>CM077163.1:12775524-13108510 GCA_039583875.1 Platanthera guangdongensis
GGAGGAACCTTCTCTGACGCTGGCTTGGGGAAAATCGTCCAACCAAATCCATTCCCCAGATTGTGAAGGGCCAGGGGGCCGTGATACTCCTGAGTCGTTGGGCCGGCTGTAGCTGAAGAGGGGCAAACAATGAAATCTGCCTGCGAACTCCGCGGCGTCTCGGCCCAGAGTGGGCCAGAAATACCCTTGCCTAACTATCTTCCCTTCCAGGGTCCGACTCCTGGAGTGACTCCCACACTCCCTGGAGTGGACTTCCTCCAAGATCCTTTGCGCTTCTCCCTCGGTCACACAGTGGGCCAGCATCCCCGAGAGGGTCTTCCTGTATAGCCGCCCGTCCTGGAGGAGGTAATATGCTGACTTGTGCCTTAGTTTCTTCTTATCTACCCCCTCCGGATACTCCCCCGTGGAGAGGAAAACCACCACTGGATCCATCCACGAAGCTTGTTGATCGATTTCCATAAGCTCTCCTTCTTCGATGGAGGGGCGGAACAGGTCGGTGATGGTTCCCCCCACCTGGGGACCATGCTTCGCTAGCTGATCGGCTTGTTCATTCTTTTCCCTGGGCACTTGTCGTGTGGCGAAAGTTTGAAAAGTGCCAATGACCCTCTTCACCTTGGCCAAGTACGATCGCAGGGTGGGCTCCCTTGCCTCGAACTCCCCATTGATCTGAGAAGCTACTACCATGGAGTCAGTAAGGACCTCCACATCTGACACCACCAGCTCCCTGGCCAGGCGCAGCCCCGCTATCACGGCCTCGTATTCGGCCTGGTTGTTGGTAATGGGAAAGTGCACCACTACCGTTTGATCAATTCGAGTCCCCTGAGGGCTTTCCAGGACCACCCCTACTCTTAGGGAATGCCTTCCCGAGGCACCATCCACCCTCACCTTCCAAGGGGTCGGGTGGGGATCTCTTCCTCCGCTACTTCCACCACGTAGTTGGCCAGGAAGTCGGCCATCGCCTGAGCTTTGATCGAGAGCCACAGAACGAAGGAGACATCGAACTCGCACAACTCCACCGACCACTTAGCTAGCCTGCTTGAATGCTCCACCCCCTCGAATATGTTGCGGAGAGGATGGTCGGTCACCACTCGGATTGAGTGTGCTTGGAAGTAAGGTCACAACCTCCGAGCCGAGATTATCAGCGCGAAGGCTAGCTTCTCCAAAATTGGATACCGGAGCTCGGCCTTCCTCAGGACCCGGCTCACGTAATAAATAGGGAGATGCCTCTTCCCCTCTTCACGAACTAGTACCGAGCTCAAGGCCTCCACCCCGACCCCCAGATATAAGAACAGGTCCTCCCCCTCCTTCGGCCCTTGGAGCAGCGAAGCCTGTGTCAACTGCACCTTGAGGGCCTGGAACGCCTCCTCGCATTCCTTGGTCCATTAAAACCTCTGACCACACCTCAGCATTTTGAAGAAGGGGGAGCACTTCTCCCCTGCCCGAGAAAGGAAGCGACTCAGCCCGGCTAGCTTCCCCGTCAGCTGTTGGACCTCCTTCGCATTCCGCGGGGACCCCAGCTCCAAGATAGCCCCGACCTTATCTGGATTGGGCTCGACCCCTACGGGGGTGAGGAGGTGCCCCAAGAACTTTCCCCTGCCGGCGCCGAAGACACATTTCAGGGGATTCAGCCGCACCTTGTATTTGCGCAGGGTGGTGAAGGTCTCTTCCACGTCCCGGAGGTGGGAGTCCACATCCTAGCTTTTGATCATGAGGTCATCCACATACACCTCCAAATTCCTCCCCCTCTGCTCCTTGAAGACCCTATACATCATTTTCTGGTAGGTTGCCCCAGCATTCGTCAGCCCGAAGGGCATCATCTTGTAGCAGTAGCATCCATCCCACGTGATGAATGAGACATCCTTGATGTCCGGGGGGTGCATCCTGATTTGATGGTAACCTGAAAAGGCATCTAAAAAAAACTCATTACAGAAAAGCCGACGGTTGAGTCAACCAGCGCGTCGATCCGAGGCAAAGGATAACAGTCCTTAGGACAAGCTTTATTAAGTAAGGAAAAATCGATACACATTCTCCATCGGCTGTCTCCTTTTTTAACCATGACGACGTTGGAGACCCAGCCGAGGTACTGAATCTTGGACACGAAGCCAGCCTTGAGGAGCTTTGCCACCTCCTCCCTGATGGGCTCCGCCAGCTTGTCCGCCGTGGATCTCTTTTTCTGCTGAACGGGGCGTGTTCCCGGGTTCAGGTTGAGGCGATGCAAGCCACATCCGCGTCAACCCCCGGTATCTCCGCGGCGTTCCAGGCGAAGATGTCCACGTTCTTCTGGATGCACTCCAGCATCCTGCCTGGGTCCTCCGGGGTCAGCCCCCCGCTGACGCGGATCTTCTCCATCCTGCCTCCTCGGGTGAGCACCTCCAGCTCCACCACTTCCTCTGCTGCCTCCAGCCTAGATTGCTCCCCCCATCCTTCGGCATCCCTTCCTCCGGAACGGGACCTCTACCTCCATCTCTCCTCCTACGGCCCTCACTTCGGCCACCTACTCAAGATCTCCCCCTTCCGCCTCCTCTGCGCCGTCCTTCACTTCCCAGCTCCTCCCCTCCTGCTTCCTGCTCGACCTCCTCCATCCTTCGCCCCATCTCCTCGCCTCCTCCTGCCAGGAGATGGTGTTTACTGCGGTGACATAACACTCACGCGCCACCTTTGGGTCCCCCCTGACCCTAACCTAGATCCCTCAGCATTGAATTTCAGGCATTGATGGGAAGATGAGGGGACGCAGCGGAAGGTGTGATGAGGGGCCATCCCGAAAATGGCACTGTAGCTGCTGGGGGCATCCACAATGACGAACCTGCAGTTTCGGGACTGCCCCCCCCCCCCCCCCCCCCCACCAAGGTGACATTGAGGCCTACTCCTCCCTCCACCTACTTGCTCTCTCCTGAGACCCCGAACAAGGGCCCATCCGAGTCCAGCAACCCTCTTTGCCTCTACCTTCATCGCGTCGAACGCCTTTTTGAAGACGACGTTGATGGAACTCCCGTTGTCCACGAGGATCCTAGAGACGGTGAAATTCTCGATGCCGCCTTGATGACCAGCGCATCACAGAACGGATCCTCGTGGTCTGGCATATCACTCATGGAGAAGGTGATCCTCTCCTCCGGTTGGCGGGTCTGGGATGTGGAGGCAACGCTCCGCCATACATGGTGTGGAGGCTTGCCTTGCGGAAGCCTAGATCCCCACCCCTCCGTGGATCACTCCGATCCCTCCTCGGTCCCACATCCACCCGATCTTTACAACGATCCTCCTCCCCCCGAGGCAGGACCTCCTCAACCTCAATTCTTGTCGCGCCTGCTGCTGCTGCTACTGCTGCTACACCATATTCCCTCTCATCTCAAAGAATTCCCGGCACGTGGCCGTTGCGTGCCCCTCTTCCTGATGGAAGTCGCAATAGGGCAGCTCCACCCTGACCTCCCTTCTCCTCCTCCTCATGATCCCCCTCCTTGCTCCCAAGGCTATGGTCATGGCCTCCTCCTGATCGGGGAGCCGGGGCCTCTGGCCCTGCCTCCAGCCTAGAGGGTGGAACTGATCTTGTCTCCCCTGGTGGTGACCCCTTCCGTAGTGTCCTCTCGGCGTCCCCTGCCCCTGCCACACAGGTCTCCAGCCCAGCCGACGGTCGGGCTCCTGGTGACCCCACCTCGCTGCTGCTGCCACTGGAGCTGTCTTTGCTCCCTCTGCCTAGGCTCCCCTCTTCTCTCTTCCTGTCCTCTTCCTCCCTTCGACTCCTTCTCCTCCTCAGTTGCCCACCTAGCCAGTTTCCTTGCAAATTCGGGTTCGACGCCTCCCCATCGACTTCTCTTGCCGCCCTCTCCATCAACTCCTCGTAGGAGAGGGTGAGAACTCTCTTCAGCTCCATTCGGAAGAAACCCTGCTGCAGGCCCAGTGTAAAAGCCATCATCAAACTATGGCCTGGCATCTCCTGGACCTGGGTAACTTCCTCCTGAAATCGGTCCATGTAGCTTCCCAACGTCTCGTTCACTCCCTGCTTAAACGTGGAACAAAGACTCGGACTCCTTCCTCCTCCTCTTAGAGGTGGAATCTCAGCATGAACCCCCGGCGCAGGTCCTCGAAGCAGTAAATGGAGCTGGCTGGAGCTGGTGGAACCACAACCCTTGCCTCTCCTCCCGAGGGTGATAGCAAAGAGTCGGCATTTGAATCCGTCCGACATCTGACGGATGGCGACCACATCTTCGCACCATTGGACATGCTGGACCGGTCTCCCTTTCCGGTGTAGTAGGACATCTCGGGCTCCCTGAACTAGTCTGGAATTGGAGCTGAGGAGACCTGCTCGCTGAAAGGACTGCCCCCCCCCACTTGGCGGACCGACAAGTCTCACGAGCCCAGCTCGTCGAACCGGCCTCTGCCTGCCGAGTGGGGAAGAGCTCGCGCCCCGGGAGCTCGCACCCTCGGCCTTCCTCGGCCACTTCCTTCCCAGCTCGCCGGCCGGGAGCGTCCTCGCCCAAAGAGGGGGCGGCCGCGATCTAGGCTGCCGGATTCGAGCACTCGGCCCGCGCGCCGAGTGCAAACTTGATGAGGCCCAGCACCTCGTTCCTGAAGTCTTCCAACATCCCCACTGTTGCGAGAGGCGGGGGGGGGGGTCGAGTTCTTCCGGTCAGATCCTTTTCCACCCGTCATTGAGCTCGCTGAAGCTTTTCTGCGCTGACCACTATCCACGCTCACCGCACCAAAATGTTGAAACCGAAACCCGGTCTCCTGTGAAGTTCGACCCTTGGGGAAGGGGTGGTCTCGCGCCTACTTCGCTCCTGCAAGAAAAACAACAAAGAAGGCAAGAAGAAAAAGACCCAAGGGCTCGGCAGGGAGGTCGCACCACAAACCCGGAAGACCTCTGAGCGCTTCCCCTCCTTAGCCAGAAGCCGAGCTAAGGTGCCCTCAGAAAGCACTTGAAAACAGGAGTAGGTTGGCACTCCAAGCGTGCCTTCTGAGATACCCCTTGGGTCTTATTTATAGTTTTTTGGAATTTGAACTGCCAATAACCAGAAGAACTGATTTGAAAATACCAAAAAGCCCTGCGTTGGGTCTGCCAACATCCAAACTCCGCTGTCCTGAACAGCTATGCGCAGTCCAACTTGGTCTGCCAACACATGGCTCCACTGTTCTGAGAAGCTATTCGCACCCATGGGGAGTCAGCTCGCCTCCAATCCCTCTCCGTGGGAGGCGGACACGACTCGGCTCCAGCGGCTCGCCTATTCTTCTTGGACGAACGCGAGCCGGGCCGCAGCGATCTGCCAGTCCTTTGCCGAGGCGGATAGGCGGCCAGGTCGCATATAGGGTCTCGCAGATCGCGGTTCGTCGAGCCCATCCGCGAGAAGGAACCGTCTCGCATGGCTCGCTCGTTCTAAGTGAGCGAGAGCGGACCAGCCCCTGCCGCATGTCTGCTCGTTGCTTGGGTGCGGGTCGCGGGACTGGATCCGCTCGATCTTCCTGGTGGGGCCCGTTCGACGAACACGGGGTTGTACATCAGAGGTTGAGTAAGGAGTTCTATTCCCACAGTTTGAGCAAACAGAGAATGCAGAAGAGAAGTCTGTGCTAGTGCACTCAAGAAAAGATGATGATGAAGGGGCAGCAGGCTCTGATATTAATTGAAAGTTAGGGGGATAGATCTTAACTTAACTAATTAGAGTTATATATTAAGTAAAGCAAATCACAGCACAAAAATAAAGCAAGATGAGCAAGCACAGAAGACAGAAGGATATATAGTGGTTACCCAACCTGGGTACATCCACTCTTTTACCACCCTGGTAGGAAGCACTCAGGTTTTTGATCAAGTGCCTGACACCAATGAGCTTTTGATCAGGTGCTCAAAAACCAAATTCCCAAGTCTTTTGATCAGGTGACTTGTAACCAGGAATCACTTTTGAAGGGAGTTGATAACCCTTTATACAGTTGGGGATGAGAGTGATGAAAGTCTTCTTTTCTCAATCACAATGAGAAGACTATATGGATTCAGTGATGTTGTCAAAGCTCCCCCTGAGATGTAAAAGGGTTCAGGCTGGGAAGCTTTGCACAGGGTGAGTAGGTCTTCAATTGATGTTACTCTCCGACAAGCTTTTAGACTAATATGAACTGTGTAACACTCCATATCCGTCGCATAGTATGTAGCAGTAGGTCCGACCGGGGCCCGACTCCATATACCACAGATAGACCGGGTGGTTACTCATTGACACCATCCAACCAATCTTAACGTCCTACACAGAGCATTCTAGCGGAAGTAGATTAATAAGCTGCAATAAAGAACCCAGCACAAAAGCATGAATGTCCACTAATACCAAATAGGAATGTTACACATACACAGGTACAAGCCTTAAGGCCTTATAAAATGGTTCAATTGATATTACATGTTTTACAAACCACGGAACGCAGGCCGGTCATACATGAATAAAACAGTAAACACTCCAATTAGGCCTTCGAGGGCCGGCTTCGCAATTTGGGCTTTAGCCCGCTATTGACCGCTTGCTCTAGCAGCCCCTGCAAGCAACAACAAAACCACCGCACGATGGCAAACAAGGCAACGGTCAGTAATGCTGACCAAATTATAACGATCCCGCCCCCAGCTCGGTGCGGCGATGCTCCATCCCTGCATTTCATTAGCATAAGCGAGCAATATATCAATATTCATTTCATCACAGACGTTGGCTCGCACGGCCTCACGCCTCGTGCTCTTAGGGCACATTCTCGGTGAACCGGTCGATGTCACGTCAATTAAAGCCATAGACATTCCGATCTCACCACCACCACTTTGACGGCCAAACCTATGAGCATTTTGTCTTCTTGGCATGGGTCACGACAATTTAAGCCATTGACCGCCGAAGACCCTCATCTATGCCAACGGCTCTAACCGAACGACATAGAACGGGTACGGTTCCATCTAACTTGTGCTCACATTGCAACGACGTTATAAGCCATATGTGCGGGTCAAACTTCTCCCGAGTCACATTTCCATCACATTTCACATAACCCGGTTATGTTTTAGTTGGCTCCCAGGCCACCAAGTTGGCAAGATCATGCATCCACCCAGTTTTCCGGGTGCACCTTAGGGTTAATCCCCAAGGCTCCCTGCTGCAAACTACCATGTAGAAAACCCGAAAAACAACCAATCGCACTGAGTCTTCTCTGGCATTTATGCAATGCAACATCACCGATCCAGACCAGCATGCCCGGGTAGGCTTCACACATCATGCCTATGTCCGTTCTCGCTTACGGACTCTACACAACGGGGACTTTACATATCTACCCGAAGGAACGCCTCCAACTCACTGCAAACTCGCGAGAGCGGGCTTCCTATGCAAAGAAGGAGAGCTACACATGATCAAGAAAAGAATCGTTACCCTAGCGTTCTTCTTTGGCGCCATGGAAAAGTAAGCGGATGAAAAGCACTGCACTCTCTTCGCCTCCGTGGATCCGGAGTCGGCTCGCGATTTGGAGCTTCGAAGCTCCTCCAATGGTCGGATCTAGCTTCTTCTTCCTTCCTTGGCTCTCCTCTCTCTCTAAGCTTTAGAAAGATAACCACTCAAGTAAAAGTGAGGGTTTCAAGGGTCTAATCCCATGTATATCCTATCAGGAACAAGCCCCAGCCATTGGATCTCAGATTAAAGAAACGAACGGCTTGATTCGGGCCTGAAAAGTACAATCTGGACCGAACACAGCCTAGCACACGCCCTTGTCCAGGGCCGTGTGCCTCATTCACCATCAAAATCGACGCGCTTGGAACAACACACGGGCATCGAACACGCCCGTGTTCGAGCCGACATGCCCGTGTTTCAACTGACACGGCCGTGTGGCCGGTCGTGTACCCCCATCGATTTATCCCGAAAACAACCCGAGAACTACACAGGTTCTTGGACATGCCCGTGTCCTTGCCCGTGTCTAGCTCAACACACCTGGGATCCAGTCTGTGTACACGGTCTCGACACTCGACACTTCGTCGAGCGAAGTTCGTCGACCTCACGACACGGACTTGGACACGCCAGTGTCCTAGGCCGTGCGCCTTGTCTCGACACATCGTCGAGCAAAATTCGTCGACTCCCCAAGATGAGTGCCGACACTGGTCGACACGACCAGTGACACGCCCGTGTCGTAGGCCGTGTGCCATGTCTCGACACTTCGTCGAGCACAGAGTGTTGACAAGGGACGACACGCCCTGAGACACGCTAGTGTCTCAGGCCGTGTGCCTTGTCTTAACACAATGTCAAGATCAAAATGTCAACTTCGCTGGCTGAGTGTCGACACAAGCCTGACACGCCCTGGGACACGCCCGTGTCGCAGGCCGTGTGCCTCCTGCCAGAACCCAAAACTGGCCCAAAACGTCCCCCGTCGCTCTTTTGAGTTTCGGGGCGTTACAACTCTCCCCCTCTTAAAATATTTTCGTCCACGAAATTATATATATAGGAAAGACATGTACAAAACCAAAATTTGTACCTGAGAGGAACAACTCCGGATACTCGTCAAGCATAGTCTGCTCTCGTTCCCAAGAGAGCTCCTCACGACCGTAATTGTCCCACCGTAGCTTGACCATCCTGATCTCTTTATTGCGTAGCCGCTTGACCTCCGAGTCCTCAATCCGCACGAGCTTGACTTTTGTCGTCAACCAACTATCCACCGGCACTTGATCAACCGCGATCACTTGCGTAGGCTCTTGCACCGCCTTCCGAAGCACCAAAATATGGAATACATCATGTAATCCACCAAGCTCCACTGAAAGCTTCAACTGATAGGCCGCTTCACCAACTCGCTCCAGAAACTCAAACGGCCCAAGGTATCTCGGGCTTAGCTTTTTCAATCGCCGCACCCGCGATACACCCTTGAACGACTTTTTCTTTAAGTACACCCAATTGCCCCCAGTGAACTCCACGTTCCTGTGCTTGGCATTATAGTACTTTGCTTACCGGTCCTGAGCGATAAGCAACCTCTCCCGAATGGTTCTCACCAAAGAAGTAGCATCCTCCACTTCTAATCGCTTATACAACTTTGACTCACCGGTTTCTAGCCAAGACAACGGCGTGCGACAATTTCTACCATATAGGGCCTCGAAGGGCGCCATTTGAATACTCGCTTGGTAGCTATTATTGTATGCGAACTCCACCAAATAAAGATGGTCTTCCCATTAATTTCCAAAATCCAAGACACACATGCGAAGCATGTCTTCCATAGTTCTATTGACCCTCTCGGTCTGCCCATCCGTTTGCGGATGGAAGGCTGTGCTGAATTTCAACTTTGTTCCCAACATTTGTTGCACAAGCCTCCAATCATTGGACGTGAACCGCCCATCGCGGTCACTCACGATGCTGCGGGGTACACCGTGAAGCCGTACTATGTTATCCACATACAGTTTTGCCAACTTCTCCACCAGATCATCCTTCCTATGCGGAATAAAATGTGACACCTTCGTTAGCCGATCAACACCCACCCAAATGGCGTTGTTCCCCTTTTGCGAGCTTGGCAAACCGTGCACAAAGTCCCTAGAGATGTCGTCAAATTTCCACTCCGGAATAGGCAAGGACTTCAGAAATCCTCCCATCTTTTGGCACTCCGCCTTCACCAAGGCAAAAGTTTGACACTTCGCTACGTAGAGCGTGAAAGTGCAGCTAGATCTGATATACTCTAGAGGGGGGGTGAATAGAGTATATGGTGCTTGAAAAGTTTTTACAACAATGGTTGTAATGTGAGTGAGCAGGGAAGCAATTATAAATCTAATCACAGAACTAAACTAATCAAAAGCTAATCACAGAATAATCATAGCCAGAAATAAAAATAAAGACAAGCAAAATCAGATGACACAAGGAAATATAGTGGTTCCCCTAAACTTGGGTACATCCACTCTTCTACCACCCTAGGTAGGAATCCAATGTAGGATGAGTTGATCAGGTGTCCTGGGCACCAATGAGCTTTTGATAAGGTGCTCAAAAACCAAATCAGATTTTTTGATCAGGTGTCTTGCCTCCAATGAGCTTTTGACAAGGTGCTCAAAAACCAAGTTCAAACTTTTGAAGGGAGTTTGAGAAACCCTTTACATAGATGGGGGTGAGAGAGTGATGGAAGTCTTCTCTTTCTCAAACAGCTGAGAAGACTATGTGTATTAATGGTGTCAAAGCTCCCCCTGATTCCTTGAGATCTTCAGGAAAAGAAGCTTTGCTGTAGGGTGATAGGCCTTCAAAAGTTGAGCTCCAGCAGAAGATGATTTCAGCAACAGCTGAAATGTTAGATGTCTGGAGTCTTGAAATATGTTGGCCTTGAACACTTGAGACAAGAGAGATATGAGGATTTGAGAAAGTTTGATCTCCTTTGATGTGTGTTCTTGAGAATTCTTTGAGACAGAATATTTTTTGTTCTTGTTCTGAAGATTACTGATGTCTGTCTGTGTGTCTGTGTTCTATATGAGATTCAAAAATCCTTCTCTTTTATTCTCTGGTACAGAATGGAAAAACATCCTCTGTCAAGAATAGCCGTTGGCCTGCATTAATTGCATCCTTAATTGCAAAAAGTCTTCTGGAGGAAAGTCCATAGAAATATTCCTTGAAAATCCCTTGAAACTTGGTGCAGAAATGAATGAAAATGGCTAGGAAATCTTCTGAATTAATTGCAGAATAACTCCTTAACTGATTTGAATTTGAATCTAGAAACATCCTTGAAGTTATCTGAAAACATCGAACTGAGCTCTGCTATCGTCGAACTGAGCTCAGCGATATGAATATATACAGCAGCAAAATATCGTCGATCTGAGCTCAAAGATCGTCGAACTGAGCTCAGAGATAGAGATCCAAAGCTGAGTCAAGATCGTCGAACTGAGCTCACCGATCGTCGAATGGAGTTCGACGATATGATGAAGTTGAACTCAGCGATCGTCGAATGGAGTTCGACGATCTATCGAAGTTGAGCTAGACCATCGTCGATCAGAGTTCGACGAATCGTCGTGCTGAGCTCGACGATATGACTTAGTCTCACACTGAAAAAGTCTTGGTCTTGAGAGCAGCTTCCAAACTTAGACTTCTAACCCTTAGACTCAATTCTAATTGACCTTTTGAGCTATACAGGAGGTCAAACATTGGTTTCCTAGAGACATAGTGATCCTGACCCAAATTAGTAATAGGGTGTTCCAACAATCTCCCCCTATTTGGGTTAGGATTACTATTTACAGAGTTTGGAAACAACAAATTAAAATAACAACATACAGGCAGTAATACAGAAAAATAAGAAGAAAAGCTGAACAAGTAGGACCACAGATATATATATATATATATCATCCCAGATAATGATTAGAGAGATTGTCACCTTACATTGTCATTTCCTTTCCTTGCCCTTAACAAGTATGATTTCTCTGTTGGGATTGAGGGCTTCCTTCTTTGATTTAGTATCATCTGCTGCACCTAAAGTGGTTTGTTGTTTGGGCCTGGGAACTACAGCTTCAGGATGCAGTTCCATGTATCTATCTGAATCAAAAAATTTGCTTGATGCATATATTTCTAACTCTCTCTTTCTCTGTTCAGACATTGTGGAGATGTTGGAGGAATCTCTTCCTTGCTCTTTAGCCTTTTTGATCTGATCCAGTGCAGCAAGTTCCTTCATCCTTGCAGTCCAAGCAGCTGGATTGTTCTCAGGGTCCTCAAAAGGTACTGGTGGCTCATATCTATTAGAAGGATTGTCTTGAGCAGGCCTGGATGAAACAGTTTCCTTCAGCTTATTGGTAAAAGGACCAGATGTGGTATTAGATGAAATTTGTCCTTCCCTGGAGTATGGGTGTTGCCTTGAGTATCCTTTGGAGTAGACTTGGACTTCTCTTTGATTGCCTCTGTATCCTCCTATCCTGGATTGAGAACCCATGGATTGGCTTCCCCTATGGTAAGATCTGGCATGTGGCTGATAGGGGGATTGACTTCTAGCAGGGGGTTGAGCAGCAGAACTTCCACCTGCACCTGCATCAGGAGGAGGTGGTGGAGGAGGATGAGAGTGTTGGAATTGTGAAGAACCCTTTTCATATTTCCTCTTCTTTTTCATTGCTTTCAGTTGATTCTTAGAGTACTGCATCCAGTGCTCAGTGATAGGGCAATCATGAAGAATGTAGTATGGTATGTCATTGTTATCCTTGACCTTGGCAGGAGGTACTCTCTTCATGGCTTTGCTCCTTGCCTTTCTTTTCCTGGCAATGGTAGCAGAAGAATCATCAGAGTCTGTTCTGTACTCATCACTTTCAGAACTCTGATCATCATAAAGGGCATCAATTTTCTTCATCAAATCTTTCTTGAGCTGTATGGAAACAGATGAGGCAGCAGAGGGTGTAGCAGTAGAAGTTGAAGCAGTGGTAGTAGAAATAGAAACACTAAAAACAGCAGCAGCAGCAGGTTCTGGAGAAGTGACAGCAGCAGCCACAGTTTCACTAACAACAACATCAACAATAAAAATAACATCAGAAAATGCAGAAGGCTCAAACTCAGGTGCCTCTGTCAAAAGGATCTCCTTAGAGATTAGCTCAACAGCAGTAACAGAAATATCAGCAGCAGTATCAACACTTTCAGCAGCAGTAGGGGCAGCAACCTCAGAAACAACAGCAATGCTTTCATCAGAAGAAGCAGCAGCATATACTGAGTGGACAAATGAGGTGATGATGCTGGGGTCACAGCAAGAGAATGGCACAAGGGCCTTGGACAGATCCTCTGGGGGCTGAACAGCAACTGTCTCTGGCAGACATCTGAAATAGAGAGAATCAAAAGTTGAAAGCAAAGACCTTAGGTCTAATGCAAAGACGGCAGCAGGAGGTTGAACTGAAGCTTAAGACACAACAGTAGGAGCAGTAGCAGATTCAAGAGCTGAGGAAACAGCAGCAGCAGCAGACAGGCTCACAGAAATAACAGCAACAGCAGCAGTAGGCAGACTCACTTCATAGGGCATCTCCCCCTGCCTAGATGCAGACAAGTCTGGATCAAGGCACACTGCTGAAGGGGCTTCCTGAGGGAAAAGGGATGAGAGCCTGGCAGAGAGGGCTGCCACTGATAGGAGTAAAGGATCCAAGGAGGTCTCCAAAAGAAGAGATAACATGGGGGCTAGCAATTCATACAACCTGTCAGCAAGGGCTGGAATATCTACCTGCTCAGTAGTGACTGGAGCAGAGGTAGAGGATGGAGGAGTAGCTGTTGGAGAGCTGGAGAATGGGGGAAGAGATGGCAGAGGTGTGGGTAATGTGGATATAGAGGACAGTGGGATGGATATAGATGGGGTGAATGTGGGTTGGTCAATAATTTGTTGTAGAAGATCTTGATAGGATGTTGAGGATGAGGGTAGCTCAGGAGGAGAGGATGGTGAATCATCCATAAAGGAATCTTCAATGAGGGTGAAGGATGGAATGGAGGGTGATGAAGTGATATCTTGTTGAGTGTAGGAGAATAATGGATGGAAGTGGTCTTCTGTGAGTGGAAGAGTAGGGACTGGAGATGGTGTGGATGTTGGAGAGGGGCTGGAGATGATGATGGTGGATGGAGTCTGAATGGTAGGAGGAATTGGAAGAGATGGAATTGGAGGAGGAGGAGGAGGAGAGGCAACATCAACAGGCAGGTCATCTGCAGGGGCAAAGACCTGTGGGGAAGTGACTCTAAGAGTCCTGGTGCCTGAAGGAGTGCTGGAGGAGGGCCTGCTGGGCTTGCTGATCTGTCTGTCCCATTTTCCAAAGAGGGCACAAGACAGTCTCTTGGATGCATTGATGTGGATTCCAGAAGAGACCAGCAATGCAGGGCACCTTTGCTGCAGAAACACCCCTATAATTCTTCTAAAGTTTACAAAACTTTTGTTTATCTTCTTCTTAATGAGGTCAAAGAATACCTCTCCCCAATTCAAATTCTTCCTGTCTACTAGGGCTCCCATTAGACAGAGCTGATATCTTGAGATTGTATCATGAGCAGAGTGCTTAGCCAGTAGCACTTTCCCAACTACATCTGACATGAATCTGTATTCCACAGAAAGGTTCTTTTTCAAGAGCTTGCTAGGGTTAGCCTCAGAATGACCCATTCTGGCAAGCAAGTCAGTATACTCTTCTCCAGACAAGTCAGCAGTATCTCCACCAGTTCTTAACTCAAAAACCTCTGTTAAAATTGCTGGGGTCAGAGGTACCTGTGTGCCAGATATTGATCCAACAATGGTGGAGTTGTCCTGATTGTGGGCAGTGTAGACCCATTCCTTAATCTCATCAGAGGCAAGCTTAATCCTTATGGTCATGATTGCTGTCAGGTTCTGCTCTTTGAATAACCCCAAGATATCCTGAAAAACCTGGTCGGTTGTGTTGAAGGATTCCATGTCGATGTCGAAGCCAGCATCAAACTTCATGGCGGCGAGAACAGCAACAGACACAGTCATGGGTCCTGCAAAAATTCAACAAACAAGACGACCAAGTGCAGAATTGTTTGGAGGGAAAGAAAATACTTGCAGAGAAATCGAAAGCGCAAAGGAGAACGACGGCGAAAAAATGAATTTTATATTAGGGTTCGACGCAGAATTGAAAAGACCGTTGAACTCAGTTCGACGATCGAGGCTTCTAAAGGAAACTGAAGAGTCTTCAACATCGTCGAGCTCCGTTCGACGATATTGGAGAGCGTCGAGCTCTGTTCGACGATCGTTCAGAGAACAAGATCGTCGAGCGCCGTTCGACGATCGTTGACCGGAAGAGATAGTCATACTATTTGAGAAACGTTGAACTCAGGTTGACGATCTCAGAAATCGTCGATCTCCGTTGACGATCTGAGGGAAAATCGTCGAGCGCAGTTCAGAGATCAGAAAAACTCTAGACACTAAGAAAAATCAAGATGTTTGCCTAGTCTTGGTCAATTTTTAATCTTTCAAAATCTGGGATATTATTTAATACTTCCTCCATCTAACATTCCTAACTGATTTAGGAAGAAGGTGTGTTTCTTTTCATCCAATGGCTTGGTGAAAATATCTCCCCTTTGTAAATCAGTTGGGATATATTGTAGTTCAATTTTATTCTTTTCAACATTATCCCTTAAGAAATGATGCCTAATCTCTATGTGTTTTGTCCTACTATGGAGGACTGGATTTTGGGCTATAGAAATAGCACTGGTGTTATCACAAAAGATTTTAGACTTCTCTAAGTTGTAGCCATAGTCTAGGAGTTGGTTTTAAATCCACAAGATTTGTGAACAACAACTGCCTGCAGCCATATATTCAGCTTCAGCAGTTGAAGTTGACACAGAAGTTTGTTTCTTACAAAACCAGGAGACAAGTCTGTAACCAAGGAACTGACAAGTTCCACTGGTGCTTTTCCTGTCAATTCTGCATCCAGCATAATCAGCATCAGAAAATCCAGTTAAATCAAATGCTGAATCTTTTGGATACCAGAGTCCTAGATTTGGACAACTTTTAACATACCTGAGAATCCTCTTTACTAATGTTAGGTGTGACTCTCTAGGGCTTACTTGGAACCTAGCACATATACATGTAGCAAACATTATATCTGGTCTACTAGCTTTAAGGTACAGTAAAGAGCCAATCATTGCTCTATATGTTGTCTGATCAACAGGTTTCCCATGTTCATCAGCATCCAATACAGCATTAGTAGGCATGGGTGTTTTCATATAAGATGCTTCAGACATGCCAAATTTCTTACCCAGTTCATTTGCATATTTGGTTTGAGAAGTAAAGATGCCTTCAGCATGCTGTTTGACTTGCAATCCTAGGAAGAAGGATAGCTCACCCATGCTACTCATCTCAAATTTAGAATGCATTAGGTTGGAAAACCTTCTGCACAATTTAGAGTCAATAGAGCCAAAAATAATATTGTCTACATAAATCTGCACTAGTAGGGTATGAGACTTATGAGTTCTAATGAAAAGAGTTTGGTCTACTCTACCCCTCAAAAATCCATTTTCCAAAAGAAAGCATGTTAGGGTCTCATACCATGCTCTAGGAGCTTGCTTGAGACCATATAATGCTTTGTTCAATCTAAAAACATAATCAGGATAAGTTGGAGAGATAAAACCTGGAGGTTGTCTGACATATACTTCCTCTTTGATGTCTCTATTTAGGAATGCACTTTTGACATCCATCTGGTATACCTTGAAGCCTTTATATGCTGCATGAGCTAAAAATATTCTGATGGCTTCCAATCTAGCAACTGGTGCAAAAGTCTGGTCGTAGTCTATTCCTTCTTCTTGAGAATACCCCTGAGCAACTAGCCTTGTCTTGTTCCTTACAATTACTCCTTGATCATCCAGTTTGTTTCTGAATACCCACTTTGTTCCAACAATGGAGTGATCCTTAGGCTTTGGCACTAGTTCCCATACTTTGTTCCTTTCAAATTGATGCAACTCCTCTTGCATTGCAATGATCCAGTGTGGATCTTGCTCTGCACCTTGAATCGACTGAGGTTCAATTTGAGATAGGAAGCAGGTGTGCAACAGGTTTTGGTTGACCTGATTTCTGGTTTGCACACCAGCTGAGATGTCTCCAATTATTTGGGAAATTGGATGGTCTCTTGATGTTACTAAATCAACAGGGGGTGTTGATTGTTCACCAACCTGTGTTGTTGTTTCCTCGTGTGGTACAACAACTGGCTCTTCAAGTTGTTCTTCAATATGTTGAGCACTTTCTTCATCTTCACTGTTTTCATCCCTTTGGGTAACCTGTAACTTGTTCAAATCTTCAACAAGAGAATGTTCCTGCAAAGGTTCTATGGTAGAAGAGATCTTTTCCTTGAAAGACATGTTAGATTCATCCAATGATATATGGACAGATTCCTCAATTTTTAGAGATGATTTATTATAAACCCTATAAGCCTTGCTGATCATGGAGTATCCCAGAAACACTCCTTCAGTAGCTTTAGCTTGAAATTTTGCTAAGTACTTCTCGTCATTGTTATGTTTGTAGCAAATACAGCCAAAAACTCTAAAATAATCAACTTTAGGTTTTTTCCCTTTGAGTAATTCATAGGGAGTCTTTCCCTTTAGTTTATGCATTAAACTTCTATTTAGCACATAGTTGGAGGTGTTCACTGCCTCTGCCCAAAAGGATAGAGGAAGGTGAGCATCTGACAACAATGTAGTGGCAGATTCAATAAGGGTTCTATTTTTCCTTTCAGCTACCCCATTTTGTTGAGGAGTTCTAGGAGCTGAGAAAGTGTGCCTGATCCCTTCACTCTGACAGAACTCTTGCATAAGAAGAGAATCAAACTCTGTCACATGATCACTTCTGATCAGGGCAATGTGAGTATTGAACTCAATCTGTATACATTTGAGAAACTCTGTCAGACACTTAAAGTTATCAGACTTCTTCCTTAGAAAGAACACCCAAGTGAATCTAGAGAAGTCATCTACAACTACCAAAGTGTTAGATTTCCCTCCTAGGCTTTATACTGTGATGGGTCCAAAAAGATACATGTGTAACAGATACAATATCCTAGGTGAATCACTCTTATTAAGTGACTTAAAGCTGTTTTTAGTTTTCTTGCCTAATTGACAAGCCCTGTAGAGTCCTTCCTTCTTGTAGGGGCCAAAAGGTAGTCCTCTAACAAGGTTGTCCTTGGATAGCCTAGCAATAGTTCTAAGGTTTAGGTGTCCTAGTCTCTTATGCCATAAAATATTTGGTCTACAGACAGAATTAAACAGGCAAATATCTACATCAGTTGAAAGAAAATCTACTAGATAGATGTTACCTTTCCTTTTACCTGTCAACACAGTTGTGTTGTCCTCTGACTTGATTTTGCATAAGGCTTTGCTGAAGGTCACCTGGTAGCCTTCATCACACAGCTGACTGATGCTTATTAAGTTATTCTTCAGTCCTTCCACATAAGCTACCTTCTTGAATGTTACTGATCCAATCTGGACTGCACCATACCCTTTATTCTGTCCAAAGTTTGAATCACCAAAGATAACTTTGGGTCCAAGCTTGGCTCTAAAGGATGTGAGGTGGTCCTTGTTCCCTGTCATGTGCTTAGAGCACCCACTATCCAAGTACCATTGTTGGTTAGATGTTGGATAGGTCTTCACCTACACATAAAGTAATTTATTTGTTTTGGACCCAGTTTACCTTAGGCCTAGGTTGATAACCTTTAAATTCTGAAATAAAAGACATCCCTGGTTGACTCTTATAACCTTCAGGATGATATCTCCTTAGAGATAAAATCCATTCAGTATAAGGGTTAAAGATTTGGGATGAAGGACCCTTAGGATTGAATTTTGATTTGCCCTTGGAAAACTTTCCAGAGCTCTGACCTCTGTTCGACGATCTTGGAGCTGCGTTCGACGATCTTGGGTCAGATCATCGAGCTCTATTCGACGGTCTACTATGGCTGAGTTCGGGTACTTGAGATCGTCGACCTGAGTTCGACGATCTTGCCTGAGATCGTCGATCTTCGTTCGGCGATCGTCGATCTGCAATTAGCGATCGTCGATCTCCGTTCGACGATTTCTGCTGGGACTTGGTTTTCTTAGGCAGATCAGAATTTTTCCTAGCTACCTCTACAACTCCCTTTCCTTTGTCAGAAATGAACTTAATTGGAGTGGTTAGAAATATGGGTTGGCTGGATGAAGCACCCAAGCCCAGTGTACTATTAAATCTGGAGTTCACTGTACTTATGATGTCCATCAGCTTGATGCTTCTCCCATTGAGGGATTCTTCAAGCTTCTTGGCCTCAGATAGCTCACTCTTTAGTGAAGCTATCTGCTTCATACAACTCTCCAGCTCCTGAGAGAGTTTGAGGTTTTCTGACTTTAAATTATTATGTTCAGATAAATGATTTCTGAGAGAGATAATTTCTTTCTCAGATTTTAGCAGATCTAAACACAATGCTTTAAATTCAGATTTAAAGTCTTCTGAATTAAAATCAAAAGAACTAATTACCTGATCTTCTTCAGGTTGAGTCTCTGAGTCTGACTGTTACTCCTCTTCATCTGAGTTATGTTGTGAGGCATTGATTGCCATCATGCAGTACTCTTTCTCTTCTGCATCATCCTCATCATCACTGGAATTGGATGAGGCTTCTGACTCCTCTTCAGTCTCACTCCAGGATTCAGCAACAAACCCCTTTCTTGTATGTTTGTTTTTGCTTGATGAGGGTTTGCCATTTCCATTCCTCTTGGAGTCTTTCTCCTTTCTTCTTTCTTTATTGTCCCTTCTGTCCTTGTTTTTGTTTTCTGTACAGTCAGGAACTATGTGCCCTGATTTCCTGCAACCAAAGTAAACAATCTCTTTATTATTAATTGACTTATCATACCTTGGCTTATCTTGCTCCTTGTATGATCTCCTTCTGAAGTCCTTTCTGGCCATCTTGTAAAATCTTTTGGCCAACAGACTAAGCAGCTCATCATTGCCTGTGACTTTGTCTTCAGGCTGATCTTCAGTTGCCTTGAAGGCTATGGTCCTCTCTTTTCTTGTGGCTGGTGAGGCAGCCTTCTGTTCTTCTTCTCTATTTTTGATGAGTAGCTCATAAGATTTGAGCTTACCCAATAGAGTTTCTGTGGTGATCTCATTCAAACTTCTGGCATCCTTGATTGGCCAGATTCTTGAATCCCAAGTGCTAGGGAAGCACATTAGAATTTTGTCATTGAGTTCAGTTAGTGAGATCTCTTTATCCAATGTCCTGAGTTCACTGACAATTAGACTGAGCCTGTTGTACATATCTCCCACTGACTCAGTTTCTCCCTTCTTGAAATTCTCATATTGAGATATGAGGTGGGATCTCCTATCCTTTCTCTCATCAGCTGAGCCTGAGACTATTTCAGAGAGTTTGTCCCAAATTTCCTTTGCTGAATTGCATTCAGCCACCTTTTGAAATATGTCATCAGACATTGTCTGGGCTAAGATGTTCATAGCCTTGGCATCAGCTACCTTCCATCTCTTGATGTCAGCATCTGTTCCTGATGGAGGTGGAACAACATTTGTACTTGACCTCTCTGAAGGTCTTGGACATACTATCAAAACAGAGTTAAAAATATCTTCGTCAATAGAATTCATGTATAGTCTGATCCTTGCTTTCCAAAGTGCAAACTTGGATAGATTGCACACTGGAGGTCTGGTGCTAGCATAATCTTTGTTTTGGGCCATGATTTGTGAAAACAAAATCTAATAATAAACTTCAAAAGAAAACAGATCTAACTAGGGATCTTTGGGTTCAGGTGTTAGCCTGTGCAACCACCAAGGTGTGGTATGTTTAACCAACCTGGCTCTGATACCAATTGAAAGTGCAGCTAGATCTGATATACTCTAGAGGGGGGTGAATAGAGTATATGGTGCTTGAAAAGTTTTTACAACAATGGTTATAATGTGAGTGAGCAGGGAAGCAATTATAAATCTAATCACAGAACTAAACTAATCAAAAGCTAATCACAGAATAATCACAGCCAGAAACAAAAATAAAGACAAGCAAAACCAGATGACACAAGGAAATATAGTGGTTCCCCTAAACTTGGGTACATCCACTCTTCTACAACCCTAGGTAGGAATCCACTGCAGGATGAGTTGATTAGGTGTCCTGGGCACCAATGAGCTTTTGATAAGGTGCTCAAAAACCAAATCAGATTTTTTGATCAGGTGTCTTGCCACCAATGAGCTTTTGATAAGGTGCTCAAAAACCAAGTTCAAACTTTTGAAGGGAGTTTGAGAAACCCTTTACAGAGATGGGGGTGAGAGAGTGATGGAAGTTTTCTCTTTCTCAAACAGCTGAGAAGACTATGTGGATTGATGGTGTCAAAGCTCCCCCTGAGTCCTTGAGATCTTCAGGAAAAGAAGCTTTGCTGTAGGGTGATAGGCCTTCAAAAGTTGAGCTCCAGCAGAAGATGATTTCAGCAACAACTGAAATGCTAGATGTCTGGAGTCTTGAAATATGTTGTCCTTGAACACTTGAGACAAGAGAGATCTAAGGATTTGAGAAAGTTTGATCTCCTTGGATGTGTGTTCTTGAGAATTCTTTGAGACAAAATATTTTTTGTCCTTGTTCTGAAGATTACTGATGTCTGTCTGTGTGTCTGTGTTTTATATGAGATTCAAAAATCCTTCTCTTTTATTCTCTGGTACAGAATGGAAAAACATCCTGTGTCAAGAATAGCCGTTGGCCTGCATTAATTGCATCCTTAATTGCAAAAAGTCTTCTAGAGGAAAGTCCATAGAAATATTCCTTGAAAATCCCTTGAAACTTGGTCCAGAAATGAATGAAAACGGCTAGGAAATCTTCTGGATTAATTGCAGAATAACTCTTTAACTGATTTGAATTTGAATCTAGAAACATCCTTGAAGTTATCTGAAAACGTCAAACTGAGCTCTGCTATCGTCGAACTGAGCTCAGCGATATGGATATTTACAGCAGTAAAATATCGTCGATCTGAGCTCAAAGATCGTCGAACTGAGCTCAGAGATAGAGATCCAAAGCTGAGTCAAGATCGTCGAACTGAGCTCACCGATCGTCGAATGGAGTTCGACGATATGATGAAGTTGAGATCAGCGATCGTCGAATGGAGTTCGACGATCTGTCGAAGTTGAGCTAGACGATCGTCGATCGGAGTTCGACGAATCGTCGTGCTGAGCTCGACGATATGACTTAGTCTCACAATGAAAAAGTCTTGGTCTTGAGAGCAGCTTCCAAACTTAGACTTCTAACCCTTAGACTCAATTCTAATTGACCTTTTGAGCTATACAGGAGGTCAAACATTGGTTTCCTAGAGACATAGTGATCCTGACCCAAATTAGTAATAGGGTGTTCCAACAGAGCGCCACATCTTTCTTCAAACCCGGCCACCAAAACAGTTTCTTGACATCACGGTACATCTTCGTGCTCCCCGGGTGAATTGAGTACTTAGTGTGGTGTGCCTCGAATAACAATTCCACCGGCAAATTGCCCACACTTGGGACGCATAGAAGACCGTCTTTCCAAAGAAATCTGTCCTCCACATCGAATTGGGAATTTGACCCATCCAGAGCCTCTACCATGAACTTATTCATATGGACATCCATATCCAAAGCCTGCCGAATCCGATCAGCCAGGTCATATTTGACTTCAGTCCAATTCAGTGCTGCTTCGGCACTTGATTTCCTATCCACACAAACAATCTCCAGTGCCTCCAACTCCCGCACCAACCGCTCATCATGCACCGATAGCCAATTTTCTTGAGCTGGGTCTCGGCGACTCAATGCGTCCGCAACCGCGTTACCTTTACCCGACACGTAGTGGATCTTGAATGTATAGTCCCCCAGGAACTCCATCCATCTACGTTGCCGCATATTCAGATCCTTCTGATCAATCAGACACTTCAGGCTCTTATGATCGGTGTAAATATCAATCTTCACACCGTACAAATAGTGTCTCCACAGCTTTAAGGCAAAAATCACGACCACTAACTCCAACTCATGGACCGGATAATTCCTCTCATGCACTTTTAGCTGTCTCGAGCCATAAGCTATCACACTTCCGTGTTGTAGTAGCACGCAACCCAAACCGCTGCCCGAAGCATCACTGTAAATCTCATAGCCTTCGGTCCCACATGGAGAACTTAGCACAGGCGACGTGGTCAACCGACACTTTAACTCCTCAAAAGCTCGCGCGCACTCCGGCGTCCAAACGAACTTCTGCTCCTTCCTCGTCAAAGTAGTGAGAGGTAACGCTATCCGCGAGAAATTCTCTATGAAGCGCCTATAATAGCCGGCAAGCCCCAGAAAGCTCCGGACTTCCGCTACTGTAGCAAGCTCAGGCCACTCCCGTATCGCAACAATCTTCGCCGGATCCACAGCAATACCCTCTCCACTCACTATATGCTCGAGGAACGCCACAGAGGATAAACAAAACTCGCACTTCGAGAACTTGGCATACAACTGATTCCTCCTTAGCGTCTCCAAAACCAAATGAAGATGCTTGAAGTGATCTTCCTTACTTTACGAGTACACCAAAATATCGTCGATGAAGACGATCACAAAATGGTCCAAGTACTCCCGGAAGGTACTGTTCATCAGATCCATGAACATTGACGGCGCATTAGTCAGCCTAAACGACATGACCGTAAACTCGTAATGCCCGTATCTCGTACTGAACGCTGTCTTCGGGATATCACTCTCCCTTATTCACAGCTGATAGTACACGGACTTGAGATCCAACTTCGAGTACACCGTCGACCCGACCAACTGATCAAAAAGATCATCGATCCGGGGGATCGGGTACTTGTTCTTCTCCGTCAACTTGTTAAGCTCTCGATAATCAATACATAGCCTCAAGCTTCTGTCCTTCTTCTTAACAAAGAGGACCGACGCGCTCTAAGGCGAAGAACTATGGCGCACATACCCTTGCACCAACAACTCTTGCAGTTGAGCTTTCAGCTTCGCCATTTCCTTAGGCGCTAGCCGATAAGGAGATCGTGACACAGGCTTTGCACATCGCACTAGCTCAATCGTGAAGTCTATCACCTGCTGAGGCGGGGCTCCAGGAAGATCTCTAGGGAACACATCACGGTACTCCGATACCACTGAAATACGCGGGCTTCGGCTTTGCAACCTCCACTAGTGTAAAGAACAGCTCTACACCGGCACGAACCACCTTCACCACCTGAAGAGCAGACATCAACGTCTTGCTCGACCCCTTTAAGCCCGTAAAAGTTGTCTCACGACTTGCTCCCAGCTTGACTTCCTTGCGACTGCAATCGATATAGGCTTGCTGCTCCGAGAGCCAGTCCATGCCAAATATAACGTAGAACTCCACCAACGGGAGTAACGACGGTTGCAGCTCGAACTCCTGATTCCCAATATGAATCTTAACATCGCAGATCCTATCCGCGCGCATCAAACACCCATTGGGCAACAACACATCCAACTTATCCTTCGCCATCGAAGAAGGGACTCCGATGAGTGATATAAATCCCTCGGACAAGAAGGAGTGTGAAGCACCCGTATCGAAAAGTGCTCTTGCCAGATTTTCACAAATCAAAACAAATCCTAAACAAGCAGTGGTAAGGTAACATGTGCATAATAAGTATTTAAAGAAATTAACTTGCTATAAATTAAACCGTACCTGTCACCACGTCCGCCTGTTTAATGGCCTCCTGTTGGCCAAGATTGTACACCCTTGGTTGCGCCGGAGCATAGTGGGACGCGGTCGACTCCACCGCCTTGCACTTCTCTTCATAAGTCGCTCCCGGCCTTCTCTCAAACTTGGGGCGTCCGCTCCAACAATCCCGGGCAAAGTGCCCCGACTTTCCGCAAGTAAAACATGCGCCTGGGGTCCGACCCGTAGTCGCCCTAGAAGCACCAGAAGGAGCTGGACCCGAATTCCTATGCTTCTTGAAGAATCTTCGATAGCCGGACTTTGAAGTAGTCAACACTTTGAATTCAGATATCCTATCACCCAAGCTTTTCTTTGCTTGTACAATTTTCATGTCCTTCTCTAAGGACCGGGCCGTGTTGACCAAGGTCAAGAAACCCTGCGTCATCGGCCCCGAGAGTAGTAATCTCAACTCATCTCTCAAGCCTTCGTAGAATCGATTCTTCTTGCGCTCCTCATCCGCGATGGTGGAGCTATCATATCGACTCAAACGAGTAAACTCGTGGAGATATTCATCTACGCACTTCTCACCCTGAACCAACTTCCGAAACTCATCTTCCAACGCTATCTTCTGCGCCGTAGGGAGGTATCTAGCCAAGAACAATCTCGAGAACTCCTCCATCGAGACATCAACAAGTTGCCTACCTCTCAATAGGTGCAAATCCAATCCTTCCAACCACATCCTCGCTTCACCGTCCAGAAGGAATGTAGCGATGGTGGTCATTTGCCACTCCTCCGTCTTCGTTGCTGTCATGACTCTCTTCACCCTGGAGAGCCAGTATTCAGCTTGAGATGGGGTTCCCAACCCCGAGAATACCGGAGGACTAAAGCTCATAACATGCTTGAGCTGTCTCTCGGTTGCCATCCTTGGCACCACCGGCTCCACTACCACTTGTTCCACTCTCCTCGGCTCAGCCTCTTGCAGCGGTACCTGCTCCATCACAGGAGCGGGCTGCAACGTTTGCCTTGTAGGCTGTGCATTAATCATGGCCAACACTGCTTCGGCCACCAATCATATGGTCTTAGCCGATAGAGGTGTTGCAGGAGCTTCATTAGGTGCACTGCTAGCCTCAGAAACTCGAAGTTCTGACGGCCCAGCACCACTTCTGGTCACCTATAGTGGTACAAAACACCATTAAGCGACCAAATAAAATTGCAAATAGCAATTATAGGAACACGCAGGTTCCTCAAACACGTGTATTTTCATTCCTAAGTGGACATTCATGGGTTCTTTTACTGTTATAACGATGACGCACACAATGTGCTCACCACCCCTAAAAAGAATTCGACCACGAATTCATCTTAAGCCCGACCAAAACCAGTAGTCTGATACCAAATTGTAACACCCCCTATCCGTCGTATAACATATAGCAGTAGGTCCGGCCGGGGCCCGACGCCATATACCACAAACAGACCGGGTTGTTACTCATGGACACCATCCAACCAATCTTAATGTCCTACACAGAGCATTCTAGCGGAAGCAGATTAATAAGCTGATATAAAGAACCCAGCACAAAAGCATGAATGTCCACTAATACCAAATAGGAATGTTACACATACACAAGTACAAGCCTTAAGGCCTTACAAAATCGTTCACTTGATATTACATGTTTTACAAACCACGGCACGTAGGCCGGTCATACATGAATAAAGCAGTAAACACTCCAATTAGGCCTTTGAGGGCCGGCCTCGCAATTTGGGCTTTAGCATGCTATTGATCGCTTGGTCAAGCAGCACCTGCAAGCAACAACAAAACCACCGCACGGTGGCAAACAAGGCAACGGTCAGCAATGCTGACCAAATTATAACGATCCCACCCCCAGCTCGGGGCGGCAATGCTCCTTCCCTGCATTTCATTAGCATAAGCGAGCAATATATCAATATTCATTTCATCACAGACGTTGGCTCGCATGGCTTCATGCCCCGTGCTCTCAGGGCACATTCTCGGTGAACCGGTCGATATCACGTCAATTAAATCCATAGACATTCCGATCTCACCACCGCCACTTTGACGGCCAAACCTATGAGAATTTTGTCTTCTTGGCATGGGTCACGACAATTTCAGCCATTGACCGCCGAAGACCCTCATCTATGCCAACAGCTCTAACCGAACGACATAGAACGGGTACGTTTCCATCTAACTCGTGCTCACATCGCAACGACAGTTTAAGCCATATGTGCGGGTCAAACTTCTCCCGAGTCCCATTTCCATCACATTTCACATAACCCAGTTATATTCTACTTGGCTCCCAGGCCACCAAGTTGGCAAGATCATGTATCCGCCCAGTTTTCCGGGTGCACCTTAGGGTTAATCCCCAAGGCTCCCTGCTGCAATCTACCATGTAGAAAACCCGAAAAACAACCAATCGCACGGAGTCTTCTCGGGCATTTATGCAATGCAACATCACCGATCCAGACCAACATGCCAGGGTAGGCTTCACACATCATGCCTATGTCCGTTCTCGCTTACGAACTCTACACAACGTGGACTTTACATATCTACCCGAAGGAACGCCTCCAACTCACTGCAAACTCGCGAGAGCGGGGTTCCTATACAAAGAAGGAGAGCTACACATGATCAAGAAGAGAATCAATACCCTAGCGTTCTTCTTTGGCGCCATGAAAAAGTAAGCAGATGAAAAGCACCGCACTCTCTTCGCCTCCGTGGATCCGGAGTCGGCTCGCGATTTGGAGCTTCGAAGCTCCTCCAATGGCCGGATCTAGCTTCTTCTTACTTCCTTGTCTCTCCTCTCTCTCTAAGCTTTAGAAAGATAACCACTCAAGTAAAAGTGAGGGTTTCAAGGGTCCAATCCCGGGTATATCCTATCAGGAACAACCCCCAGCCATTGGATCTCAGATTAAAGAAACGAACGGCTTGATTCGGGCCTGAAAAGTACAATCTGGACCGAACACGGCCTGGCACACGCCCTTGTCCAGGGTTGTGTGCCTCATTCGCCGTCAAAATCGACGCGCCTGGAACAACACACGGGCATCAAACACGCCCGTGTTCGAACCGACACGCCCGTGTTCCAATTGACACGACCATGTGGCCGGCCGTGTACCCCCATAGATTTATCCCGAAAATGACCCGAGAACTACACGGGTTCTTGGACACGCCCGTGTCCTTGCCCGTGTCTAGCTCAACACGACTAGGCTCCAGGCCGTGTACACGGTCTCGACACTCGACACTTCGTCGAGCGAAGTTCGTCGACCTCACGACACGGCCTTGGACACGCCCGTGTCCTAGGCCGTGTGCCTTGTCTCGACACATCATCGAGCAAAATTCGTCGACTCCCCGGGATGAGTGTCGACACTGGTGTACACGCCCTGTGACATGCACGTGTCGTAGGACGTGTGCCATGTCTCGACACTTCATCGAGCACAGAGTGTCGACTTCACGTGCTGAGTGTCGACACGGGTCGACACGCCCTGAGACACGCCCGTGTCTCAGGCCGTGTGCCCTGTCTCGACACAATGTCGAGATCAAAATGTCAACTTCGCTGGCTGAGTGTCGACAAAATCCTGACACGCCATGGGACACGCCCGTGTCCCAGGCCGTGTGCCTCTTGCCAGAACCCAAAACTGGCCCAAAACGTCCCCCGTCGCTCTTTTGAGTTTCGGGGCGTTACAACTCTCCCCCTCTTAAAAGAATTTCGTCCACGAAATTATATATATAGGAAAGACATGTACAAAACCAAAATTTGTACCTGAGCTGAACAACTCCGGATACTCCTCAAGCATAGTCTGCTCTCGTTCCCAAGAGAGCTCCTCACGACCGCAATTGTCCCACCGGACCTTGACCATCCTGATCTCTTTATTGCGTAGCCGCTTGACCTCCGAGTCCTCAATCCGCACGAGCTTGACTTTTGTCGTCAACCAACTATCCACCGGCACTTGATCAACCGCGATCACTTGCGTAGGCTCTTGCACCGCCTTCCGAAGCACCGAAATATGGAATACATCATGTAATCCACCAAGCTCCACTGAAAGCTTCAACCGATAGGCCGCTTCACCAACTCGCTCCAGAAACTCAAACGACCCAAGGTATCTCGGGCTTAGCTTTTTCAATCGCCGCACCCGCGAGACACCCTTGAACGGCTTGATCTTTAAGTACACCCAATTGCCCACAGCGAACTCCACGTTCCTGTGCTTGGCATTATAGTACTTTGCTTGCCGGTCCTGAGCGATAAGCAACCTCTCCCGAATGGCTCTCACCAAAGAAGTAGCATCCTCCACTTCTAATCGCTTATACAACTTTGACTCACCGGTTTCTAGCCAAGACAACGACGTGCGACATTTTCTACCATATAGGGCCTCGAAGGGCGCCATTTGAATACTCGCTTGGTAGCTATTGTTGTATGCAAACTCCACCAAATAAAGATGGTCTTCCCAGTAATTTCCAAAATCCAAGACACACATGCGAAGCATGTCTTCCATAGTTCTATTGACCCTCTCGGTCTGCCCATCCGTTTGCGGATGGAAGGCTGTGCTGAATTTCAACTTTGTTCCCAACATTTGTTGCACAAGCCTCCAATCATTGGAAGTGAACCGCCCATCGCGGTCACTCACGATGCTGCGGGGTACACCGTGAAGCCGTACTATGTTATCCACACACAGTTTTGCCAACTTCTCCACCAGATCATCCTTCCTATGCGGAATAAAATGCGACACCTTCGTTAGCCGATCAACAACCACCCAAATGGCGTCGTTCCCCTTTTGCGACCTTGGCAAATCGTACACAAAGTCCATAGAGATGTCGTCAAATTTCCACTCCGGAATAGGCAAGGACTTCAGAAATCCTCCCGGCATTTGGCACTCCGCCTTCACCAAGGCACAAGTTTGGCACTTCGCTACGTAGAGCGCTACATCTTTCTTCAAACCCGACCACCAAGACAGTTTCTTGACATCACGGTACATCTTCGTGCTCCCCGGGTGAATTGAGTACTTAGTGTGGTGTGCCTCGTACAACAATTCCACCCGCAAATTGCCCACACTTGGGATGCATAGACGACCGTCTTTCCAAAGCAATCCGTCCACCACAACGAATTGGGAATTTGACACATCCACAGCCTCTACCATGAACTGCTTCATATGGACATCCATATCCAAAGCCTGCCAAATCCGATCAGCCAGGTCATATTGGACTTCAGTCCAATTCAGTACTGCTTCGGCACTTGATTTCCTATCCACACAAATAATCTCCAATGAATCCAACTCCTACACCAACTGCTCATCATGCACCGATAGCCAATTGGCTTGAGCTGGGTCTCAGCGACTCAATGCGTCCGCAACCGCATTACCTTTACCCGACACGTAGTGGATCTTGAATGTATAGTCCCCATGAACTCCATCCATCTACGCTGCCGCATATTCAGATCCTTCTAATCAATCAGATACTTCAGGTTCTTATGATCGGTGTAGATATCAATCTTCACACCGTACAAATAGTGTCTCCACAGCTTTAATACAAAAATCATGGCCGCTAACTCCAAGGCATGGAACGGATAATTCCTCTCATGCACTTTTAGCTGTCTCGAGCCATAAGCTATCACACTTCCGTGTTATAGTAGCACGCAACCCAAACCGCTGCCCGAAGCATCACTGTAAATCTCATAGCCTTCGGTCCCACATGGCGAACTCAGCACAGGCATCGTGGTCAACCGACACTTTAACTCCTCAAAAGCTCACGCGCACTCCGGCGTCCAAACGAACTTTTGCTCCTTCCTCGTCAAAATAGTGAAAGGTAACGCTATCCGCGATAAGTTCTCTATGAAGCGCCTATAATAGCCGGCAAGCCCCAGAAAGCTCCGGACTTCCGCTACCGTAGCAAGCTCAGGCCACTCCCGTATCGCAACAATCTTTGCCGGATCCAAAGCAATACCCTCTCCACTTATTATATGCCCGAGGAACGCCACTGAGGATAACTAAAACTCGCACTTCGAGAACTTGGCATACAACTGATTCCTCCTTAGCGTCTCCAAAACAAAATGAAGATGCTTGAAGTGATCTTCCTCACTTTGCGAGTACACCAAAATATCGTCGATGAAGAAGATCACAAAATGGTCCAAGTACTCCCGGAAGGTCCTGTTCATCAGATCCATGAACACTGACGGCGCATTAGTCAGCGCAAACGGCATGACCGTAAACTCGTAATGCCCGTATCTCGTACTGAACGCTGTCTTCGGGATATCACTCTCCCTTATTCGCAGCTGATAGTACCCGGACTTGAGATCCAACTTCGAGTACACCGTCGACCCGACCAACTGATAAAAAAGATCATCGATCCGGGGGATCGGGTACTTGTTCTTCTCCGTCAACTTGTTAAGCTCTCGATAATCAATACATAGCCTCAAGCTTCCGTCCTTCTTCTTAACAAAGAGGACCGGCGCGCTCCAAGGCGAAGAACTAGGGCGCACATACCCTTGCTCCAACAACTCTTACAGTTGAGCTTTCAGCTCCGCCATTTCCTTAGGCGCTAGCCGATAAGGAGATCGTGACACAGGCTTTGTACCTCGCACTAGCTCAATCGTGAAGTCTATCACCCGCTGAGGCGGGACTCCAGGAAGATCTCTAGGGAACACATCAGGGTTCTCAGATACCACTGAAATATTATCCAACGCGGGCTTCGACTTTGCAACCTCCACTATTGTAAAGAACAGCTCTACACCGGCACGAGCCACCTTCACCACCTGAAGAGAAGACATCAACGTCTTGATCGAGCCCTTTAAGCCCGTAAAAGTCATCTCACGACTTGATCCCAGCTTGACTTCCTTGCACTGCAATCGATATAGGCTTGCTGCTCCGAGAGCCAGTCCATGCCAAATATAACGTCGAACTCCACCAACAGGAGTAATGACACTTGCAGCTCGAACTCCTGATTCCCAATATGAATCTTAACATCGAATATCCTATCTACGCGCATCGAACACCCATTGGGCAACAACACATCCAACAAATCCTTCGCCATCGAAGAAGGGACTCCGATGCGTGATATAAATCCCTCGGACAAGAAGGAGTGTGAAGCTCCCATATCGAAAAGTGCTCTTGCCGGATTTTCACAAATCAAAACAAATCCTAAACAAGCAGTGGTAAGGTAACATGTGCATAACAAGTATTTAAAGAAATTAACTTGCTATAAATTAAACCGTACCTGTCACCTCGTCCGCCTGTTTAATGGCCTCCTGTTGGCCAAGATTGTACACCCTTTGTTAGGCCGGAGCATAGTGGGACGCGGTCGACTCCACCGCCTTGCGCTTCTCTTCATAAGTCGCTCCCGGCATTCTCTCAGACTTGGGGCGTCCCGTCCAACAATCGCGGGCAAAGTGCCCCGACCAAAACCAGTAGTCTGATACCAAATTGTAACACCCCCTATCTGTCGTATAGCATATAGCAGTAGGTCCGGCCGGGGCCCGACGCCATATACCACAGACAGACCGGGTGGTTACTCATGGACACCATCCAACCAATCTTAACGTCCTACACAGAGCATTTTAGCGGAAGCAGATTAATAAGCTGCAATAAAGAACCCATCACAAAAGCATGAATGTCCACTAATACCAAATAGGAATGTTACACATACACAAGTACAAGACTTAAGGCATTACAAAATGGTTCACTTGATATTACATGTTTTACAAACCACGGCACGCAGGCCGGTCATACATGAATAAACCAGTAAACACTCCAATTAGGCCTTCGAGGGCCGGCTTCGCAATTTGGGATTTAGCCCGCTATTGACCGCTTGGTCCAGCAGCACTTACAAGCAACAACAAAATTACCGCACGGTGGCAAAATAGGCAACGGTCAGTAATGCTGACCAAATTATAACGATCCCGCCCCCAGCTCGGGGCGGCAATGCTCATTCCCTGCATTTCATTAGCATAAGTGAGAAATATATCAATATTCATTTCATCATAGACGTTGGCTCGCACGGCCTCACGCCCCGTGCTCTCAGGGCATATTCTCGGTGAACTGGTCGATGTCACGTCAATTAAAGCCATAGACATTCCGATCTCACCACCGCCACTTTGACGGCCAAACCTATGAGCATTTTGTCTTCTTGGCCTGGTTCACGATAATTTAATCCATTGACCGCCGAAGACCCTCATCTATGCCAACGGCTCTAACCGAACGACATAGAACGGGTACGGTTCCATCTAACCCGTGCTCACATTGCAACGACAGTTTAAGCCATATGCGCGGGTCAAACTTCTCCCGAGTCCCATTTCCATCACATTTCACATAACCCGGTTATGTTCTAGTTGGCTCCCAGGCCACGAAGTTGGCAAGATCACGTATCCGCCCAGTTTTTCGGGTGCACCTTAGGGTTAATCGCCAAGGCTCCTTGCTGCAATCTACCATGTAGAAAACCTGAAAAATAACCAATCGTACGGAGTCTTCTCCGGCATTTATGCAATGCAACATCACCGATCCAGACCAACATGTCCGGGTAGGCTTCACACATCATGCCTATGTACGTTCTCGCTTACGGACTCTACATAAAGGGGACTTTACATATCTACCCGAAGGAATGCCTCCAACTCACCGCAAACTCGCGAGAGCGGGCTTCCTATGCAAAGAAGGAGAGCTACACATGCTCAAGAAGAGAATCGTTACCCTAGCGTTCTTCTTTGGCGCCATGGAAAAGTAATCGGATGAAAAGCACCGCACTCTCTTCGCCTCTGTGGATCCGGAGTCGGCTCGCAATTTAGAGCTTCGAAGCTCCTCCAATGGCCGGATCTAGCTTCTTCTTCCTTCCTTGGCTCTCCTCTCTCTCTAAGCTTTAGAAAGATAACCACTCAAGTAAAAGTGAGGGCTTCAAGGGTATAATCCCGTGTATATCCTATCAGGAACAATCCCCAGCCATTGGATCTCAGATTAAAGAAACGAACAGCTTGATTCGGGCCTGTAAAGTATAATCTGGATCGAACACGGCCTGGCACACGCCCGTGTCTAGGGTCGTGTGCCTCATTTTCCGTCAAAAGCGACGCGCCTGGAACAACACACTGTCATCGAACACGCCCGTGTTCGAGCCGACATGCCCGTGTTCCAACTGATACGGTCGTGTGGCCGACCGTGTACCCCCATCGATTTATCCCGAAAACAACCCGAGAACTACACGGGTTCTTGGACACGCCCGTATCCTTGCCCGTGTCTAGCTCAACACGCCTGGGCTCCAGGCCGTGTACACGGTCTCGACACTCGACACTTCGTCGAGCGAAGTTCGTCGACCTCACGACACGGCCTTTGACACACCCGTGTCCTACGCCGTGTGCCTTGCCTCGACACATCATCGAGCAAAATTCGACACGCCCTACGACACGCCCGTGTCGCAGGCCGTGTGCTATGTCTCGACACTTCGTCGAGCACAGAGTGTCGACTTCGCAGGCTGAGTGTCGACACGCCCTGAGACACGCCCGTGTCTCAGGCCGTGTGCCCTGTCTCGACACAATGTCGAGAGCAAAATGTCGACTTCACCGGCTGAGTGTCGACACACGCCTGACACGCCCTGGGACAAGCCCGTGTCCTAGGCTGCGTGCCTCCTGCCAGAACACAAAACTGGCCCAAAACGTCCCCCATCACTCTTTTGAGTGTCGGGGCGTTACAAATTGAATATCTCTTGAAAGCCTGGAGCAGATGAATAAGATGAAGTTGATTTGCTGTGTGAGAAAACTTGTAACTGAGTTCTTCTTTTGTGAGAGAAAAAGCCTTCTTGAATATTCTATCTCTATCTCTTCTATTCTGTCAAGTGCTATATTACTCTTCTTATATTTTCTGTAAGATATAATATCTGTATATTTAATGCCTGAAGTATTCAAGCATTTGAATTCTTTCTATCTTGGAATGACTAAATCAATTCCCGAGAATGGAATCTGTCTTGAGAAATCAATTGACATTTAATCTCTATAATAAGCCATTTTTATACTATCATTCAAACGACTATATTTGATAAGAATATATAGCATTAAATCTGAGAGCTATAAATGCCTGCAGTTAAGCCTTAATTAAATCTGCCAGCTGTAAATAAATCTGTCTGAAAAATGGTAGGAAATCGCCAAACTAAATTTTAAAGCTTCTTCAAACTAGGTTCGAAGATCGTTAAACTGAGTTCAGATATTTTGAAATGCATCTGAGTTTTACAGTTTTCTTTGAGCTGAGCTCAGAGATCGTTGATCTCCGCTCAGAGATTGTTGAACTGAGTTCAGAGATTTTCTTCCAGCAATTTTCTGAACTTCAAATCTGAACTTCTCTGGAATTTTTCTGAATGACCAAACCTGGAAATAATCCTATGACCCATGACTTTACATTTTGGGTCAATCTAATATTTCTAATAGTTATCCTGACCCAAATCAGAACTAAGGTTCCAACATCACTGATGAATGAGACTAGTTGCGCCAAGTGGCCTAAAGCATTGCTTGTCTATGGAAAGATTAGCGGAGTTGTGGATCCTACGAAGGCACGGATTGAGAGTACCATAGAGTGTTCGAGCATCACAGTTGTGAGATGATCGAAGAGACAAGGCTATGCTTGATCGCCATTGCTTGTCAAGTAAAGATCTGAAGTCCCATATTCCACCGTATGAGAGTTGGATAGCTCCCACTACACATATGCGAACACTCCCCGCGATATGTGGTCGTTGTGGCCTTACGCTAGAATCCAATCTCGAGGGGGCCTATAGCAAGACTCGGTGATATCTCAGTGGTTCAGTGATCTCTTTGGCAAAGAGAAAAAGTAGAGGAGGAAACACTCCATAAAGGGAAATGTGTCAGTACAGGATCCCTAAAGAAAACATTATTGAAAAACATGAAGGAACACTTAGAAGTGTTTTGAGATGAAAATGTTCAAAGAGTAAGAGTAGAGATAACCCGTCATGGTTGTGACAAACTTTGAAGAACTGTGAAGTCCTTTGTCGACTTAGAATAGTCTTCCAAGCGCACCCTCATCATTAGCATCGAAGCATTCAACAATTTTATTAACAACGAGGAGAGGGTGTTCGTCGACTAAGCTCACTACTCTTGAACAACAAGGAATGTCCGCAACTTCTTTGCCCTTTGAGGTTGTTGGATTAGGACAATCATCTTTGGGAAGCAGGTCACGCATTTTACCATGCCACAGTATCTTTTGCACTAGTTGGCGGAGTGCTCGACAGTCTTTAGTTAGGTTGCCTGGCTCTTTATGGAATTCGCAGTACGGGTCTGGATTTCTATTTCTTTAATCGACTGGTCGATAAGGTCTCTTGTAGTAGCCTTATCTTTCATGATTTGGCTTACTTCTTGCATGGCCTCGTCGAGTTCACGCTCTTGCAAGTCATCATCATGATGTTGATGAACTGTAGCTGTTTGTCAAGATGGAGCTGGTGGTAGCAGCAATGGATCTCGAGGACTATCTTGATCCTGGAAGGAGTATCGACGATGCTGAAATGTTCTTTCCCTCCTCGATTGAGTTTGGAAATCTTTCCAGGGAGACCTTGGAGGTTGCTTGTGAGAAGGAGGATCCTTCTCCGATATAAGCCTGGAGACGAAGCTGGGGTTGCTCTTTTCACCTCAGATGTAAGAGTTGGCTAAGGAAATCAACTCTTGGTATGTTCTTGGAGCACGAACATTGGCTTAAAACATGAGAGGCCCTTCACGGAGACCGTGGATAAGAGCCACTCGGTACATTTCTTGACCCACAATCTCGATGTCCAAGATTTCTCTCTGGAATCGATCAATGAACTGAGACCAAGTTTCATTATCGCGTTGCTTGATCCAAAGAGGGCTTGTGAACCGCCCTTTCTATTAGTTAAAGTAGAAGACCTGAGCAAGAACTCCCTTCGCAGATCAGCAAAGGAAGTGATGGACTGAGGGCGCAGACCATAGAACCAATCCCTCACTTGACCATCAAAGGTTGTTACAAGGAGCTTGCACTTGGTTGCATCTAAGAGAGTTTTGAGAGCAAAGGCTGACTCAAAAACTTGAATATACTTCATTAGATTAGTCTCTCTAGCGTATATTGGTAACCGAGGCTCTCTAAAATTAGCTGGAGTGGGTTCATGACAAACATTATCTGTAATTGGTTACGGCTCTTCCTGTTCCCCTGCAACATAGGGATTAAAGGGGGCATAGGTTGTAGCTTCAAAGGAAGCAGGAGGAGGATAGAAGGGAAAAGCTATTGTAGGAGGAGAAAAGGCAGGAGCTGATGGGTAAGGATGACTTCCTTTAAAGTTGAGAAATCTTGCAGGACTTCCCCAGGCTGCTTCCCGGAAGAAGTTTTGACGAGCTGCAAACTCTTCATCCTGAGGTCGCAATGGGGTTGCAGGCACTTGCGGAAAGGTTGGTGTGTAAGGAGGATAGAACGGTGGGCAAGCCAGAGGATAAGCTTGTTGATTCTCCAATATTGGTGTTGAATTGACTGGAATAGCTGGAGCAACTGGTGCTGTTACAGGATGAGTGTCTAATCGCTGTGTGATTGCAGCAAGAATATGTGTTGATTGCTTGGAACTGTTGAGCATTTTCACTAAATGATTGCTCAAAGGCCTCCCAGAGAGGATCTTCACTGGGACTAGGAGCAAGGTTCTCGACTGGTTGATGGTCAGACATGGCTAACTATTGGTTTTCACCATCTGTTTGGATCTGAAGTCCGCGTGTTAACTATTGATGCTCAAAAACGGAAGGGGGCAGGTTGTCGCGGGCACCAGCAGCTAACGGGTTGTGTTCGATCTCACGGGCAAGGTGATTGAAGAAGGTTGCAGGGAAAGAGTAGTGGAGGAATCTACTGAGTGCTCGAGAGTGGAGAAAACGCTTGTCCATGGGTTGCGGTGATAGAGGAGAGGTTTGCTGAGAGCAGCAGGGAAGGCTGATGATCAGCAGAGGAGGTTGATGATCATTGGTGAAGGCTGATGATCAGTAGAGAAGGCTGATGAGCAGCAGAGAATCTTGATTAGAACCGAAGAAGCTTGAAGAGCAGCGGAGAAGCTTGATCAGGAGCTGTCAAGCAGACGGTTTGACGGTTGTGCTTGCAGATTGAATGTCGAGATAGTTGAGCGGAGGAGAAGAGAGGGGCCCCTAGCAGTGACAACAACAGACTTCGCCCGCCATAGCTTAAATGTCACTCTTGCGACGGGCTTTTCCTTTAATCAAGAAACAAGATTACAGCTTGCTAATGCACCTTTACATGAGAAAGCAATAAAGGGTACAAAGGGGGAAGCTGGAGGCTAAGGAAGAAGTTGTCAGAGGTTAAGGAAAAGAGGCTGCTAGCAGGCCACACGGCTTGATGTCAAGCTGTGGAGGACTGAAAATCTGAGACCGCAGGCCTTGATGATCAACTGTCGAGGACTGAAAAACTGAGTCCGCAGGTCTTGCTAGTCAACTGTGGAAGACTGGAAAACTTAGTCCGTAGGCCTTAATGATAAACTATAGAGGACTAGAAAATTGAGTCCGTAGGCCTTGATGGCAGCGGAAGTTTTCCTCACGCGCGTCGTCCTCCCGCCCACAAATGAGAGGTATCAGGGGCTATTTATAGGCCCGAAGAAGATCTTTTAGAAGCAGGGCCCAGTTACGTCATCATGGAGCTTGGGAGGACTCGGCAAGCAGAATAGGGTGACCTGAGGAGCAGTCCCCCGCTGCTGTAGGCAAAGGAGGCGGCCTGAGGAGCAAGCAGCCCCTGGGTGGCGGCCTAAGGAGTAGGCCGCCACTTGTGGCTGCTGTGTGGGTGGCCTGATGAGCAGGCTGCCCCTTGGGGCTGCTGAGGGGTTGGCCTGAGGAGCAGGCCGCCCTTTGGGGCTGTTGAGGGGGCGGTCTAAGGAGCAGGTCGCCCCTGGGTAGCGGCCTGAGGAGCAGGCCTCCCCCTGGGCAGGCAAAGGAGGCAGCCTGATGAGCAGGCCGCCCCCTGGGCAGGCAGGGGAGGCGGCCTGAGGAGTAGGCCGCCCTCTAGGCAGGCAGGGGAGGTGGCCTGAGGAGCAGGCCGCCACTGAGGCAGGCTGGAAAGGCAGCCTGATGAGCAGGCCACCCCCTAGGCAGGCAGGGGTGGCGTCCTGAGGAGCAGGCCGCCCCTTGGCAGGCAGGGGAGGCGGCCTGAGGAGCAGGCTGCCACCTTGGTAGGCAGGGGAGGCGGCCTGAGGAGCAGGCCGCCCCCTGGGCAGACAGGGGAGGCGGCCTGAGGAGCAGGCCGCCCCCTGGATAGGCAGGGGAGGCGGCCTGAGTAGCAGGACACCCCAAGGCAGGCAGGAGAGGCGGCCTGAGGAGTAGGCCGCCCACTGGGCAGGCATAGGAGGCGGCCTGAGGAGCAGGCCGCCCCTGTAGGGGAGGAAACCCTCTGATGGAGAGCCGGAGAGTGAGTCCGCCGAGCTCACGATGGTTGAGTTGATTCAGGGTTGACGCCGGCTGGGCGACCTGTCGGACTGAAGGAATAGATCGCGCAGATCGCCCCCTTGCTTTAGATTGCCTCCTGCAAGGAAAAATGTTGTCTGGTTAGCAGGCCTAACCGCGAGGCCTACGAGGGTGAGCTATGGGAACAGCCCGCTGGCCCGCAGGGCACGCAGTAGCTATACGACCCTGGCGGACAGAGAAATTTGTCCCCCTACACTTGGACTTGTCGCGAACTCCAGGGAGAACCTGGAGCAGGCCGCGACCAGCGACGTGGCAACCTTGGGAAGGATCGCCGATTTCAGGTTTAACAGTTGGTAGACCCATCTTCAATTGACTTAAACACTTGGGCCAGAGTAGCATCCTTCCCTTGCTCTGCCCGGATTCGGTCCCGAATATCACAGATTATGCTCATTACAGTTAGGTACTCCATATACTCTTCAGAATGGTCCTTATACACCAGAGTGATATACATCTCTTCAAGCATCCGAGCTAATTTTCTACTCGTCAACCGAGACTCAAGGCTCATTTACGGTACCTTCCTGCTCAAAGCATCGCCTAAGGAGTTTACTTTTCCGGGGTGGTAGTTCAAAGTACATTCATAGTCACATAAAAATTCTAACCATCGTCGCTATCTCAGGTTCAGCTCTTTTTGAGTATGAACATACTTTAAATTCTTATGATCCGAAAATATCTCACAGTGGATGCCATATAGATAGTGTCTCCAAATCTTCAAGGCGAACACTACTGCTCCCAATTCCAAATCATGAACTGGGTAATTAGCTTCATGCTTCTTCAGTTGTCTCGAAGCATAGGTGATCATATGACCGTGCTGTATCAGTACTGCTCCATCCCTTGATATGATGCGTCAGCGTAGACTTGGAGTCCATCCTTCCAAGATGGAAGGGCTAGTATAGGTGAGGAGGTGAGTCTATCCTTCAGTTCTTGGAATGAGGCTTCGCAGTGGAGTGTCCACTCGTATGACACACCTTTCTTCATTAGGGAAGTGAGGGGGAGGGCTATCTTTGAGAATCCTTTCACAAAATTGCGATAATGCCCAGCAAGTCCAAGGAAACTCCGCACATCGGCTGCTGACTTTAGGGGAGACCATTCCTTCACCGCATGCACCTTGGCCGGATCCACGACTAATCCAGCACCACTGATCACGTGGCCTAAAAAGGCAACTTCCCGGAGCCAAAATTCATACTTGCTGAACTTGGCAAACAAGGTATGCTCCTTTAACTTTTTCAGTACCAAGGTCAAGTGTTCCACATGCTCCTCCTCTCTCTTCGAATAGACTAAAATGTCATCGATGAAGACGATGACAAAGACTTTTAGGTATGGCTCAAACACTTTGTTGATCAGGCTCATGAACGCTGAAGGGGCATTCGTAAGCCCAAAGGACATCACGGTGAACTCATATAGCCCATACCTCAACCTAAATGCTGTTTTATGGATAACCTCTTCTCGTATCCGTAACTTGTAATACCCCGAGCGCAGATCAAACTTTGAAAACCAATGTGTTCCCACCAGCTGATCAAATAACTCATCGATCCGGGGTAGAGGGTTGGTGTTTTGAGCCGTTAAACGGTTGAGTTCCCGGTAGTGTGTACACAATCGCAAGGTTCCATCCTTCTTCTTAACGAATAGAACAGGGGCTCCACAAGGTGATGAACTGGAGCGGACAAAACCTGATTCTACTAGTTCTTGTAACTTAACTCTAAACACTGCGAGTTCCTTCGGGGCCATTCGGTTAGGGGTCCTAGAGACAGGCTTGGCACCTAGTAGTAACTTAATTTGAAAGACCACTTCTCAATGCGGGGGTAATCTCGCCAACTTCTCGGGAAATACATCAGGGAAATCCCGCACCACTCGCACATCTTTCATATCTCTTGTCATCTTTTTCAACTCAAAACAAATCATGTAGACTTCATCCCCCTTCATGTGGGATTTTAAGGTCCTAATTATAGATAATAACATATGAGGTGCGAATCTAATACCTTGAAAGATAAATTATGTGTCCCCGTGTCTCAAGGAAATCTGCTTCTCCGCACAATCAATTCTGGTGTAGTTCCAATCCAACCATGTCTTGCCCAAAATGAGGTTGAATTCTGGCATTCTCAATACTGTGGCAGTGGTTTCAAAGATCTTTACTCCAAGAAGTACCTCCAATTTGCACTTGGCAGTTGCAGTCATCTCAGAGCCATCCGGGAGGCATACTATCCGAGCAATATCAGTGAAGTATTGCACTCCTTCCAATTCTTTTGCGAAGTCCTCGGACACAAACGAGTGTGTGGCATCGGTATCGAATAGAGTATAGGTCGGTTTCCCACCAACCATCACGGTGCCTAGGTATCATTTACAAAGACTCAATGCTAGACTCCTAGTGTATCCTAGGTAAACAAAATAAATGCTTATAACATGTTAATCAGGTCATGACATACCTATAATCACCTCCTGAGGATTCCTCTCTTGTGTCGTGTCTAACGCAAACACCTAATCCCGAGCAGGCACGGGGTTTCTTCCTCGTGGTCCTTATCCTCAACCACGCATGTGTCCCCGACCTCATAGAGCTGCCAAAGGAAGGGCAGGAGGAGCATTCCCACCTAGTTGCAGGCAGTGATGTCAAATGTGTCCCGATTGGTTACACTGGAAGCAGACTCACTCATATTGCTCCCTCGGCTGCAGATACATTTGTTGTAGTGGAGGTAGTGCTGGCTGAGGGGCCCAACGCTCCATTCTAAAGTTCTGACAGAAGCGACCTCCACCTCTATTATTTCCTCTTCCCCGATTGTCCTGCCTCCTTATATAATGAGGACCAGCTTCCATTACCCCTTCAGCGGGTCTCTTATTACTCCCCAAATTATCTACCTCCAACCTTTTTTCCATGTAAACGATCTCAGCTAAACTCGAGTTTGCTATAAACAAAATGGATTGCCTCAGGGGATCCCGCAAGCCTTTGTAGAATCGTTTAGCATAACCTCAATCATCTAACTCGTAGGAGTCAACAAACCTTGCAAAATGTTGAAACTCCATCTGGTATTCTATCACTGACTTCGATCACTGCTTCAGCTGTAGGAATCTTTCCTCGAGTTCGTATCTAGCGGTCGACGGGATGAAATGTTCCAATAAGGCTCCAGAGAACTCAGTCCAACTAATCTTCGTATAAACTTGACCCTGGAAGGAGGAAACCATGAGGGTCTTCCACCACCTCTTGACATGCAGTTCTAAGACAGACACTGTTAATGTTACAGCCATACTGGCTGGGCAACAGATTGCTGCCAATAGCTCTTGCACCGTGTCAAGCCATTCTTCTGTATGTACGGCCGACTCTGTCCCGAGATTGGCAGGAGAGGAAAGAGCCCAAAAAGTGCTCAACCAGTTTGAGCCCAGATCCTGTTGCTGCACTGGGGCCTGTTAAGACCTAAAGGCATCCAGAATGGTAGTGAGCATCTGTCCCAACTCTAATTATTGTAACTGAGTGGGTACAGAAGGGGCGGGAGTGCCCCCCACACGCTCAACGTGCACTGGGATCTACACGTAAGGTACATACCTAAGGTCAGGTTGGCTAATCATAAGGTTAAAATTGGACATACTTAGTGTGAATTACATATGGGCACACCACTGCTTCCGCTAAGTCAGTTTTCCCCAAACTGACTAATAGAACAGGGGTGGCTCCATTGCTGAATGACTTCTTTAGTTCAGGATCATAGCAATCTGAAACCATTTGTAAGTCCCCATTATGGAACGCAAAACACGGCACGAGGGGAGTCTTAGGCTCAGAACATCCGCCTTGCAGTAGTATTAGCACACTGGCTAACATGTACTAAAAGACGCCTATCCTGCTGGCTGATCTTATCATTCATGCCAACCCAACAAAAAGAATATAAGAACAAAAGTCAAAATACACACTAGTATATAAGTCCACGAGTACAACAAAACACGACATGAGGGGAGTCTTATGCCCAGAACAGCTGTCTTGCGGTAGTATTAGCACACAAGCTAACTTGTACTACAAGATGACTATCCTGCCGGCTGATCTTATCATTCATGACAACCCAACATAAAGAATATAAGAACAGAAGTCAAAATACACACTAGTATATAAGTCCATGAGTACAACAGAAATAAGAATCAACCAAGGCTTATATAATATCAGAGTACATGCCCAAAAAGGCTACAAAAGAGTCTCTCTAAAAACACTCACATCAGTCACCTACGACAATGACGGTACCGTCACATTAGGCCCTGTCGTCCAGGATTGGCTGTCCACTTGCATAGCCTGTTGTTTCTCTATCTGCGGGGTTTCCTCCTAAAAAGGAAGACGTAGCAACTATTAGTCAAAAAAGACTGAGTGGCTATCACATCCACTCCCCCGGCGACTCCTCGACACCGGGTGGAGAAAGGAACAAGGTACAATACAAATAAATAAGCAGTAGTACAAATAAGTGGTGTAAGAGTAGACGATGTCAGGGTATATCAGCAATTGTAACAATGAATATAGCAATTAACTTTAGCAGTTCTACCAACTACAACAGTATATAAGTATAAATCTATGACAGTAACTAAATCAACTTATATGAATGCCCATGCAAACATATAAGTTCAGTATCATCTTGACAGTAAAGTAACACAATGTATTAGAGTTCCCGTACAAACTTGTACTATAATGATCTTGTATATGCAATGTAATGTAATGAAATGAATGCAATGCAATGACACACCCAAGATGACGCACATGCAATTGTTATGTCGACAAAGACTTGTAGTTCCCACTTTTTGAGGAGGTAGTTAACCTCTCAAGCACTAACCGTCGTGGCCAGATGAAGACGGTAGAGCGGGCTTCTCCACTACTAGGCGGGCATCCACACTACCACGCCTAGGTATCCGTACGCCTCAATATTAAGAACACAATGGCGTAGCTCAAATGCGTACTATGGCTCAAACGGGTCTCGGGTAGATGTGCACCAAGAACATAGCCCAAACTAGCCTATCATCATGGCATGGAAGGTGCCTCTGTGAAAAAATCACCAAAGGACCAAGGCCATCCATCCACTAGCATGAAGGGTGCCTTAGGAAGTAAACACCGAGGACCAAGGCCCAACTAGGCAAGTCTATCTGTCAACTCTTGTCGGTGTGATGATTGGCGAGCCCGTAGACCTGCCACACTATCTTTAACCCAGGATTACGACACCGCATGTCGTCTCACACCACATGTAGCTTCATATCATTATGGCACAGAAGGTGACTCTATGAACAAATCACCAAAGGACCAAGGCCAACCGTCCACTAGCAAGGAGGGTGCTAGGGAAGTAAACACCGAGGACCAAGGCCCAATCGTGCAAGTCTATTTCCTCTTTACCAAATCCGTGTGGTCAAACACCCGCACTTACACCCCTTTCACATTCTCATGCTCAACAACACTCTAGGACTCCACACCGAGGCCCTTATCAACATGTCGTTTCAGTGCGGCACACCCTTGCACTTCCAAACCTTCCACTTATCCATACCCCACCAGGGTTTATTTTTCATTTAGAGTGGCAAGCCGCCAAATGCAATTTACCGATCTCACACTGCTACCCATAGGGAGAGACGACCCTAAGCAGTGGACCAATTTACACTTTCTTTACTTAACACATCTCACGGCCATGCATCAACCTCTTTCGATTTCTCTTAAGGATTAAGCACCCACCCACCATAATGCTTCCATCTCGGTAATCTCATCAGCATAAGATAGTCCACCCCTTTTCATTAGCATGAATACGCGGTTTACTCATTCAATCGCCATGTGTCACTTCCTCTTCCAAACCCATACCATTTCACAAATTACGATCATGACAAATTATGTTTTCAACCATTTGTTTACCACATTCTCATATGGCCAATTTTCTTAAAACCACAACAATTATTCTTACCATTTCCTTACTCAATCCAAGCCCAATACTACACTAACCCGAGATTATTAATTACAAGGACTTGACTGTAGAGCCAACTCAACCAGCCATTCCCGAGTCTATGGGACTCGTATTGTTGGATGCCTAGTTTGGATTTAGGCTAGGTTCACTATTAGGTTATTGACCCTCCATGTATAACCTAGGGTTAAATTTTTAGTTCTAAGGTCTAGGTCAGTTTGACGAGGTTAGACAAATATTGATCCAGCCCTTAGAAGAATTTAGAGATCCAGACATAGAAGAATTGCAGTTTTTAAGAGTTCAGAGAATCAGTTCGAAGTTCTTTGAACTCAACTCGACGATCATCGATCGCAGATCGACGAACTCAGAGTCTCTACTCTGAGCTGACCTTGATGAACTTGGAGTTCAGGTCAACAATCTTCCCTCTTCTCTCAAGTTCTCTGGTCGACGAAATTCTATCTCAGGTCGACGAACTTTGAGCTCAGCTTTGACAGACTATTTTCCAGATCAACTTTCTTTGAGCTCAGCTCGACGAAGATGATTTCTTAACTCGACAAACTTGAAGTTCAGGTCGACGAAATATGTCCTGAGTTTGACGATTTCTGTCAGTATTAGTTTGGCGTTTTCTCTCATTTTGACTTTAGTTTGGATTATTCTAAGGCTGTAATTCTCTGATAATTAATGCTCATATTATCAAGAATATAGTCGTTACTTGGCAGCATTAATTATGGATTTCACATAGCAAATTACTTGACTTATTTACTGAGACAGTTGAGGAAATATATTTAAGACAAATTCCAGCCGTTCAACTCCCAGGATTTCAACATTAAATTCAGGAATTCTTTTTCAAATTTCAAACGGTAGAAATCCTTCAAAATATAAAAAGCAAATTCTTCTCTTCAGAAAAACAAAGAATTACAACAGATCTTTTACACAACAAATGATACAAGTTTTTACATAGAAAAAGATTGTTATCTACAGGAAATTGAAGAAGAACATCAACACACAGATCTTTAGTTTTCTTCAGTTTCTGCTTCAGGCTTCAAAAAGGACAACTCATCAACACCAGTCCAAGAAGTTTTTGAAGATCTCCATCAAGGCCTACACCCTATGCAAAGCTCTCATCTTCCTGAACTCTTTTTTCATCTCAGGGAGAGCTTTCACAACATCATCCACTAAAGTCTTCTCAGTTGTTTGAGAAAGAGAAGACAACATCACTTTTCATTGCCAACTGTGTACAGGGTTATAACTCCCTTCAAAAGTTAACCCCTTTAGTTGCTAAGTCTCCTGATCAAAAGACTTAGTTTAGTTTTTGGGCAACTGATCAAAATATCAAAAGGGTTGTGAGATCTCCCTTAAAGAAATAGATCTTGTGGTGATAGGGCATCTGAGCAAAAACATATGGTGGTAGGGCACCTGATCCAAAACCTGTAGTGGATTCCTACCAGAGTGGTAGAAGAGTGGATGTACCCAGGTTTAGGGGAACCACTATAAATTTTTTGTGTCGTCTGGATTGCACTATTATTTATTTTTGTGTGCTATGATTGTTTTTGTTTTCATCCCTCTTCATACATATACTTATCACTTATTTTAATCCGCTGTAAAAATTAATTAGAGTTTTAAAATAATCTATTAACCCCCCCCCCCCCCCCCCCGATCTAGAGTTGAAGCAAATCTATCCCTCTCTTTCACATATGATGGCGAGCAACCATCCGTTGGAAAGATATTTCCAAGGACAACAATTCTTGTATTTGGTCCTTCACCCAGATTAGACCGAAACATGCTCGAAATCAGTCTTGAACACTACTGCATTCAGAAAAAAGTTTTCTGCTTGTTTACAGCCAGCAAGTTCGATCAGACTTTCCCATGGCTACTGACCTCGCATGATGACGTGTAACCACTCGTTGGAAAGGTATTTTCAAGGGATAAGACGTTTGTGTTTAGACAAGAACCCAGATCGGGCCGCATCATGTCCGAAAATGGCTTCGAAGATCTCTGTGCGCAGAAAACAGATGTTTGAGTGCATCTTAAAGCGAAGCGAATGACATCGGTTCGTCTTCTTCTTCCAACAAAAATTCCCAAATCACAACCAGATTTCCTCCTCCCTTATTCACCCTCAAAAGGTGAACTCTATTCCTGAAACCAAGTCCCCATCTTCACATGGAAGATGGAAGTGGTCGAAGACGTCTTATCTCTAGGGTACAAGTCCTAGCTTGGCCTTCTCCTAGGAAACCTCTTCTCACAAATCAAGACTCCTTTGAGTCGATATCTCTCCAAGAAATAACTAGAGATCTAGCATCAAGAGAGAGGGTAGGAAGCTCACATCATTTCCGACAGTTCCGAGAATTCCGGCCATGGATCTTGTCCACCTCCTTTGCGGCATCCTTGCTTTTTGGTGGTATCGTGCTTCTCAAGAAAAACGGGCGGCTCTTCCTCCAATGCCGGTGACTTCGGTATCTTCCTCTCCAGTCAGTTTCGCACGGCAAGCAATAGCTCAATAGTAACAAAAGTGACGGCTAGGGTTCGGTCATTCCCTTTATATTTATGTCACTTGCCACGTGTCGTCGTGCAATTGGTCCATCCATTATTACCCATATTAAGCCTTTTATGATGTGACCGACCCAAAGAAATCAAGCCGCATATATCCCGAAGTTCGGTTCAACTCGCCTAAACAATACAGCAAATTCTGGTAGAACCGGAAATCGTACAAGTGAAATTCGACGAGTATCATCCTCCAAACTCGACGAATCGATGAGTATTACCGGGCATATTCGACGAATCCTCCTTCAATCCCGCCGAATCGGCTTAGCGATATTTGTCGAATTCGTCGAATATCCCTAGCGATATTCTACAAATTTTCCTTGGCCGAAAATTCCATTTTTGGTCCCATCGAATTCCTTCAACAATATTCGATGAATTCGTCGGATATCACTAGTGATATCCAAAGAATTTCACTCAGACAATTTTCCTTGTTTCTGGTGTCAGGTGCGTCGAGTATCAGCCAACGATACTCAACAAATAAGAGCGATACTCGACGAATTCGTCGGATATCATCGGCGATATACGACGAATTTCCCTTGGACTTTTATTCCATGATATTCGATGAATTCGTCAGATATCCCTGACGATATCCGATGAATTTCCCTTGGTCATTCTCTCATAGGCTATCCCACTTTGATCCGTTGGGTATCACTCAACCCAACCCTTTATCCAACGCACTCAACACCCTTTTTCCAGTGCACCCCGATCCTGAGTCAAGTTTCTTGACTCAAAACATGTACGAGGGGCGTAACATGAAACAGGATGTTACACCTCAAGGGTATCCTCGGCACCGGCCGCCGAACTAGATGCAGGGATGCCGTTCGGGGGAGACTGCCTGATCATCTTCGCCTTCTTCATCCTGAAGAAGGGACTGAGCGACCCTTGCGCCAACCAAGGGGCAGCATTAATAACCTGCGCCTGTGTTCCCTCCCTCACGACCACTAGGTAAGCATGCATTTCTTCTGAAATAGGCATCACTCAGCTACAGTAGTTGGCGGAGAAAAAAGAGAGGCAAAAGAATGGTGAATTTCTCCGTGCCTGGTGTTATATATATAGCAAGAAGGTGGGACCCAACAAAATATTCCCTCCATCTCAGCAAGCACTCACCGTACATGTGGGGTTGGATGATTCTTTCCGAGCTTTGCAAAGCTCAAAAAGGACGGGGATTGTGTACAACCTAGTGTTCGCTGAGTGGGTCTGCCAAGCCAGCCAGCGAGCCATGCCAAATTTTCTAACTGCATCATCTAAGGCTTTGAGTGAAGCTTGTCCTATCAACACCTTCTGTTCTTGGCATTGAGTGAACTGGCTTCACTCAATGCTTAGCGTTGAGTGAACTGGCTTGACTCAATGCTTCTTGTCCTGTCGACACCTTTTAAGCTTGGCATTAAGTGAACTGGCTTCACTCAACGCTTCTGAACATAGCCAGATTTCGTTTCAGTTTCTTTGGGTCCTCTAGGTAGGCGGCTGAGCACAGGGGGCAGCCGACTCACACCCGCCATGTAGGAGGGTGAGCCACGATTGCCAGCTCACTGATGAGTCCGATTTATATACCATTTTTTGGACTCATCTGGGCTAGTTTTCACGCGTTTGCACTTCACTTTTAGTTCGTTATCGTATATATTTCATCTTATCTTTATTGTCATAGGAAGTGCACACTTAGGGCCATGGTTGTGTATTTTTGTACTTTTAATGTTTGTACTCCTTTTTATGCTCCTCTGGAATGTCTGCACATATCAGTGCTGGGTTTAGGGGTCGTGTGCGTGTTCCGAGGACGTTTGGAAGCATGAATACTGCAAACGATCATCAGATATAGTGCGCATGACCACTGGTCGTGCGCCGATGATCGTGCGCAATGTACCATGATTCCCAGAATCTGCCTGGGGTAATCGCACGACCACTGGACTAGTGTGCATGACCACCGGTCATACAACACTGATCGTGTCCATTGATTCCTATTTTCCTGGAGTTCTGTCTGGGGTAATCGCACGACCATTGGACATAGTGTGCACGACCACCGGTCATGCGCCACTGCTCGTGCACATTACCCTAGTTCTTCTTCCTAATCTGACATGCCAGTGCGCACGATCACTGGACATAATGCGCGCGACTACTGGTCGTGTGCCCGTGATCGTGCACATTGTTCAATTCTGCTTTCTATAAATATCGCAGGTCTCTCCCTGATTAAAAATCTTTGGGAGATCACTCGACATTTCTCCGCCGTTTTCGTCTCCGAGAAAGGGTTCCACCGTTCCACTTCAATCTCCACCCTAGGGAGGTGCTCCGGGCAAGCTTTGACCGCCAAATCCAAGCCGGAGCTTCCTCTCGGCCTCCTCCCTCATCTCTTGGGTTCATTGTCAGCTTGAACGCCATAGCCCTCAAGCAAAGGGAAGTTTGCAACTTTCGTCCGCTATCGTGACACGAAGAAGACGGGCCATTGGAAGGTGGTGATAGCCCTTCTCTACCCCGGACGTAGTTGAGGACCGAGCTTGGACGCGGATTGACAACCCGATGATCCCAACCATAAATCCTCTGCAAGATTTCGAATTCGGTTGATCTCTTAACTTGTTCTTCCTTTATTGTTGTATATGCGTGTTAAAAATTCATTTATATTGATGTTGTTACACTTTAGATGTAAACTTTATTAGATTCATGTCTATGTGATTTTATATTGTTTTACGCGTTAGTTGCTTGAGGTGCGCCATATTTCATCCACCACCATCCACTGTTGCCGCACTAGCAATTGCTAGTGGCGTGCGTAGAGAAGGGGTGCTCACGACCCTCATTCCACCATTCTCATCACATCATCCTCAAGCCTACTAGCCCATCCGCCTAGTGATTCGATGCATAGTGACCTGACTAGTCTTCCATCCCGCCTGGCGAAGCATCACATAGCGGCGTTGTATAGGAGTAGTTGTTAGCCTTTTATTTTTTTTTCCGCAAATATCAAAACCCCCCTTAGGTAACTTCGACCTAAGGACTTCAATCTCAAGTCCTCCTCGAAATTAACTCCACCTTACTGTATTCCTTGAGAGATCGATACTTTGGAAAACTCGCCCATTTTATATTACTTGTGCGACCGGTTCACTGCCGTGATCTTTAGAATCAAGTTTTTGGCGCAGTTGTCGGGGAACATAGTCGTGTGAGTTTTTGGAAAGGGAGATAGGAGATAGAAGCTCTTTTCCATTTGTATATTTCATGCTTATTCTTTGCTTTAGTTTTTAGAATCTGTTTCTTGTTTTTATTTGTTCTTATTCTAGTTTTAATTCTTCTGTAGCAGGTTTTCCTATTCATTTATCTGTAGTGTGTAGTTAATTGTTGCTTAGAAACTTTCTGTTGGTGAATTCTTCTTGTTGCACCATGTATTCTTATATGAATATTCATTGCTGATGGTGCGGGGATTATAGGCATGGTAGTGATGAGTTCCCCACTGAAGATTGGGAGCATAATTCTCGTGGTTCTGTGTATGGAGCACCGTCTTCCTATGGTACTTCATACGCCCAACCCAGGTCTTATGGTCACTCCTCTTCTACGCATTCATCCTTTTCTTATTCCTCTCCGATCCCACCTGGATCGAGGAGTAATGGAAAATGATGTTTTTGTTGTCGTAGCACCGACCACATGTTGAAAGATTGCGCTGAATTTCAGCGCCAGTTGGAGGAGGATGATGAACCGGGTATCCAATTCACTCTATCACTCTCTCAAATGGCCGCCCCTTCTGATTCTGATGAAATATTCGCAGCACCACCTTGTCTATGGGGGACTGCTGCAGATATGCCCATCAAACTTTCTGCTGATCGGCGTGACGACATTGTGGTGCCGTCTCTCCCCATGCACTCTTCCCCTCTTTTTGATTCACCCCTGGACGAACCTGCACATATTTTTCTGATGCTGTTGTTCCTCCGCCTTCTTTCCAAGAATTATCTATTCCTATTTTTAGTGAGTCGGTTGATGATGTTCGGCCGGATTGTGATTCAGAGCCTGAGGATGTGCCCATGTTTGACGAGGATATTATTTTCATTAATGGAAAGTATTACGTCTTGGAACATGTCGACGCACCGAGGTGTGTTGATGAGGAGATCCTCTTTGTTGAGGAAGTTTCCACTTCCTTGATGGATGAGGAGGTCCAAACCACCACCGAGGACCTCGAGCTCGTGGATTCCCCTCGCCATGACTCATATGACGCCGTTGATGATCTATGTCGGGATCCAGCTGGGAGTGATACCGGGACCACTCCCCAATTTATGATTATTTTAGTTCTTCTTCTCCTTTATTTCTTGATCCCCCTTCCTTATCTGAGCCTGTGCAGGTTGAATCTCCACGGGTAAGTAGGGTTGACGTTGAGCCTTGCGCTCAGGCTGTCGACGAGTGCATCCTCTTATGTGAGGAGGTTCCTACCTCCTTCACAGTGGAAGCCCCTTCCGTCACCTTCGCCTCCAGCGAACTTGTGGTGGACGAAACCTTTCTAGGCAAGGATTTATTTTGTGGTGAGATGAGTGAGGAACATGCCTCCTCCTCATCCTACTTCCTATTTCCTCTGTCTGCGAGGAGAAGGTATGGTTATTTAGGCAGAGGGGTAACTGTTCTATCGTCGTATCGATACCCGTTACCGAAACGGATATTGGTACAGTTACATGTGCATTTTTATTTTCATAGGCCCATTAGCTACAACCTTTTTGTATCCGAATTAGTCGTGTTGGGATGACAATAACCTCAGTAATTATCTTTAATTTTCTGCATTTTATTTTTCATGTCTATTTAGTTTTAGTATTTATTTGTAGTTTGTATATTTTTGCTTTGTTTTTGCGTAGCTCACCCCTGCAGGTATTCTTGACATCTTCGTGTTGGCGGGGTTGTGATTCTTCGTATGGTGAGCATGCTTTAGGTTTCGACGTGTCTTCTGGTATGGTCACTGGCTGAGCATTGGGTAACCTCTTCCCTTAGCTCTTTATGATTTTAATTTCTCTATCATATGCTGTGTAGTTTAGTTTAAGTCTGGGGGAGAGCCAGTTTTGTTACCTTTTACACGTGCACATCTCATGTGCATACTAGAAGATTTTATAGATTTATTTTGATTAATTCATTGCATCACACACCACTGCACCCACATGAGCGCGTACTTAGCTTTTTGCGTGCTGCGAGTTAAACTCGTTTCTTTTGTATGATTTGGGAAAATTATGGTGCTGACATAAGATTGTGAGGCGGGGTAAAATATTGACCCTGATGTGCTCCTAGTCGAGTGCTCTCGTCTCGTGTAAAAATTAGAATAGATTTAATTTTTTCTGTATGCTTTTAGTTTTATATTTTTCTAATTGTGTAAATGCTTTTTATTCTACTCAAAAAAATTGGTGAATCTGGTGTGAATCCGACAGTAGCTTAGGGATGTGTGTAGACGGCCGCTAGGTTCGTATTGCTCCAATCAGGAGGATGGATAGTCTTTCTCATTGGTTAAGAACTTGCCCCAAGCTATTCTTGAAGCATGGGTATAGGTTAGTTCACTCGCATGAGTGTGATGTAGGCCATCATTTTGGCTCGGTTGAGCTTTGTACCATTCCTAACGTCTTATCCTCGCTAGCCCTGTTGTGCCTACCCCTCCTTTTGATTCAGTTCCACCTTTATTTCACCAAAGCCTCAAAGCCGATCCTAGTCACACTCCCAAGTTGAGCTTTAGAGTTTTACATTTTTCATGTTGGGGTGTTGATGTGGTCCTTTTACATGTGAATATGTGGATGTGCTCCAAAGCTTATATTTTCTGAAATTGTTAAAAGAGAAGTAATTTGAAAAAGAAAAAGAAAAGTTAAAAAAATGAAAAATGTTGTTAATTGTGAAAAAGTGAAAAGTAAAAGTAAAATTGAAAATCCTATTTGAGATGTGAGTATTTTTGGAGTAGGCGGTGCACACACTCATATGTTCAAAGTTAAGTCTGGGGGTGTGGTGTACCCGTATATATTTTGGTTAGCTGATGGATTCTTTCTTTGATAGCTCATTTGGGTTAGGTGCATAGCCTTCCTGTTTATCTTTGTTTACCTTACTGAAACTCAAGCCTCATCTCTTCACCTAAAGTCCAACTGATTCGTGTGTGAACCAACCAGTGCCGTCGAGAGATTGCGAAAGGGCAAGCATATGGTCACCGACATTGGAGGATTCCTTTGGAGGTTATCCCTAGCCCTGATCTTTGGCAATGCTCGCCTAGCGATTAGTCTACTTTCTCCCTACGCATGACCATATGATTCACCGTTATGACATTTTTGAGTAATAATAAAATGTTGATACACATTGTGAAAAGTATAAACTATTTTGTATACTTAGAAATTTCTTCTATTATATTTTTTACGCGTGCGAGCATGCGACTTCGCATGGTACTCTGTATCATAATTTCCTTGTTAGCTAAATCATTTTAACTATCTGCTTAGATTTTGTTTGCTCGGGACGCGCAAATAGTTAAGTCTGGGGGTGTGATGAGTCCGATTTATATAGCGTTTTTCGGACTCATCTGGGCTAGTTTTCACGCGTTTGCACTTCACTTTTAGTTCGTTATCGTATATATTTCATCTTATCTTTATTTTCATAGGAAGTGCACACTTAGGCCCGTGGTTGTGTATTTTTGTACTTTTAATGTTTGTACTCCTTTTTGTGCTCGTCTGGAATGTCTGCACATATCAGTACTGGGTTAGGGGTCGTGTGCGTGTTCTGGGGACGTTTGGAAGCAAGAATACTGCGCACGATCATCAGATATAGTGTGCACGACCACTGGTTGTGCACCGATGATCGTCCGCAATGTACCCTGATTCCCAGAATTTGCCCGGGGTAATCACACGACCACTGGACTAGTGTGCACGACCACCGGTCGTGCGACACTGATCGTGTGCATCGATTCCTCTTTTCCTGGAGTTCTGTCTGGGGTAATCGCACGACCATTGGACATAGTGCGCATGACCACCAGTCGTGCGCCACTGCTCGTGCGTGTTACCCCAGTTCTTCTTCCTAATCTGCCATGCCAGTGCGCACGATCACTGGACATAGTGCGCATGACCACTGGTCGTACGCCCATGATCGTGCACATTGTTCAATTATGCTTTCTATAAATATCGCAGTTCTCGCCCTAATTAAAAATATTTGGGAGATTGCTCGACATTTCTCCTCCGTTTTCGTCTCCGAGAAAGGGTTCCGTCGTTCCACTTCAATCTCCACCCTAGGGAGGTGCTCCGGGCAAGCTTTCACCGCCAAATCCACGCCACAGCTTCCTCTCGGCCTCCTCCCTCATCTCTTGGGTTCATTTCAAGCTTCAACGTCATAGCCCTCAAGTAAAGGGAAGCTTGCAACTTTCGTCCGCTATCGGGACACGAAGAAGACGGACCATTGGAAGGTGGTGACAGCCCTTCTCTACCCCGGACGCAGTTGAGGGCCAAGCTTGGACGCGGATTGACAACCCGACGATTCCAACCGTGAATCCTCAGCAAGACTTTGGATTCAGTCTATCTCTTGACTTGTTCTTCCTTTATTGTTGTATATGTGTGTTAAAACTTCATTTATATTGATGTTGTTGCACTTTAGATGTTAACTTTATTAGATTCATATCTATGTAATTTTGTATTGTTTTATGCTTTAGTTGCTTGAGGTGCGCCATATTTCATCCACCACCATCCAACCTTGCCGCACTAGCAATTGCTAGTGGCGTGCATAGTGAATAGGTGCTCATGACCCTCATTCTGCCATTCTCATCACCTCATCCGCAAGCCTTCTAGCCCATCCGCCTAGTGATTCGGTGTATAGCGGCCCGACTAGTCTTCCATCCCGCCTGGCGAAGCATCGCATAGCGGCGTTGCATAGGAGTAGTTGTTAGCATTTTATTTTCATTTTTCCGCAAATATCAAAACCCCCCTTAGTTAACTCCGACCTAAGGACTTCAATATCAAGTCCTCCTCGAAATTAACTCCACCTTACTGTGTTCCTTTAGAGATCGATACTTGGGAAAACTCGCCCATTTTATATTACTTGTGCAACCGGTTCACTGTCGTGATCTTTAGCATCACTCACCAGCCCGCATTCGCCTAAGTGGCCATCCGATCAAGATCGTCAGTCCGCCTTCGTAAAAGTGGAAGGAGAGTCGCAGGACCCTGGCTCACACTTACCTAAAGAGAGAGGCGAGCTGCACGAGCTAGGCCGTATCCACCCAGTTGAGTGGCGAGCTGATCCCGATTCCCCCCTATGAGTGGGGTACAGGTATCACATGGTTAATATAATTTGGTCTGCCAAATGTGATTAGGTCTGTATTTAGCATCTCAGAACATCAGAGTTTCGTTGTTAGTAAACCTCCTATTGGCTGCATATAACCATTTAGAACAGTGAAGTGGAGCTATTGACAGGCCAGGTCTAGAAATCTATAAATAGACCCAATGGGTACCTCAGATGACAAGCTTTCCAGTTTTCTAATTCCCAGATATTCTTACACTTTTTGAGGTGCCCTTAGCTCATCATAGGCTAAGGAGGGGAAGCTCTCTAAGATCTTTCGGCTGCATGGTGGGACCTCTGTGTTGGAGCCTTGGATTTGTTTTGAGCTTTAAGTCTTCAGTCAGCCAAGCTTGCTAGGAGATGTAAGTGTGTGGTCACCCCTTCCCCAAGGGTTCAAACTCCACAAAAGCCGGTTCTCGGTTTCAACAAGTATTATAGTTGATGTGAGCCAGCCTCTTGTGTCATCACACATAGAGAGATGCTCTATTCTCAGCCATAAGAAATACAGAAGAATTTGAGCTAGCACGTAGGAAATTTAAGTAGTGAATATTTCCACTCCTAGTGCCAGTTAATATGATCTCTTCAAATATCTTAATCAGGCACTCATTTTTGTGGAATGCAATCACATAGCAAAGATCACACAGTTGACTTATGCTGATCAAATTGTGATGCAATCCTTCTATATAAGCTACCCTTATGATGGCTTTGTTATTGGATATCTTACCATAGCCTTTAGTTTTTCCTCTATTAGATCCATTAAAAATGACTTTTGGTCCATCTTGTACCAAGGAATAATCTGTCAACATGCATCTTATTCCAGTCTTGTACCTGGAACATCCACTGTCTATGTACCAGATATGAGTTTGAATGACCTTTGTACATTCCTGCAAAAATATATAATTTCTTCTTAGGCAACCAAATCTGGTTGGGTCCTAGATTTTTATTAGCATTGACAATCTGCTTCAGCTTTTGACCATCCAGTGGTGCATTATAAAATAGTCCATATTTGGATATTGGCTTGCCAATGATTGCCCTTAACATAGTTCGGTTGAACCACCAGTCAATGAAAAAGTGGCTAATCTTTCCACAATACCAACATTCATACTTGGTGTACCTCCTTTTGGGGCTCACAATAGATAAAAATTTACTTTTATTGTTATTAGAAGGGCATTTGAAGGATACTGCATGTGAATCTTTGCATGTCATGTGGTGGTGTGCTGAATGAGACTTGGTCTACACAGCCACTGCCTTGCCCTTCCTGAAAGTTCTCCATTCAGAAGACTTTCATTGCCCTTAGTGATGGTGCTGGTACCAAACAAAAAAGGACAATAATCCTTCATCTCAATCTCTCCATGAGCACCCTTAAGGGCACTCTTTCCATGATGCACATCCTTAGTTCCACTAGTGGAACACTCATTCTTCTAGTGTGATAAGTAAAATTTTGTTTTTGAGATAGTTTAAATTTAAAATTTAATTTGGATTTATAAATTAGGCGTTCAGTGTGTTCTCTCTTTTTTTAGTTATATACTTCTATTAAGGCAAGCTTATCTATCGAGTAATAGTGTAGTATTTTAAAATATTAAGGTCATATTTTTTCACGGATCTGTGTTGAGTACTCTACTTTAAGAAATGGAACTATTATGTTATCAAAACGATTTGATGAATTTTTTAAAGTAATAGTAAAAATAATACTTAGGTTTTTTGAAAATAGATGAGGTAGAGAGCCCTCGATTTTGACTTACTTTGTGAAATAATTTATAAATTAGAGAAACTCTACTTTTCTTTATTAATTAAAATACTTGGCCGTGGACGTTCCATTTATATGAGTGCACCTCTATCGAGGGTACCTCCACCTGTGATTACGTATTTTGGCTGAACTTTTGTATCTAATCAAACATACCTTAATACACGCTTTACGCAGTGAACCCCGCTATTGACCTCCTACTAATATTCAAAGGTTCAACCGGGGAGGCCTACATTCATCTATTTTGAGAGTGAGGCGTAGTTTCTCTCTACCTGAGAGTGATCAATTCGTGTACACGAACATTTCGGCTATGGGCTACGAACTACGGAAATGAAAACCATATATCGATTGTATGGTTCCACACAACTTTAATTCTTGTGTAAATCTTAACTTTTTCTTAATTTAGAAAATAGGGCTTGAAATTGCAAAATTAATATCCTTCCCAAAACTAATCTCAATCGAGTGCTAAAAAGTTCTTAGCCTCTCATCAGGATGGGGGTAGTAGTAGAAAAATTAAAGACATATAAAGGTGCAGAAATAACATTTGTCCCAAGTATCTCAGTTGATGCTAAAAAGTTCTTAGCCTCTCAATCTGGTTAATGGTGGTAGTAGTAAAATGAAAAGACTTTTGAAAGTGAAGAAATAATATCCATCCCAACCATCTTAATCAGCGCTAAAAAGTTCTTAGCCTCTCATCCGGGATGAGGGTGGTAGTAATAAAATAAAAAGACTTATAAATGTGCAGAAATAATATCCATACCAACCATCATAATGAAGCGCTAAAAAGTTCTTAGCCTCTCATTCGGGATGGGGGTGGTAGTAAAAAGAAAGAAAAGTACTTACACACACACCCTATCTCAACAAAAATGAAAACTAAGTTATAAGCAATTAGAGTTGAAAACATTACAAAAAACAGAAATTTTATTACATAATAAGTGTTATTCCCTAGGAAACCCAAACAAGGGTTAATAAAATATCAGTCAAAAGCTACTCATAAATATTATATAGAACTATGTGGATCTCTACCAGTTCTCCTCTAACCATTAGCCTTGGCCATCTATTTATAGTTGAAAAATTTGAGGTACACGCCCCCCTTACATGCCCCCTGGGGCATGTTGCATGGGTGTAATGCTGTTGTAACAGATTTAGATAGAATTTCCGGTGACATCTGTGTTGAATCGATAAGAACACGGGTGTGGATTGAAGGTCACGGGTGTGTACTATGGGTGTGTCTGCATGGCATGACAGCTTGGCTTCTTCGGGGCATGACAACTGGTATTCTACTTCGTCACGACTGACATCACAGGCATGATACCTGGCACAAGGGGGTGAAGTTGGGCGTGACTCGAGCTTCCTGGCCTTAGACTTCAGCACGACACGATAGATGGCCTTCTGCATGGTCACGGGTGATGTCACGGCCGTGACACCTTGCACATGGGCGTGTCACCCGGGCGTGACTTCTCTTGCTAGCCGAAATTTCCCGAAACATTGGAATTACTGGTTTTAAAGTTACACACCCTAGGTCATGGGCGTGACCTAGGGGCGTGACTTAGGAAATTTTCCTGAAATGCCCAAAATGTCCAGAAATACCTATAGGGCAAAAAAACAAATTTAGTACTGAAAATAAAAAATAAGTAGTTTATTTAGGTATTTACATAATATAATTATCTTATTTTATTAAATCAAAACAAAAATATAAAGTAAAAATATGTATATTTTGCTACTCATCAAATACTCTCATACTTAAACTTTGCTATTATAGAGCAAAAGTATGAGTCGACTATACAAACAGTTATAAAATTTCTAATTCAACTATCAATTTATTATATCAAGGGAAAAGAGACATAAAAAATCCGGAGTATAAAGTGTTAAGTCCTACATTATGCAAATGATTTAGCCAAAAATAAATGTTCGTAGCTATAAAACTTCTTTAGAAAACCAAATAACAATCAATATTGCAATCATTAGTAGCAAGTTAGGTTGGAATTTTAAAAAACCATACTATGAAAGAGATATGATGGAAAATAAACAACCTATTAAAAATGCTATCTCAAAATTTTAAGCAAAATTAGATCAGGTTGTAGTGATTTTATGGGATACAAACATGGTGTTCGCATATAAAGCATGCTATGATGTAGAAGGTGATGAATTTTATCCTCTCACCTAATTATTGCTTTGTTACAAATATTTACGAAAATATTTTCCAAAACTGAAAAAAAACATAGCAAAATTGTATTTTATTTTAAGCCAATGTATATGTTTATGAGCACATACTTTATTTCATATAGTCTTTTGAAAATTATTGGATGCATATGTTTACAGAACAAAATCTTATTCTCATTGACATAAAATCTTTTCTTTTCTTGGAGCACATACTCGTATATGCTTGATCGCGTAAGAAAACATGTTAATCAAAAAGTAAATAGGTAGGGGGTTTCAAAAAAGTCACATTTTGATAAAACAAATTTGAGAGCAATTGTACTAGCTTGAAAATTCTATATTTTAATAAGAGTGAAGTTAAGATAATTCGAGTCTACATATGTTTGGCTAACATAATACACATGACTCTTTTCTTAATAAACTAGAAGTAGTGGTCAAAACAAATCTTCTAACTTTTAAATTAAATACACAAGATATTCTTTAAAACTTAACCCAGATATTTAGATCTATCAATTTATGATAAATAAATGACTAGTAAATTGAAAAATTTAATAACTGCGTATATATCAACTCTTTTTTTTTTCTTTTGGAAAAGAGACAAATGAAGTAGGGGTTTCAATTTTATTTTCGGATGATTAGCTAAGAAAAAAAATATATATATATATATATATGTTGGGTGGATGTTTTTGTTTTTAAGAGAATATATACATGACTATTTAAGAGAAAATATTTTTAAAAAACAAGACTATATATATATAACTTTAGAAAATACTTTTACATATAACTGCGATTTTTAGAAAGAAAATACATTCCCCCATACTTATGTTGAGCATAAGAATGGAGAATATGAATATATATATATATATATATATATAGATAAGCTTTCCTAATTGGAGGTCGGGGAGGCCGTAAGTAAAAACCTGTATATTTAGTAAAACAAAATATATAAAGCAGATAACTATGGGGTGTCTCCCACAAGCGTTTGTTTACTTGTCACATAGCTTTACTTATTTAGTGGAATAATTTATATATAATGGAGGGTGTGTGATTCCATTTGTTTATTTAAAGAGTCCCCCGTAAGGTAGAGATTTTAGCGGTGTGAGTTTACTTTAAAAGTGCCTAATTTGGGGTGAGAAATTAGAACAGTCCCATATGGTCAAACCTCTTTAACAATAACGGAGCCGGACCATCTTGATTTTAATTTTTCAGGAAAAAGTTTTGAGCGTGAGTTATAAATAAGGACGAGATCGCGCGGTCAAGGAGATTTTGGAAATTTTATTTTTCTATCATGATAAAACTTAGAACGCTCCTTATAACATTTATTGCTTTTGTTGGCATTGGCACGCCATTCATCAAGTTTATTTAGTTGAAATTTTCTTTGTTTGGAGGCTAAGTTCATATCCAAGTTATTAAATTTTAGCGCCCAGCATGCACGATGTTTTAATTCTACCGGAAGATGACAAGCTTTTCCATAGAATAAGCGATGAGGCGTACAACCGATAGCAATTTTGTATGTCGTACGATAAGCCCCAAAGTTCGTTGTCAAGTTTAAGCGGCCAATCTTTTCTATTGATGGCAACAGTTTTCTCACGAATATGCTTTAGTTTCCTACTAACTACCTCCACTTGGTCGCTTGTTTGTGGGTGATAAGTGGTGGCGAGTTTGTGAGTAACTCCATAGTTAGCTAAAACTTTAGCCAACTGGGCGTTACAGAAATGTGTACCGCAATCACTAATAATAGCACGAGACATGCCCAAATGACAAAATAAGATTTTCAAAAATTTCATGACAACTCTCGTGTCATTGGTGGGCAGAGCTTGCGCTTTTGCCCACCATGAAACGTAGTCAACCACTACTAAAACATAATGATTTTTATAAGATGGATGTAGGGGGCCTATAAAATCTATTCCTGATAGATCGAATATTTCACATTCTATAAATAATTTCTGGGGTATTTATCCATGGCGAGAAATATTACCTGACCGTTGCCAGCTATTGCAATTGCTTTCCAATTTTTGAGCATCTTTGAATAAAGTGGGCCAAAATAAGCCCGCTTCAAGAACCTTCTGCGCAGTCCGGTTTGCTTGATAATGTCCACCTTTTTTCCTTCGTGGTAGTGCCGTAATATTTTGCCACCTTCCTCGCCCGAAATACATTTTCTAATCACTTGATCTGCACATACTCAGAATAAAAATGGGTCTTCCCAAAAATAGTTTTTCAGGTCAGAAAAGAATTTCTTCTTTTGCTGACTTGAAAACTTTTTGGAAGGACTCGAGCTACTAAATAATTAGTCAAGTTTACGAACCAAGGAGTAGAGGAAGTCATTACCATTTCTATGGCGAGGAGGCGTTCTTCAGGGAATTTATCTTCGATGTCGGCCTCAACTAGAATATCTGTAGTGTTGGGTATTACATCCACACTAACCTAGATTTGATGAAGTCACCCTGGAACTAAGATGAATTAAGTTGTATTTGATGCTTGGTTTGAGTTATATGTTTGCAGGAATTTCACTGGGAAGTGTAGATCAATGTCAGTCCACAGTGGGTCACCAAATACAGGAATTGTGCAATGTAATCCCTCATTGCATATTCCAAGGTGTTGACTCATGTGTGGTCTCTCTATTGGGATACACTTCATATTCAATCTATTGAACTTTGGGAAAAGGATTGGAAGTTGACTACATTATAAGAAAGAGTTTCCAACAACAACAAAAAATTCTCTAAGTCTTTTACTCGAGTAGGTCCATAACTACTCGAGTAGATTTGTTATAATTTACTCGAGTAAAGAAACTTTGTACTCGAGTACTTAAGTGTATCTCTCGTGTAACTTAGCCATATACTCGAGTAGCATGTTTATATACTCGAGTAGATCACTTATTATACCCGAGTATTAAAGGCTTCACTCATCAAAATTCTTCTAAGTCATGGACTCGAGTAAAGATACGCTTATACTCGAGTAAGTATACTCACATACTCGAGTAGATAGAAACATACTCTTTTACCTACTCGAGTAGATCGTGTTTCACTCGTGTACTTTGAAATTTTCCTAACTCCAGAATTTTCTAAGTCCTTTACTCGAGTAGAACTTTCACCTACTCGAGTAGATCACTTCCTCTCGAGTAGTTTAGTTCAACTACTCGAGTAGCTGCTTGCTGACATCTTCAGAATTTATTCTAAGTATTCCACTCGAGTAGTCCTTCATGTACTCGAGTAGTTTATGTAATATACTCGAGTAGTTTTTCTTGTACTCGAGTAGTTCCTTTATGTACTCGAGTAGTTCTCTATACACACTTGAGTAGTTCTTTTTGCTTACTCGAGTAGTTGGTTTCTGCCTACTCGAGTAGCCTATCTTCATATACTCGAGTATGTTCTCCTTCATGTACTCGAGTAGTTATTCAACTACTCGAGTAGATCTTCTCTTACTCATGTATATGGCTGAACTTTCCTGAAATTTGTCTAAGTCTTTTTTTCTGACGAGATTTTCAAATCACGCGACATGATTGGTCCACGTGTACCTCATTATGATCGATTATGACAGTTATTCTCTCCTATATAAAGTCTTATCAGAAAATGACAAACCCTAAGTATTCTCCAAGCCTTCTTGTCATTTTATTTTGAGAAAGTTTTCAGCCGACTCCTCCATCTGTTCTTCACGAAACGGAAGCCGCCGCCGCCACCATCTTCTCCGGCAACTGCTTCTAAGTTCAGAGGATTCATTTTGAAGAAAGTTACAGATCGAGATCGACATCACTGTTCATCTTCTCTCTCCGATTCTATAAAAGCAAGAAGATCCAGATCTGGGCTGAGATTCTCTTCACCGATTTCTGATAGTGTTGCAAAGTCCATAAGAAGAAGTTTTCTGGCCGGTTCATCAGATCTGATTGGATTTACTGTTTGTATAATTTTTCCAAAACTTTATTAATCTTGTAGGAGAAAGTTTCTCCGAGTGTAGGAGTTTTTCACTCCGAGTTTGTAGGAAGTGTTATCTTACGAGGTGTAGATCCCGTTGTTTGGATCGAGTTTGTAGGAACTTTGTTCCGAGGGTAGGATCGATTTTTGATCCGAGATAGTGGAGTAGCCGAGTCTAGTTGATTGCTAGATCGGTGAGGGAAAGTGGATGTACCCAAGGTCGGGGAACCACTATAAATCTTGTGTCGTTTGTGATATTGGTAGATAGTTCTGTGATGTGCTCTAAATATTTTTTATTCCGCAAAAGACGCACAACTCACCTATTCACCTCCCTCTATGTGATTTAGGTTGACAACCGTTTTCTTTCAATTGGTATCAGAGGGGGGTTGATCGTTAAAAGGTTAACACCTTGATCAGATCCAAATCTGTTGTCTGAAAGATTCTACCAAAAAATGGACAAGGGCAAAGATTTCGCCAAGCTTCCATTGTGCAACAAAAAAAACTTTCCCATGTGGAAAGAAAGGATAAAATTTTTCATGTAAGCTATGGATCCAACGATCTTCATGATCGTTGAAGAAGGTCCTTACGTTCCCATGACTGTGTCCACTATCGACCCTACCAAGAAAGTTCCCAAAAAGCTAATGGATCTCGACAACGACGAGATTGCACTTGTCTCCCTCAATAAGAAAGCTAAGAACATTATAGCAAGCGCAGTCGATGACTCGATGCTGCAGAACTTGATTCACTATCAATCGGCTAAGGTGATGTGGCATTCCTTAGTCACTTTGATGGAAGGAACTGAAGAAGTAAGGGATGATCGGAGATCCATTCTCAACCAAAAATATGAAGCATTCCGACAAGAGAACAAGGAAACAATTGCCGACACCTTTGAAAACTTCTTCAAAATTGTGAATGGCCTAAGGGTATATGGTCGTGTCTTCACCAACGGAGAACTGAACGACAAATTCTTGAGATCCCTGACCAAGGAATGGGATAACAAGGTTTGCGCCATCAAGGAGTTCGGGAAGCTAGCTGAAACGGACCCGCAAAATCTCTTTGGAAAGCTTATGTCTTATGAACTCCAAATCAATACAAGGAAAGCTGAAGAAGAAAAAGGCAGGTCTGCACTAAAGGAGAAATCTGTCACTCTGAAGGCAGATACCTCCAGAAAGATTAAGGCTGCCTCCCCCGCTCCAGCTCCAGAAGTTGATGAAGAAGAAGAAACATCAGAGCCCAGCACCTCAGGCTCTGAACTATCTGAAGGAGAGTTCTCCTTAATCTCAAGGCAATTCAAGAAGTTTCTTAATAAAAAGAAACAATGGAAAGGCTAGGATGCCTCATACAGAAGATCGCGGCGCGATGGCGATCGACAAAGAAAAGGCTCAAGCAGCCACGAAAGGTACAATACTAAACAGAACAAATACGTTTCAACTGACATCATTTGCTATTGTTGTAATAAGCAAGGTCACGTCATTGCTGACTGCCCTCATAAGAAGAAGGAGGGTGGTAGAAGAGAAGACAAGAAATCCTCACACAACAAGAAGAGTAAAGAGAAGAGCCTCATAGCCAAAAAGAGCAAGACTCTTAGCGACTCCGACTCATCTGAGTCAAGCGAGGAAGAAGAAGCTTACTTTGGGCTAATGGCTCAAACAGATGATGAACAAGAACCCCAGTTCACTGGGAAGGTAAACTCTCATACCCCTCTTTCAGATTCTGAAGTCTGTGAATATGATTGCGAGGGTAGCTCCTTTGACGATAAGTCAGAATTAATGGCCCAGTACAAGGAGTTAATCATGGCTTACGACAAATGTCGTTGAGTCGTGAAGAGTCAGGCTAAAGTGATCAAATCTCTAAAAGCCGAAGACAGCATCTTGAGAGAGAAAGTCGCAAAGACTGACTCCCTCGAAGAAAACTTCAATAATGTTATTGAAGAATATAACAAGGCTCTTGAGCACCTTGACCTTAAGGAGAAGATCATCAAAGGATTGGAAGCTGAAATTGCGGCTGAAAGGAAACTTGTTGAGAGTTTCTCGAAACCCAAAAGAGTTCTTCCATTCGTTGTTGAATTCTCAGCAAAGGTCAAGGGAGCTGGACTAGGTCATGAAAAAACTCCTAGTAAATCCTCTAGGAGAAACAAGAATCAACAGAAAAATAAGGCCGCCAAAAAGGCCTCAGCCGAAGAAAAGGGAAAAGCCCCTCAAAATCAAACTACATTCAAAAAGGTCATCTTCCCATCAAATGAGTTTGATTTTGACTCATCCTACGGGCACTTTGCTAGGCCTACCTATGTAGAGCCAAAGTCCCTCTATCAAGGATGGACTAGACCCCAAAACTTTGGCGAAAGTGTCTTTAAGGCACCTTATGAAGAAGTTATTCTTCAGAGCTATGGCCCTTTCAATCATGGCCATGACTTCAAGAAGGCACCAAAGACAAAGTCTGTTGTAGAGAAGCTAATAAAGGAGAAGAAGCCATGTGATTGCCATCATCATGAGGCATCTTCCTCCAAGAATGCTACCCCTGCTAGACCAAAATTCCAAAAAGTCAAGCAGGAAATCTTGAGGCAAAGGTACAACAGATTTGACTATTGGTGTTGTAGTAAGGTTGGTCACTTCGCCATAGATTGCTGGTTCAATTCCAGAAATGCTGCAACCCCTCATGTCAGTAATATGAGAAAGACCGCTCACAATGCTAACACTCGTAGGGGGAGTACTCTAACCCGAGACCAAGGACCCAAACGTGTTTGGGTTCCTAAGGCAAATTGATTATAATTGCAGGGATGTACAATGGCCAACAAAACGCCCATCTTGTACTTGGACAGTGGATGCTGCCGGCATATGACCGGGACTAGAAGCCTCATTCAGAACTTTACTCCAGTCGTGAACGGACCAAAGGTCATCTTTGGATGTTCAGACCATGAAATTACTAGAGGCTATGGTATGATTAATAACAGCAATGTATCCTTCTCGGATGTGGCCTATGTCGAAGGATTGGAATACAATCTCATTAGCATAAGCCAACTCTGCGATAAAGGATACATAGTTGAGTTCCATGCTGATAAGTGCTTGATAAAATCCGTTGACAATATGGAAACGATTCTATCCGGGACTCGAAGCAGGAATATTTTCTGTTTAAATTTTATCTGTATAGGTTCCTCTACACCAGTGTGTCTTTTAGCAAAAGATAGTGCGTATCTTCGTGACCAATGACACAAGAGACTAGAACATATTAATTTCAAAACCATTAATAAACTATTTTCAATGAACTTAGTATGTGATGCCCCAAATGTCAAATGCGTCAAAGACAGGCCTTGTCATGCATGCGTAGAAGGCAAGCAAACAAGGGCTACCTTTAAAAGCATTATTGGCAAAGACTCTAACAGATGTCTCCATCTACTGCACATGGACTTGTTTGGTCCACTAAAAATTAGAAGTTTGGGAGGTAAGGACTATACATTGGTAATTGTTGATGACTACTCGCACTTTGCATGGGTGTTCTTTCTAAAACACAAGTCAGATACCTTCGACATCTTTATAAATTTTGTCAGGCAAGTCCAGAATGAATACCACTGCTCCATAGTCAAAATCAGAAGTGACAACGGAACCGAGTTTAAATCTGGGGCCATGACAGAATTTTGTGAAAGCTTAGGTATCTTTCATGAGTTTTCCTCTCCTCGTACTCCACAACAGAATGGAGTGGCTGAGAGAAGGAACAGAACACTCATAGAGGCCTGCAGGACCATGTTGAGTGATGCTTCACTACCGGAGTACTTCTGGGCTGAAGCCGTCAACACTGCATGCCACGTGCAAAATCGAGCACTCATAAACAAATACCACAAAAAGACACCTTACGAACTTCTCAAAGGCAGGAAACCAACAGTCTCATACTTTAGAATATTTGGTTGTAAATGCTTCGTACTTAACAATGGTAAGTATCATACCACCAAGTTCAGCGAAAAGAGTTTTGAAGGTATTTTTGTAGGTTATAGTAGCCATAGTAAGGCATATAGGATATTTAATAGAAAAACCCTGGTGGTGGAAGAATCGATACATGTTGTATTTGATGAGACGAGCTTCCTGCAAAGCAATCCATCTAGTGTGCTCATTGAAGATGCAGGTGGAAAGCTGAAAGAAACTAGCTTGGATGATCCGTCTGAAGACAAAGGCGAGAAGTTCATTAAGATCACCACTCCAACTCCTATTGGAGAGGTTGATGATCAAAATGAACAAGACATCCAGGATGAAGAAATCACTCCAGTGATTGAAGATAATCCAGATGCAAGAACTATAGAGCTCAGACATCTGAAGGATCACCCCATGGACCAGATCATAGGAGATCCCCGGGATGGTGTCAGAACTCGAAGAGGTACAACTAATGAGAACCTTCATTTGAGTTTTCTCTCACAGGTTGAACCAAAGAAATTTGAGGAAGCAAACTCAGATGCATCATGGATAATGGCAATGGAAGAAGAGCTAAATCAGTTCAAGCGCTGCAATGTGTGGAAGCTTGTTCCAAGACCCAAAGGAAAGAACGTCATTGGAACAGAATGGGTCTATAGGAACAAGATGGACGAAGTCGGGACGATCATAAAGAACAAGGCCAGACTCGTAGCTAAAGGCTATCATCAAGAAGAAGGAATCGACTTCGACCAGACATATGCTCCAGTGGCGAGGCTGAAGGCAATAAGGTTGTTCCTAGCATATGCTGCTTTCAAGGGCTTCACCGTCTTTCAGATGGACGTGAAGTCGGACTTCCTAAATGGTAACATAAAGGAGGAAGTGTATGTGGAACAACCTCCAGGTTTCGTTGATCCTAACTTTCCTGATTATGTCTATTTTCTGCACAAGGCCCTATATGGTCTGAAACGAGCTCCTAGAGCTTGGTATGAAACGATGTCTATCTTTCTACTTGAGAACAAGTTCACAAGGGGAAAGATAGACAAGACATTATTTCTTAGGGAAATAAAAGGCACGATTTTGCTAGTGCAAATCTATGTTGACGACATTATTTTTGGCTCTACAGATGACAACCTCTGCAAAAAGTTCTCAAAACTTATGTAATGGAAGTTTGAAATGGGTAGTATGGGGGAGCTGAAGTATTTCTTAGGGCTTCGAGTGAAACAATCTGAAGATGGTATTTTCATCTCCCAGACAAAGTTCACCAAAGAGCTAATTAAGAAATTCAGAATGGAGAACGCAACCTCTATGAGGACTCCAATGGGCTCAACTATGTCTCTGGACAAGGATGAAAAAGGGAAACCTTTTGATGAAACCAAGTACAGAAGCATAATTGGATCCTTGCTCTACCTCACTGCCAGTAGGCCTGACATAATGTTTTCAACATGTGTCTGTGCTAGATTTCAGGTGAACTCTAAGGAATCTCATTACGTTGCTGCAAAGCAGATCCTGAGATACCTTAAAGGCACACCAAATCTTGGCTTATGGTACCCAAGAAGTAATGACAGCGAACTAATTGGGTTTTCAGATGCAGACTTTGCAGGTAGCAAAGACGACCGGAAAAGCACCTCAGGGACTTGCCAATTCTTCGGAAGAAGGCTAATCTCCTGGAGTAGCAAGAAGCAGAACTGTGTCGCAATCTCAACGGCCGAGTCAGAGTATATTTCTGCAGGCAGGTGTTGCACACAGTTGTTATGGATAAAGAATCAGTTCGAGGACTACAACCTGCAGTTCAAGGATATTCCTTTGTACTGTGACTCCTCCAGCGCAATTGCAATTGCCAACAATCCAGTCTCCCACAGCCGGACAAAGCACATCGAGCTAAGGTATCACTTCATCCGAGAACATGTAGAGCATGGAGACATAGATCTCCAATATGTGCCTACAGATAGGCAAGTTGCAGATATCTTCACAAAGCCGCTGGACGAGACCAAGTTCTCGTTATTCAAGACTGAGCTTGGGATGCTCAACAAAGAGGACTAAAGAAAGCTGGATGACTAAGAAGCAAGTAATTCCAAGGGGTTAGTCAAAATCTACATTTTCTAAATTTTTTCAAAGTTTGACTCGAGAAGCATAAGACAAACTCGAGTATGTGAATTCACCTACACGAGTCACTACAGACCTACTCGAGTAACTACTGACATACTCAAGTACGTTAATCTACCTACTCGAGTACTCCTTTATACTTACTCGAATATAAGTATGCCTACTCGAGTACTCACTTACCTACTCGAGTAAGTCACTTACCTACTCTAGTAAGTCACTTACCTACTCGAGTAAGTCACTTACCTACTCGAGTACGTCACTTATCTACTCGAGTATTTTTCTCCACCTACTCAAGTACTTTCTGCAGACCGACTCGAGTAATTTCTGAAGATCTACTCGAGTAACCTCTTACCTACTCGCGTACTCTATATCTCTCTCGTGTAAGTGTTTCCCAGATTTTGAAATTTGTTCTATTGGCCACCCAAGGCTAAATGCCGCCTCTTCCCTCTCTTTAGTTAATTTCCTTTAAATTAATTAGCTGTAATTTAGGGTTATATATATATGAATTTCCGAAAAACCCCAACCTACACAAAATCATTTCGTTCTCTCGAGTACCCTCTGCCGCTTCGCCTCCTCTGTCGTTTCACCTATTCGCCACTGCCGCTGTTGCAGAGCAGCTTCCCTCCTCGCCACTTCCAGTCAACCGCAGCCATGGCCGCTTCTTCCAAGATCGGCGTCGAATCAGAACTCGTCACCGCCGGTATTGCAGAGCTCTCAGATGACTTCCACAACCATTTTCTTTCAATTGGTATCAGAACTCGTCACCGCCGGAATTTGTCGTCTCATCCTTCTCGACACCGCCGGCCTCTCCTTCATTCTCCAGGAACCCTGTCAAGTTTTATTCCCAGAAGTTGCCGAATTCTTCTCCAATCTAAAGGTCAAAAGGAATGGGAAAGTCCTAAAATCCAAAGTGAAGGGTTTGAAACTTAAGCACACCAAGACCTCTGTCTCTCAGCTTCTCCGATTGCCGGTTGTCGATGAAGAAGATCACTTAGTTGCTGAAGACTCTGACAGAACAGCCCTTTTCTGTGGTTTTTAAACTGATGCTCAGTACTTCAAAAGGTCAGATATGAATGCAGAAGGCAAATTCTTGGTTGATGTTATTGGCAAAATTTTACTGTGCAAGACACACTCCATCAGTGACATTCCCTCATATTTCTTCGATATAATGCAAATAATTGTCTACCGCAAGAAATATCAATTTGGTATGCTGATTCTGGATAAAATAAAGGACATTTTAAAATCTCCCAACTACGCCAGAATTATCTCTCTGCTCCTCCATGAAACGAATCCTGAGGTCTCCAACTTCTCCAAAGGGACCCCTCTTCACCACATGAAGAAGGTCTCCATCTCTTCCATTCAGAGATGGTATCTCAAACTAAAGAATTCTGCCCAAGCTGCAAAGCTCTCAGAAGTTCCAGAAGTTCCAGCTATAGAGGACAGGACTCCATCTCCCTCTCCTCATCATGTGGCCAGCTCCTCTGGTGTACTAAGTGAGGGGGAGCCTGCTCCTTCTTGCCAAGTTAGGCAGCCCTCTCCTCAGCCAGAAATTCCTTCCCTACCTAATACTCCACAAAGTCCAGCCACTCCTTTAGATCAAATACCTCAAGACACTCTTTTGTCCACAGCTGCTGCCATAGATGCTATGATTGCAGAGCTTTCTGAAGAAGTGATACCCATTTCTCCTTTATATCCTCCAGCTCCAACCTCTGAAGGTCACAAGGACTTCTCTCCAACCCAGTCTCTTGCCCATTCTCCAGCCAAGACTCCAACACCATCTCCAGATCCCCTAAAAGACAAGCAAGACACCATTCTTATTTCTGATGAAACCTCTCTAGAGCCAGCTGAGGCCCCTCTCACAACCCTAGATTTCTCCATTCCCCATGATAAAGATGAAAGGGATGCTATAATTCTTACCACCAGAGCTCTCAGCTCTATCATCATTGAAGAAATAGCTCCTTGGGTAACTCCTCCTATCCCTACTGCTGCTCCCTCAAATGCTGCTACAGTCTCTTTCTCCTCAGATTTGCTGCACCATATTGCACTTCTTCTTCAAGAACAGAGAAATTATTTTGACACCTCTCTAAAGGTCGTCAATTACAAGGTAACTGCTCTTGAGACTGAGATGAGCAGAGGCTTTGCTTAAATTCAGCATAATACTGACAAGCTCCAGTATTTATTTCAACTTGGTGGGAAAGCCATAGACCACACTATCACTAGTGTTGGTAATGTTATGGAACAAGGTGTCACACTTGCTAACAATCAGATAGAGCTAGACAAGAGAAATGAAGCAAACAAAATGAAAATCTTTGAAGAAGTTGGACTTTTCAAAGAAGACACAATAGAGAAAATATATGTTAAAATCAGAAAGGGGGAGGGTTTGATAAAAGAACTCAAAGAACAGGTAGAAAATCTGCTGCTCAGAAGACAGATGTATGGGAAGCTCATGTGAAGACCATTCATGATGATGTGCTATCCCAGATACAGAGTGTCAAATTTCACACCTATGACACTGCTTTCTGGATGCATAATCAAATTCTGCCAGACCTTGCAGTTGATCCCAACATCATTCCCCATCATCTCAATCCTCTAGCTACAGATGTCACTGCCCCAGCTGTTCCTCTACAACCTACCTTCTCTCCCAAGCCTGGAGACACAGTTGACCCTCCAGACTCCTATGCTCTAGAAGACCCTGCTGATATCTTCCTTCAAGCTCCTCCAAAGATCAGAACCTATAAGAAGAAAAGGAAGTTTGGTGAAGGCCCCGCTGCTAGCAGTACTGCTCCTTCCAAAGCAACTGAACATGCTGAAGCTTGGTCTCCAACTTCCAAGTCTCTAATTTTGGACACACTCAGGATAGTTATGGATCTAAATGAGGACAAGAACATTCATTACAGTTCCCAGGAATGGGAGTTATATGAGAAATATATGCTAAAAAGGAAGATCCATGACAGAGAGTTTGGGAGAAATAGTCATGTTGCTCCTCCAATGCCTCCTAAATATTTCCCTAAGCCTTTCAACTATCTAAGAAGACAACAAGAAAAGATGGAAAAGCAGCAAGCCCAAGCCTAAACCTAAAAGATGTTGAGAGATTGAAATGACAAGTTGTAGACTTGATGTTTTTGGAAATTTACATATATACAATTCTAAATTTCTGTCTAATTATCTTTTTCATTGTCTATTGCTTACCTGCTCATGTTTTTCTACTTAGTTTCTTTTATTTCTATAATTCGCCTTAGTCTTAAGGGGTTCTGACTTCAACAAATAGGGGGAAATTGTTGGGTATTACATCCACACTAACCCAGATTTGATGAAGTCACCCTGGAACTAAGATGAATTAAGTTGTATTTGATGCTTGGTTTGAGTTATATGTTTGCACGAATTTTACTGGGAAGTGTAGACCAATGTCAGTCCACAGTGGGTCACCAAACACAAGAACTGTACAATGTAATCCCTCATTGCATATTCCAAGGTGTTGACTCATGTGTGGTCTCTCTATTTGGATACACTTCATATTCAAGCTATTGAACCATGGGAAAAGGATTGGAAGTTGACTACATTAGAAGAAAGAGTTTCCAACAATAATAAAAAATTCTCTAAGTCTTTTACTCGAGTAGGTCCATAACAACTCGAGTAGATTGGTTATAATTTACTCGAGTAAAGAAACTTTGTACTCGAGTACTTAAGTGTATCTCTCGTGTAACTTAGTCATATACTCGAGTAGCATGTTTATATACTCGAGTAGATCACTTATTATACCCGAGTATTAAAGGATTCACTCATCAAAATTCTTCTAAGTCATGGACTCGAGTAAAGATACGCTTATACTCGAGTAAGTATACTCACATACTCGAGTAGATAGAAACATACTCGAGTTGTTTATTATACCTACTCGAGTAGATCGGGTTTCACTCGTGTACTTTGAAATATTCCTAACTCCAGAATTTTCTAAGTCCTTTACTCGAGTAGAACTTTCACCTACTTGAGTAGATCACTTCCTCTCGAGTAGTTTAGTTCAACTACTCGAGTAGCTGCTTGCTGACATCTTCAGAATTTATTCTAAGTATTCCACTCGAGTAGTCCTTCATGTACTCGAGTAGTTTATGTAATATACTCGAGTTGTTTTTCTTGTAGTCGAGTAGTTCCTTTATGTACTCGAGTAGTTCTCTATACACACTCGAGTAGTTCTTTCTGCTTACTCGAGCAGTTGGTATCTGCCTACTCGAGTAGCCTATCTTTATATACTCGAGTATGTTCTCCTTCATGTACTCGAGTAGTTATTCAACTACTCGAGTAGATCTTCTCTTACTCGTGTATATGGCTGAACTTTCCTGAAATTTGTCTAAGTCTTTTTTTCTGACGGGATTTTGAAATCACGCGACATGATTGATCCACGTGTACCTCATTATGACCGATTATGACCGTTATTCTCTCCTATATAAAGTCTTATCAGAAAATGATAAAACCTAAGTATTCTCCAAGCCTTCTTGTCATTTTATTTTGAGAAAGTTTTCAGCCGACTCCTCCGTCTGTTCTTCATGAAACGGAAGCCGCCGCCACCACCATCTTCTCCGGCCACTGCTTCTAAGTTCAGAGGATTCATTCTGAAGAAAGTTACAGATCTAGATCGACATCACTGTTCATCTTCTCTCTCCGATTCTGTAAAAGCAAGAAGATCCAGATCTGGGCCGAGATTCTCTTCACTGATTTCTGATAGTGCTGCAAAGTCCATAAGAAGAAGTTTTCTGGCCGGTTCATCAGATCTGATTGGATTTACTGTTTGTATAATTTCTCCAAAACTTTATTAATCTTGTAGGAGAATGTTTCTCCGAGTGTAGGTGTTTTTCACTCCGAGTTTGTAGGAAGTGTTATCTTCCGAGGTGTAGATCCCGTTGTTTGGATCGATTTTGTAGGAACTTTGTTCCGAGGGTAGGATCGATTTTTTATCCGAGATAGTGGAGTAGCCGAGTCTAGTTGATTGTAGATCTATGAGGGAAAGTGGATGTACCCAAGGTCGGGGAACCACTATAAAGCTTGTGTCGTCTGTGATATTGGTAGATAGTTCTGTGTTGTGCTCTAAATATTTTTTTATTCCGCAAAAGACGCACAACTCACCTATTCAACCCCCTCTAGGTGATTTAGGTTGACAACCGTTTTCTTTCATGTAGCAGTATTCTCTAGTCGAGAAAGATGATTAGCCGCCAAGATCTCTGGGCCGTTTTATATCTCGAATCTCCAAGTCAAATTCTTGTAGGAGAATAATCCAACGTAGTAGAAGGGGTTTGGAATCTACTTTACTTAATAAATATTTTAAAGCAGAATGATAAGTAAAAAACTATAACTTTAGATTGCGTTATATATGATCGAAACTTATCAAAAGAGAATACAGTTACCAGCAGTTCCTTTTCCGTAGTGGTGTAGTATGCTTGTGTAGATGTGAATGTTTTATTTGCATAATAAATAGGATGAAAATACTTGTTTACGTGTTGTCCTAATACAACTCCTATTGCATAATCTCTCACATCGTACATTATTTCTAAAGGAAAGGAATAGTCTGGTGGTACTAGAATAGGAGAATTGATAAGTTTTTCTTTTATAAAATTGAATGCTGATAAGCATTCACTATCAAATATTAAACGGGATTCTTTTTTAGGAGGTGTATCAACTGTTTTGTAATTTTAGAAAAATTTTGAATAAACAGTCTATAAAAACCTTCATGTCCTAAAAAAACTCCGTATAGCTTTTAAGTTTATAGGTGGGGTAAGTTTCTCAAAAAATTTTATTTTGGCCTTATCAACCTTAATTCCATGGACAAAAATTGTATGACCGAGAACTAAGCCTTCTTGGACCATAAAGTGGCATTTCTCCCAGTTCAGTGCTAAATTCGCGTCTTTGCAACTTTGAAGAAGACAAGCGAGTTTATCTAAACAAATATGGAACGAGTCTCTGAATATGGAGAAATCGTCCATAAACACCTCCATAACATCTCCTACTAACTTGCCAAAAATGACCAGCATACATCTTTGAAATGTAGTCGGCACATTGCAAAGGCTAAACGTCATTATTCTATATGTGAAGGTGCTGAAGCAGCAAGTAAATGTGATTTTTTTCTAATCTTTGGGGGCGATAGGGATTTGTAAATACCCCGACAGACCATCAAGAAAACAATAATAGCAGTGGCTAGAGAACCGCTCCAAAATTAGATCGATACATGGTAGTGGAAACTGATCCTGTCGGGTGGCATCATTTAGTTTTCTTTAGTTGATGCACAGTCTTCAACCTATAACAGTACGAGTTGGAATTAATTCATTATTAGCGTTTGGCATTATCGTTATGCCGCCTTTTTTTTGGATGACGTGTACGGTACTAACCCACGTATTGTCTGAAATCAGGTAGATAATCCCTGCTTCCAGAAATTTCATTACCTCGGTCATAATGACATCCTTCATATTAGGATTAAGTCATCGTTGAAACTGAATGTATCTGTGAGTATTATCTTTGAAAACAATTTTGTGTGCAGAACGAGGGGTTTATTCCCGAATATCAGAAATCTGCCATGCAGAACGAGGGGTTTTTTTAACACTTCCACTAAATCAGAAGTTTCTGAATCGTTTAACTTTGAAGAAATAATAATAAGGAGTTTTGAATTTTCTTCGAAAAAAACGTATTTTAGATAATCGAAAAGTGGTTTAAGCTCGTGGTTTGGTGGTTCTTCGTGGGAAGTTTTTTATTTTGAATTTTTTAGAAGTAATGGTTTCAAAAGGTAAATTGTTAGATATTTCGTTTGAAACAAGTAAGTTTGCCAAGTCCGTTTCTTCTAAATTCATTGAAAATAAGTCAGAAATAGAAAAACCATTTTCCTCAAAAATGGCTTCTACTTGAAAACAGGAATCGTCGTTTGAAGTGAATTCCGCATAGAGGGATCTAATTTAATCGTAATCTCATCATCTCCAACGTACCCAAAGGATGATTGTACCATTACTTACATCAATTAAAGCACGGGAGGTGGTGAGAAAGGGGAGACCGACTATAATGGGTACATCAGCGTTCTCCTCGATGTCGAGATAACAAAGTCTATCGGGAAGATAAACTTGTCAACCTTGACCAGAACATCCTCCACTGTCCCAATCAGATATTTAATAGAATGATATGTTAATTGGATGCTCATTTTGGTTGGGCTTAGAATATCCAATCCTATTTTTTGAAAAAATGAGTACGATATTAGGTTAATACTAGCGCCAAAATCTGCAAAGGCGTCTTTTATTAATAAATTACCAAAAAGGCAAGGGATTGAAAATCATTCCAGATCATTTAGTTTTTGGGGTAATTTGTTTAATAAAACTGTTGAACATTCAGAGTTAAGTGAAACTCGAGATATATCCTCTAGTTTTTTATTACAAAGTAACGCTTTAAGATATTTTGCATATTTTAGCATCTGTGCGGTTGCCTCGACGAAAGGAACATTTATTTGTATTTGTTCTAAAATTTGTAAAACAACATTTATAATGCTCATCTTGTAGCTCATTAATTAGTTTAGAAGGATAGGGTAAAGATGGTGGAGAAATATGCGGTGAAATAAAAGAAGGAGATGAAGAAAATGAAGTAACAGGTGGTGGGGTAGAAACTCTAGCCTCAGATTCAGATTCAACTTTAATAGGTGAATGTACCTCCTTTCCACATCGAAGTGTGATGGCATGGGCATTCTTCCGCGGATTTGGCTCCATATTTCCTGGTAAAGTTCCAGGTTGGCGCTTCGACAACATCTTCGAAATCTATAAAATTTGAGTATCCAAAATTTTAAGTTATTCGGTCAAGTTCTGGATATTAGACTCATTTGTGATGACATATTTAGTAAATATGTCTTCTATCGGGATGAGTCGTAGTGGTTGTAATTATGGCGGTGGTGGTTGTGGTGCAAATCTAATTGGATTTGCATTAGGCGGACGCTGAGCATTATTGGGGTTGCTACATGATAGATTTGGATGATTCTTAAACCATGTATTATAATTATTATTATACGAATTAATATTTTGGTTATAGGAAGGAGGATGATATGGATTCCTCATATAATCGACTTGCTCTTCTATTATATTATTATTAGTTGAATTCCAAGGAGGAGTGGCGGAGGAAGCAGATATCCCCACTACTTGCCTAGTTAGATATTTTACATGAAGTGCTAAATTTGAAGAAGTGTTGAGCTTGTAAAGCCCAGCTAGATTATTAAGGCACGTCCTAGGCACGTTCCATTGTTAGGCATTCATGGCCATTTCGTCAAACAAAGCTTGAGCGACCTCGGGGGTTTTATTATTTAACGTTCCTTCAGCGGCAACATCAATCATTTGTCTAGATTGGAAATTCAAACCATTATAGAATATCTGCACTTGGAGCCAAACCGGTAGTGCATGATGTGGACACCTACATAAAAATTCTTTAAAGCATTCCAAAGTCTCATAGAGATACTCAGACTCACCTTGAACAAAGAAAGAAATATCCGCACGTAGTTTAGCAGTTTTAGCAGGAGTAAAATACTTTGTTAAAACATTTTCGGTCATATCAGCCCAAGTAGTGATGGATCCTCTAGGTAGAGAACCTGATCACTGCTTGGCTTTCATCCGTAATGAAAAAGAAAATAAGTGTAAATGAATGGCATCATCAATGATGCCATTTATTTTAAATGTATCGCATATTTCTAAAAAATTTGACAGATGAGTGTTTGGATCTTCATCTGGCAATCCACCGAATTGTACAGAGTTTTGAATCATTTGGATTATGTTAGATTTGATTTCAAAATTATTATTAGCAATCATGAGACGAACTATACTTGACCCGGTGTCGTCCAGGTTTGGTCGCGCATAATAAGATCAAGTCCTTTACTGGGTCACGACTGAAATTTGTTTTGTCATAGCTTCGACGCGCATGGTTCTGATAGACTCTTCCAGATTTAATGTTTGGTCTTGGTCACAAGATCGAAGGCGTCTGTGATAAGTGTGGTCAATTTTACGATCAAAATCAAGATTAAGATCAATTATAGAGTTTCGTCGGGTCATGCAATAAAAAACTCTTATATAAAACTTTTTTTGTTTTATTATTTTTTGTGATTTTGTTTTTGGAAAAAAATAAAAAGACAGAAATAAAAGTATTGTTAATAAAGATATAATTTTATAAAAACAAAGGTTTTGTAGAGAATTTGTGGTTTGTTTGCTTTTATAAAAACAAAACTTTTTAATAACAACTAGGATAAAAGTAATATTAATTCCTTTTTATTTCAAATATCAACACAAAATGTTCCCCGACAATGGCGCCAAAAACAGATTAAGTAAAATTTTGTTTTTGAGATAGTTTAAATTGAAAATTTAAGATGGATTTATAAATTAGGCGTTGAGTGTGTTCTATTTTTTTTTACTTATATATTTCGATTAAGTCAAGCGTACCTATCGAACAATAGTATAATATTTTAAAATAGCAAGGTCACATTTTTTCAATGATCTGTGTCGAGTACTCTACTTTAAGAAATAGAACTATTATTTTATCAAAAATATTTGATGATTTTTTAAAAGTAAAAGTAAAAATAATACTTAGGGTTATTGAAAATAGATGACGTAGAGAGCCCTCGATTTTGAATTACTTTGGGAAATAATTTTTAAATTAGAAACACTCTACTTTATTTATTAATTAAAATACGTGACCGTGGAGGTTCCCTTTATATGAGTGCACCTCTATCTAGGGTACATCCACCCGTGATTACGTATTTTGACTGAACTTTTGTATCTAACCAAACATACCTTAATACACGCTTTACGTGGTGAACCATGTTATTAACCTCCTACTAATATTCGAAGGTTCAACCAGGGAGGCTTACTTTCATCTCTTTCGAGAGTGAGGTGTAGTTTCTCTTTACCTGAGAGTGATCAATTCATGGACATGAACCATTCGGCTATGAGCTACGAACTACGGAAATGAAGACCATATATCGATTGTATGGTTCCAGTCAACTTTAATTCTTAGGTAAATCTTAAGTTTTCTTAATTTAGAAAATATGGTTTGAAATTGCAAAATTAATATCCTTCTCAAAGCTCATCTCAATCGAGTGCCAAAAAGTTCTTAGCCACTCATTGGGATTGGGGTGGTAGTAGAAAAATAGAGACATAGAAAGGTACAGATCAAAATAATATCCATCCTAAGTATCTCAGTTGATGCTAAAAAGTTCTTAGCCTCTCAATCGGGATAAGGGTGGTAGTAAATAAATGAAAAGACTTATAAAAATGCAGAAATAATATACATCCCAACCATCTTAATCAAGCGCTAAAAAGTTCTTAGCCTGTCATCCTGGATGGGGGTGGTTGTAATAAACTGAAAAGACTTATAAAAGTGCAAAAATAATATCCGTCCAAACCATTTTAATCAAGCACTAAAAAGTTCTTAGCCATTCATCCGGAATGGGGGTGGTAGTAAAAAGAAAGAAAAAAAGAAAGAAAAGTACTTACGCACACACCCTGTCTCAATAGAAATGAAAACCACTCATAAACACTATATAGAACTCTGTGGAACTCTACCAGTTCTCCTCTAACAATCATCCTTGGCCATATATTTATAACCAAAAAAATTGACGTGCACGCCCCCTTACACGCCCCCTAGGGCATGTCGCCTGGGCGTGATGCTGACGTGACAAATTTGGATAGAATTTCCGGCGGCATCTTGGTTGAATCAACAAGTACACATGCATGACTTAAAGGTCACAGGCATGTACTATGGGCGTGTCTACATGGCGTGGCATCTTTGATTCTTCGGGGCATGACAGCTAGGATTCTGCTTGGTCATGGCTGACATCACGGGCTTGACACCTGGCACATGGGCGTGCAAGTCATGTTTTACTCGAGCTTGCTGGACTTAGACTTCGGCACGATGCGACAACTGGCCTTATTCTTGGTCACGGGTGATGTCATTGGCATGACACCTAGCACACGAGCGTGTCACCCAGGCATAACTGCTCTTGCTTTTTGAAATTTTCCGAAACATTGGAATTGTTGGTTTTAAAGTTACACGCCAGGGTCACAGGCGTCACCTAGGGGCGTGACTTAAGAAATTTTCCCGAAATGCCCAAATTGTCCAGAAATACTTAATGGGCACAAAAAAATATTAAGTTAGAACTGAAAATAAAAAATATATGATTTATTTAGGTATTTACATAATATAATTACTTTTTTATTAAATCAAAACAAAAATATAAAATAAAAATGTGTATATTATGTTACTCATCATAGTGTCTATAGACACTTTCCTTGTACAACCGCGTATACGGCCGAGTGGGATCCTCCCCAAGTGGCGCGCTCGGGACGTGCCATGAGCGACGTTTTGGTGCAGCCCCGTTCGAGGACGTGCGAATAGTCGTGCGTGTGTGCGGAGAATTTATATTTAAAGGCATTTTATTGGTATTGAATTAATATTATAATATATTACTATTATATTATATATTAATTTCATATTATATATATATAGTTGCACATGGGGAGGCAGCAAAAGGGGGGAAGTGAAGGCAGATAAACAAAAACAATAAAGGCAGGAGGGGGTACGGGCATGGAGAGGAGGAACAGGGAAATAAAAAAGAGGAATATAAGCACGGATGGATCGGGATTGGAGGGGCAGAGCTAGGGTTCGGCCATGGAACGACAGCAGCCCCGCTGCCCCCGGCGCGTCTCCCTCTCCCGTCGACCAGCAGCAGCACCGCCGACCCGCGCGATCCCCTCTCCCGTCGACCAGCAGCAGCCCCGCCGCCCCCGGCGCGTCTCCCTCTCCCGCCGACCAGCAGCAGCACCGCCTCCCCGCGCGATCCCCTCTCCCGTCGACCAGCAGCAGCCCCGCCGCCCCCGGCGTGTCTCCCTCTCCCGTCAACCAACAGCAGCACTGCCGCCCCCGCGCGTCTCCATCTTCCGTCAGCCTGGAACGGCAAGGCAGACCCCACCACGTCTCTCTCCGCCGCTGTCGCCTAAGCAAAGCAGCCCCAACCCCATATCTCTCTCTCTCCTCGTCGTCGCCGCCTAGGGCAAAGCAAGGCCGGCCGGGAGCTCCTCTCCCGGCGCCGCCTACAGCGAGGCCGGTGTAAGACCCCCCTTTTTTTTCTTTTTTGGACACCGGGGTCTTAGGCCCAGAACAGCCGTTTTGCGGTGACCCCTTCACGCCCTGAAGAGTCATCACCACAAAGCTCTGATTCTGCCGGCCATTTCGATCACAGCAAAGTAGCACAAGAATTAAATGTAAACTATTAGTCCACAGAGAATCACATGTCATAATAAGTATAAGTCCACGATGGGAGTGTCCACAAAAATAAAACATCAAAGTAGCAAAAACGGGCTTATGCCCGGTACATCAAATCCTCACTACAAAGATCACTCATGCGGAAGCAGAAAGACTACTCAAGGTCGAGACTCACGGTCCCGGCTGTGTGAACTCCGGAGCTAGACTGCCCCACCTCCAAGCGCACCGGTCTCTGGGGCTGCTCCTCCATGCTGGTCTCCACGATCCCCTAAATGATGCGGTTCGAGAACCGTTAGTCTAAAAGACTAAGTCCTATCATCCCCCGCCCCTTCCCCCACGGCTCCTAGGCACCGAGCGGAGAGGAAGAAAGGGGAGGACTTGAAGGTGGAGAATATCAAAAGCAGATGGCAGCGGTCCTATTCTAGCAAGTTTTATAGCATATAAAGACAATAAGCTGAAATATGAAATGTAACCTTTACTTATGTGAAAACACATAAGCCAAGGGGTCTTCTGCAAGGCTCCCATCGTATAAAAAGTCCCATACCGATTTATACGTTGGGGTGTCGGTGGTCAAACAGCAGTAACTATACATATCAAAATTAACCTTAATTTATAAACTTGCCCACACAAGCTTATAGACCAAGGGGTCGTGTAGCAGGTCCTAAAGTATAAGCGTCCCATTCCACTTATACTTTAGGTGTCAAGGTTAAAGGTAACGAATATGCTATGACATGCAAGTGGGTATGATGGACATGCAAGTGCAACACACACACCCGACTCTGTGCACACAGACCTTTAGTTCCCCCTTTTTGGAGCCGTAACCTCCCAGGATACCTCCGTAGTGGCAGACGGAAGCGGTGGGTTGGGCCTCGGCCACCTCTAAACCAGTAAAGCACTACCGGTCAGACCTATCGTACGCCTCAATTCTTGGTGCACGAAGCGGACTCCTGCGTACTCTTGCCGGCTGGCGCACCGGACTTCTGTTGGCGAAGTGCTAACCACACTCGCTGAGTCAACGTATTGGCGTCGGTGCATCGACCCTCCAATACCGAAGACCCGCCACCTTAATTTCCTTTCTTGTTATGCACATGCAAATTAGCGTAATCAAGAACCGAGCCGTAGCTTCCCGGACCAACACGTCCGTCTCAAACAATCGAGCCGAAGCTCCCCGGACCCAAAGTCCGCCTTTTAACCATCTGAGCCGAAGCTCCTAGCTAACATCCGGTGCCATCAGCGTTGTGGAATGTGCAACCCTAATTACAAAGTTACTCTTTTCAGCTTGTTAAAACAGTTTACGTTAACCCAGGACTGCCCCCGGTATTCCCTGTGAAGGGCTCTCAAGGGGCACTAGGAACTGTGTTGGGATTACGTCCAGCGTTCCCTTTCGCAAGGTACTTATTTTATTATTGGTTGATTCCCTTACCCATTATTTCTCATATTTCGATATGCTAATCCTAGGGTAATTTGACTCCAACTCTCCTTGGGTAGGACGATCTTTCGTCGGACCCGAACGCCTATAAACCTAGACAAAACCACACCCTACTCACTCATCTTCCATAGATGCAGCCCATTCCACTTGTCCTTACAGCAAACCATCAAGACCCATCATACGTGCCCTAATTCACATCCAAATGAAATCCTGCAGTTTTGCTATATGCAGACCACTTATGCTACATGACCCGTAAAAAGGGAAGTACATGAAATACTCATCCAGTACCCTTATGATAATTATTAGAGGGCTAAAAAGACATTTGAAGTATAAATCCAGAAATCCATAATTTTCCTAATTTGTCTGATAATTAATTTATTTATTCTAGTGTCCCAAAAGGCCCAGGTTTGAACATGAAGTACCATTTTCAGACAAGATAATAATCCACTAAATTTATGATAATTACAAAATGCCTAATCAACTCTAAATCCTAAGTTTTCCAATGTTTCAGCAAGGTTTAGGCCTTTAAATTTAATTTCAAAGATGCCCCATAAAAAGTCATTTTAAAAGATTCTATAGAAAATATACCTCCAAAAATTCAGAGAAACTTCAGGGATGATTGTGATGGACTACAAGTACCCTAGAAAAAGTTTCATAATTTATCATTTGGAAATAAGGCTATATTTGATTTTCTTATGAACTTTCTAATTTAAGGGTTAATGAACAAAGTATGCTAATCAGTCATCAAATATTTCCACAAAAATTCCCATATGATAACATTGAGCTAACAACACTATGCAGCAAGTTTCATGATTTTTCAGTAAGTAATGGGCTCTGACAAGAATTATTTAATATGTAATCAAAATAAAGCACTTGTGAAGTAGATGCCCTAAATAGATATCCAAAAATTCTAACAAAATTCATACAAGATTATTATAGCCTATAACTAACTTGGCCCATGTTTCATACCCTCTCTATGGTCAGTGAGACCACAATAGCCAAATTATTAATTAGGGCAATACCATTGATTACAAATGAAGTGCTACAAATATTGATCAAAATTCCTCAAGTAAATTATCAGAGGCTCAAAATACCCTAACCCCCTCACTACCCAAATTTAGTTAAGTTTCAGAATGTTTAGCTAACCTAAACCTACACCACAAGTTTTAGGTCCTAAGCTAGGGTTAGGGTTTTGGGGCCCCTATCCTTTTCAAAATTAGCTAATATTTTTAACAGAGGATTCTATAAATCCTAGGAACCTCCTTGCAAAATTTGGAGTTCATCCAAGGTGTTTAGGACTCATACCCTTCCCAAGGCCAAAAGGTCCCTCCTTAGGGTTTGACCTAGGAACTTAGGGCAAATCTATTCCTCTCTATCCCATATTCCATGGGGAGGTGATAAGTGCTATAATAAGCCAGTGGCCCAAAGTTCAGCCTCTGTTGAGGTGATTTGGTCACTCAAAACCAAAAGTGCACCTTTTGACCAAAATGCCCTTATTAAGGTATAGTTAGGGTTGGGTCAAAACCTATTCAAAACACATCCAAATTAAATGAAATTCTATACAGATACCTAAATTGAACCCAGGGACCACTCAGCAAAATTTGGGAGGGTTTGGAGGTGTTTAGGGCACCTATTTAATTTATTTAATAATTATTAAATATTTACAAAAAACTATAGAAATATTTTCTCCAAAAATTCCCATTTTTAGGCAGGCCCTAGGTATATCTAGGATAGACTCTCTGCCAAAATTTCAACTAAGTTGGGCTAGGGATGAAGAGTGGGCACTCAATTTAATGACTGCCTAGCCCTAAGGGTATGTCCCACCAAAATGGGTGCCCTGGTCAGACCTTACACCCAAATTGGTTCCAACTAATTTTAAAATAAAGTAGACTCAAAGGACTACAACGTTCATGTTGAAGTATTTTCCACCAGATGAGCCTAAGTATTTTTAAAGTTTAAAACCAATAATATCAAAAACTGTGACAAAATTTCATTAATATAAAATATTTCCTATAGTTTAATCTCAGGCCCGCACGAATCTTGAAGCAAAAGGGACGAAATCCCTTCATCTTCTTCCTTGAGCCGACGGCCAGGATTCATCCCGCCTGGAGCCACTTCCAAGCTCTGCCGCCGGCGACCCAGCCCCTTCCACGGCCGGCCACCGCCACCAACACCTCCGTTGAGGTGCTGGCTATCGCCAGGCGGCGGCTCTGCCGCCGGAGAGGCATTTTCCGGCGGTTATAGCAAGAGGATTTCTTGCCGAAACCAAGAGAATTCCTGGATTTGATCGGGCTCAATTGAGCCCGAAACTTAAACCTTAAGAGTCCTAAAATCTACCCGCGAGTTAAGGAGAGGAGGAGGACCTTCCAGGCGGCCTGGATGCGTGAGGAGCGGCGGGATGCCATTGACGACGGCGGCGGCGCTCGGCTTCTGCAACTGCACAGTGGAATGGCTCGTCTACTCCAGGTAAATGCTCTAAAATGATCCCCTTGGCTCCCTGAAGGTGTTTAAATGGCAAATGGGGGAGAGGGGAGGCTGGTTCTTCAATGGCCATTAACACCATTAAAGGTGTGGCTCGGGTTGTGTGGAGGGGGGCTGAACCCACCCCTTGGTGGTCGGGAAATGGCTGGAATCAACTCCTCTCTCCTAGAGGAGTTGATTGCAGCCATAATTGGTGGCTGTTAGCCTTCCTTGGTCGGCCTCTCACTTCCCCTTCCTCTTCCTCATTTTCTCTCTCCTCCATTATCATGGAGGGGAGCTCCTTTCTCTCTCCCAATCACCTATGGTTGACTAGTCAACCTCACAAGCTAAATGCAGCCCACTTGATTATGATGGTCATGGGAATGGGTTTAGCCTAAGGGAGAAGTGGCTTGGGCTTGGGTTAGCCCTTTTTGGGCTAAGTTTGACTTGACCTAAATGAGGGTTGACCTGGTCAATTTGACCATCTGGGTTGACCCCATTGGGTCCTGGGTGACCCATTGGCTTCCCTTAGGGTCTAGGTAGGGTTATGTAGGGTTACCCTGCAACTTGGAGGTCACATACCCTTAGTAAGGGTACTTTGACCAGGTTAGGGCTTGAGTTGACTTGGGTCAACCTGGCCTCTAGGGCTGACCCCAATGTGTCCTTAGTGACCCATTGACCTCACTTTAGGGTTAGGAGGGCAAAGGTGGGGTCCTCTAGGCTAGGAGTAGGTCAGTTGGCCCTAAGTAGGCTAGTTTGACCCATTTAGGGCTAGGGTTGACCTTGTTCAACTGGGCCTCTTGGGTTGACCCTAATGGGTCCTTTTGGCTCTAATGGGCCTCCAAGGTGTTAGGGGTGTTGTGGTAGGGTCTTGGGGTTAAGGTGTAGCCCATGGTCATCCTAAACCATTGTTCAGAGTTCTACTATTTGCAGACCATGATGATTTTCCACATTTTGTCCCCTATCTCTTGGCCCATTTCTGGCTTCTTAGGGTTTGTCATGACCTAGTCATGGACAAAACCACTCCTAGGGGTCTAGTTGGAAATGAGATGTTACAAATCCCAATAAACAAAACAAAGATTTCGTCCCCGAAATCAAGGTTGGGCCTACGGGACTAACTACCAAAGGGAAGAGCCTTGTATCATCCCATCATGACGCCTTGTTTGTTAAATTAGATTTTACGGGAAAACTTAGATCTAAGACCCTTTCGCCCAATCGGCAAACCAAGATCCCAATAAACAAGGATAAGCCCCCAATAAACAAAAGATAAGCCTCTATCTACCTAGAGCAGCCCTTAGTATATTTAAAGCAGGAAAAATAAATTAACATCTTGAGAGGTCTGAGAGGTATACCTGACTGAATAGCTCGGGGTATCTTTGTCGCATCAGGTCCTGCGGCTCCCAGGTATGCTCCTCATGGCCGTGGTTCCTCCATAGGACCTTGACTAGCGGGACCTTCTTGCGTCGCAAGACCCGTACTCCTCGATCGTCGATCCTCACTGGCTCCAAACGAACCGACCGGTCTGAAGCTACCGGCCCTTCGGTGGTCAAAATCTGCTGCTCCGGACGTAGCAGAGCCCTCCTCAGCGAAGAAATATGGAAGACGTCGTGCAGCGCTTCCAGCTCTGGTGGTAACTCCAGCCGGTAGGCTAGGGGTCCGATCCGCTCCAGGATCCTGTAAGGGCCCATGTACCTAGGGCTGAGCTTCTTCCTCCGACCACGCACCCGCGAGACTCCATGCATGGGCCGGATCTTCAGAAACACCCGGTCCCCCACCTGGAACTCCACCTGCCGATGCCGGGCGTCATAGTACTTAGCCTGTCTGCTCTGCGCCTCTAGCATCCTGTCTCTGATCAGCCTCACCTGTGCCTCGGTGTCTTCAACAAACTCTGACCCCAACACCTTTGGATCTTCGTTCTGAACCCAAGAAAGCGGGGTCTGGCATCTCCTCCCGTACAAGGCTTCGTAAGGCGCCATCCTGATGTTGGACTGGTGGCTGTTATTATAGGAGAACTCGACCAGGGGTAAGAGTTTCTCCTACGGTTCCCCGCGGTCCAAGATGCATAGCCTCAAAAGTTCCTCCAGCGTCCGGTTGGTGCGTTCTGTCTGCCCGTCTGTCTGGGGATGAAATGCAGTACTGAAGGTCAATCGCGTGCCTAAGTAATCTTGCACGGATCTCCACTCCCTGGAGGTGAACCGGCCATCCCGATCCGACACTATCGTCCTGGGAACGCCATGATAACGAATGAACTGCTCCACAAACTTCCGCACCAGTACTCCTACTGAATCGTCCTTCCTGATCGGTATAAATCGAGCCACCTTGGTCAACCGATCAACGATTACCCAGATCGAGTCATTCCCTGTCCGAGACCGGGGAAGCCCATGTATGAAGTCCATGGCTATGTCATCAAACTTCCACTCCGGCACCGGGAGTGGCTGCAATAATCCTGCGGGGTTCCTGCACTCCGCCTTCACTAGCTGACATGCCTCACAATGGGTCACGAAGTAAGAGACATCCTTCTTCATGCCCAGCCAGAACATCGTCTTCTTCAAATCAGCCGTCATCTTTGTGATCCCCGGGTGTACAGAATACCGGCTGCAGTGCGCCTCCGTCATAATATCCTCCCGGATCTGGCCTCCCTCCGGTATATACACCCGTCCTCTAAAGCACACCAGGTCGTCCCTCAGTGTGTAGTCTCCTGTAGTGCCTGCCTCCAGAGCTTGGAAGATGGGCTCTAACTTGGCATCCTGCCTCTGCCCTTCTCTGACCCGGTCTCTGATGTCATCGGTAACGCCCATCGCGGCCAAGTACTCCTCATAGAGCTCAGGATCATCAGACGACACCAGAGTAATGTGCATGTCCTCTAGTCTCTGCAGCAGCTCCATAGACATCAACTGAGGCTCTGCTCCTGCTGTGGCGGCTCTCCGACTCAGTGCATCTTCTACCACGTTCGCCTTCCCCGGGTGATAGTGCATCTCGTACTGATAGTCGGATAGAAACTCCACCCACTGCCTCTGCCTGATGTTCAGTTCCTTCTGCGTGTCCACATACTTAATGTTCTTATGATCGGAGTATATATCACAGTGGACTCCATAAAGGTAGTGCCGCCATATCTTTAGTGCGAATACAACTGCTCCCATCTCCAGGTCGTGCACTGGGTAGTTCTTCTCATGGGTCTTCAGCTGGCGGGAAGCATAAGCTATGATGTGTCCGTTCTGCATCAGTACTGCTCCCATCCCCTGATATGATGCGTCGGTGTAGACCTGAAATCCCTCCCTCCCCGAGGGGAGAATAAGAATGGGAGCCGAGGTCAGCCGATCCTTCAGCTCCTGGAAAGCTGTCTGGCACTGCGGGGTCCACACGAACGGTACCTCCTTCTTCGTCAAGGATGTGAGCGGGAGGGCGATTCGAGAGAATCCCTCCACGAACTTCCGATAGTAACCGGCAAGTCCTAGAAAACTCCGTACGTCGGTGGCTGTTTTCAGCTGCGGCCAATCCGAAATAGCCTGAATCTTTGCCGGGTCCACTGCCAGCCCGGCTCCGCTGATAATGTGGCCTAAGAAAGCCACCTCCTTCAGCCAGAACTGACACTTGCTGAACTTCGCATAAAGGCGATGCTCCCACAGTCTTTCCAAGGTCAATGCCAGATGTCGTGTGTGCTCCTCCTCCGTCTTAGAATAGATAAGGATGTCGTCTATGAATACTATGACGAACACATCCAAATAAGCCTCGAAGACCCGGTTCATGAGGCTCATAAACGCCGACGGAGCATTCGTGAGCCCGAAGGGCATCACGATGAACTCATACAGTCCGTATCTGCTACTAAAGGCCGTCTTCGGAATATCCTCCTCCTGGATCCGCAGCTTGTAGTAGCCTGACCTCAAGTCCAGTTTCGAGAAATAATGGGCTCCCTCCAGCTGATCGAACAACTCGTCTATCCTGGGGAGCGGATAGGTATTTCGGACGGTCAGCCTGTTTAGTGCTCGATAGTCAATGCATAGGCGTAGAGTGTCGTCCTTCTTCTTCACAAATAGGACAGGAGCTCCCCATGATGAGGAGCTCGGCCTGACAAATCCTGCTTCCACCAGCTCCTGCAACTGTGTCCGAAACTCCGCCAACTCCTTCGGGGCCATCCGATAAGGGGCCTTGGATACCGGCTTAGCCCCTGGTACCAACTGAATATGAAAGTCCTTCTCCTTATGCGGAGGCAGTCCTGGCAGCTTATCTGGGAAGATATCGGCGTAGTCACGAACCATCGGAATGTTAGCAATCAGGTCCTTCTCCTCAGTCATCTCGAATAATACTTGATATACCTCGTCCCCTTGCATGTGAGCCTTAACGGCCCGAATAGATGAAAGCAGGCGGCGGGAAACCGGAGTAGTACCTTCGAATGTCGCATAAGTGTCGCCGTGTCTCAGCACGACCCTCCCTGCCGGGCAGTCAATCTGGGCATGGTTCTAGACAAGCCATGTCATGCCCAAGACAAGGTCGAAGTCCGGCATTCTCAGGATCGTCGCCGGAGCATCGAGTGTCACCCCGTCTATGGTAACCTCCAGGAGGCACTTCTCTGTGGACTGGATCTCCATCCCATTGGGGAGACGCACCCTCCTGGGTAATCCCGTATAATGTCGAATCTGGTCCAGATCCTTGACGAAATCCTCCGACACAAAGTTGTGCGACGCCCCCGTGTCGAACAGGGTATGGGCAGGCTTGCCGCACACCATCACCATTCCTAAATCAGTTTTAAGAAAGAACTTTGGTGTAAGGTTTTCTAACCTAGGTTGTGTAGTAGTTCTATCATTACTTAATATGAGCAGGGAATAATTCAAACTAAAATTATTCTCATACCTGCAATAATCCTGTCCGGGTTCCGGGGCTGTGCTAAGTCCAAAGCGTAAATCTGCTCCCCGTTCTGTCTGCGGTCGCCTCCCTGGTAACCATGTCCTCGGCCGCGTCCTCGGCCTCCGAAATGCTGGGCAGGTGGCCCACCCTGTGGTGCTGGAGGTGGTGTCCCCCTCATAGGGCAGTTTCTCCGGAGATGTCCCACCTGGTGACAATGGAAGCACTCCGGCGGGGGATACGCCATACCCCCGAGTCTCGGCATCTCCTGAATCCGGAGAGGTTGAGGGGCCAAAACCACCTGCTCTCTCGGCTCCTGCCTCACCTCCTGACGAGGCCGCTCCTCTGTCCTCCTCCCATCTGGTATGGTGCCCCGCCGCTGATCATTTCGGGCCCTCCGGCCCTGGTCCTCCGCTTGCCGCTTCCGGCCCCGAGTGGCGTGCCAATCGGCCTCAATCCTCTTCGCCATCTCCAAAATCCGGGAGATAGGTCCGTCAGAGACAAACAGCAAGGCCTCCCTCAACTCTTCTTTTAGGCCCTTATAAAACCTCTTGACATAACCTGCTTCGTCCAGCTGGTAAGAGCCCGCATATCGGGCCAAATGATCGAACTCTCGGTGGTACTCCACCACCGTCCTGGTGCCCTGCCTCAGCTGCAAGAACCGCTCCTCCAACTCGTCCCTGGCCGACTGCGGAACAAAGTGCTCCAGCAGCATGGCCCTGAATTCCTCCCAAGTGATTTCTGCAATCTCCCTATCAGCATATGTCGTGTCCAACAGCGTCTTCCACCACCTCTTAGCATGGGACTCCAAGCAAGATACCACCAAGGCCACCCTCTCCTCCCAAGGGCATCGTATCCCGATCAACATCTCGTACATAACATCCAGCCACTCCTCTGTCCGCACTGCTGACTCTGTCCCCAAGTATGATAGGGGAGAGAGTCCTCGGAAGGTGCTCATCCAGTTGGCCCCTGGGTTTGGCTGCTGGGCTGGAGCCTGCAGAGCCCGGAAGGCCTCAAGGATAGTTGTAAGGGTTTGCCCCATGTCCGACTGAAGGAAAGGTGTGGGGACCATGGGAGGTGGTGCAATGTCTGGAGTCTGCTGAGCTCCACCTTGTGGGGTGGGCTGAGCTGGGGGCTGCAAAACGAACTACATTAGTACGTAATCGACTCAGTACCTAATAAAAGTGGACAATTTACATGTGATCCCCCATATGGGCACACCACTGCTTCCGCTGCTTAGTTTGTCCCCAAACTAAACTCGCGCGGGGGTGGCCTAGGGTTGTAGACTATTACTTTTCAATCGAGGTCTCCTCTGATACCACTTGTAAGACCCCCTTTTTTTTTCTTTTTTGGACACCGGGGTCTTAGGCCCAGAACCGCCGTTTTGCGATGACCCCTTCACGCCCTGAAGAGTCATCACCACAAAGCGCTGATTCTGCCGGCCATTTCGATCACAGCAAAGTAGCACAAGAAGTAAATGTACACTATTAGTCCACAGAGAATCACATGTCATAATAAGTATAACTCCACGATGGGAGTGTCCACAAAAATAAAACATCAAAGTAGCAAAAACGGGCTTATGCCCGGTACATCAAATCCTCACTACAAAGATCACTCATGCGGAAGCAGAAAGACTACTCAAGGTCGAGACTCACGGTCCCGGCTGTGTGAACTCCGGAGCTAGACTGCCCCACCTCCAAGCGCACCGGTCTCTGGGGCTGCTCCTCCATGCTGGTCTCCACGATCCCCTAAATGATGCGGTTCGAGAACCGTTAGTCTAAAAGACTAAGTCCTATCATCCCCCGCCCCTTCCCCCACGGCTCCTAGGCACCGAGCGGAGAGGAAGAAAGGGGAGGACTTGAAGGTGGAGAATATCAAAAGCAGATGGCAGCGGTCCTATTCTAGCAAGTTCTATAGCATATAAAGACAATAAGCTGAAATATGAAATGTAACCTTTACTTATGTGAAAACACATAAGCCAAGGGGTCTTCTGCAAGGCTCCCATCGTATAAAAAGTCTCATACCAATTTATACGTTGGGGTGTCGGTGGTCAAACAGCAGTAACTATACATATCAAAATTAACCTTAATTTATAAACTTGCCCACACAAGCTAATAGACCAAGGGGTCGTGTAGCAGGTCCTAAAGTATAAGCGTCCCATTCCACTTATACTTTAGGTGTCAAGGTTAAAGGTAACGAATATGCTATGACATGCAAGTGGGTATGATGGACATGCAAGTGCAACACACACACCCGACTCTGTGCACACAGACCTTTAGTTCCCCCTTTTTGGAGCCGTAACCTCCCAGGATACCTCCGTAGTGGCAGACGGAAGCGGTGGGTTAGGCCTCGCCCACCTCTAAACCAGTAAAGCACTACCGGTCAGACCTATCGTATGCCTCAACTCTTGGTGCACGAAGCGGACTCCTGCGTACTCTTGCCGGCTGGCGCACCGGACTTCTGTTGGCGAAGTGCTAACCACACTCGCCGAGTCAACGTATTGGCGTCGGTGAATCGACCCTCCAATACCGAAGACCCGCCACCTTAATTTCCTTTCCTGTTATGCACATGCAAATTAGCGTAATCAAGAACCGAGCCGTAGCTTCCCGGACCAACACGTCCGTCTCAAACAATCGAGCCGAAGCTCCCCGGACCCAAAGTCCGCCTTTTAACCATCCGAGCCGAAGCTCCTAGCTAACATCCGGTGCCATCAACGTTGTGAAATGTGCAACCCTAATTACTAAGTTACTCTTTTCAGCTTGTTAAAACAGTTTACGTTAACCCAGGACTGCCCCCGGTATTCCCTGTGAAGGGCTCTCAAGGGGCACTAGGAAATGTGTTGGGATTACGCCGAGCGTTCCCTTTCGCAAGGTACTTATTTTATTATTGGTTGATTCCCTTACCCATTATTTCTCATATTTCGATATGCTAATCCTAGGGTAATTTGACTTCAACTCTCCTTGGGTAGGACGCTCTTTCGTCGGACCCGAACGACTATAAACCTAGACAAAACTACACCCTACTCACTCATCTTCCATAGATGCAGCCCATTCCACTTGTCCTTACAGCAAACCATCAAGACCCATCATACGTGCCCTAATTCACATCCAAATGAAATCCTGCAGTTTTGCTATATGCAGACCACTTAAGCTACATGACCCGTAAAAAGGGAAGTACATGAAATACTCATCCAGTACCCTTATGATAATTATTAGAGGGCTAAAAAGACATTTGAAGCATAAATCCAGAAATCCATAATTTTCCTAATTTGTCTGATAATTAATTTATTTATTCTAGTGTCCCAAAAGGCCCAGGTTTGAACATGAAGTACCATTTTCAGACAAGATAATAATCCACTAAATTTATGAAAATTACAAAATGCCTAATCAACTCTAAATCCTAAGTCTTGCAATTTTTCAGAAAGGTTTAGGCCTTTAAAGTTAATTTCAAAGATGCCCCATAAAAAGTCATTTTAAAAGATTCTATAGAAAATATACCTCCAAAAATTCAGAGAAAATTCAGGGATGATTGTGATGGACTATACGTACCGTAGAAAAAGTTTCATAATTTATCTTTTGGAAATAAGGCTATTTTTGATTTTCTTATGAACTTTCTAATTTAAGGGTTAATGAACAAAGTATGCTAATCAATCATCAAATATTTCCACAAAACTTCTTATATGATAACATTGAGCTAATAACACTATGCAGCAAGTTTCATGATTTTGCAGTAAGTAATGGGCTCTGACATGAATTATTTAATATGTAATCAAAATAAAGCACTTGTGAAGTAGATGCCCTAAATAGATATCCAAAAATTCTAACAAAATTCATACAAGATTATTATAGTCTAACACTAACTCTGCCCATGTTTCATACCCTCTCTATGGGCAGTGAGACCACAATAGCCAAATTATTAATTAGGGCAATACCATTGATTACAAATGAAGTGCTACAAATATTGATCAAAATTCCTCAAGTAAATTATCAGAGGCTCAAAATACCCTAACCCCCTCACTACCCAAATTTAGTTAAGTTTCAGAATGTTTAGCTAACCTAAACCTACACCACAAGTTTTAGGTCCTAAGCTAGGGTTAGGGTTTTGGGGCACCTATCCTTTTCAAAATAAGCTATTATTTTTCACAGAGGGTTCTATAAGTCCTAGGAACCTCCTTGCAAAATTTGGAGTTCATCCAAGGTGTTTAGGACTCATACCCTTCCCAAGGCCAAAAGGTCCCTCCTTAGGGTTTGACCTAGGAACTTAGGGCAAATCTATTCCTCTCTATCCCATATTCCATGGGGAGGTGATAAGTGCTATAACAAGCCAGTGGCCCAAATTTCAGCCTCTGTTGAGGTGATTTGGTCACTCAAAACCAAAAGTGCACCTTTTGACCAAAATGCCCTTATTAAGGTATAGTTAGGGTTGGGTCAAAACCTATTCAAAACACATCCAAATTAAATGAAAGTTTATACAGATACCTAAATTGAACCCAGGGACCACTCACCAAAATTTGGGAGGGTTTGGAGGTGTGTAGGGCACCTATTTAATTTATTTAATAATTATTAAATATTTACAAAAACTATAGAAATATTTTCTCCACAAATTCCCATTTTTGGGCAGGCCCTAGGTATATCTAGGATAGACTCTCTGCCAAAATTTCAACTAATTTGGGCTAGGGATGAAGAGTGGGCACTCAATTTAATGACTGCCTAGCCCTAAGGGTATGTCCCACCAAAATGGGTGCCCTGGTCAGACCTTACACCCAAATGGGTTCAAACTAATTTTAAAATAAAGTAGACTCAAAGTACTACAACATTCATGTGGAAGAATTTTCCACCAGATGAGCCTAAGTAATTTTAATGTTTAAAACCAATAATATCAAAAACTGTGACAAAATTTCATTAATATAAAATATTTCCTATAGTTTAATCTCAGGCCCGCACGAATCTTGAAGCAAAAGGGACGGAATCCCTTCATCTTCTTCCTTGAGCCGACGGCCAGGATTCATCCCGCCTGGAGCCACTTCCAAGCTCTGCCGCCGGTGACCCAGCCCCTTCCCCGGCCGGCCACCGCCACCAACACCTCCGTTGAGGTGGTGGCTATCGCCAGGCGGCGGCTCTGCCGCCGGAGAGGCATTTTCCGGCGGTTATAGCAAGAGGATTTCTTGCCGAAACCAAGAGAATTCCTGGATTTGATCGGGCTCAATTGAGCCCGAAACTTAAACCTTAAGAGTCCTAAGATCTACCCGCGAGTTAAGGAGAGGAGGACCTTCCTGGCGGCCTGGATGCGTGAGGAGCGGCGGGATGCCATTGACGACGGCGGCGGTGCTCGGCTTCTACAACTGCACAGTGGAATGGCTCGTCTCCTCCAGGTAAACGCTCTAAAATGATCCCCTTGGCTCCCTGAAGGTCTTTAAATGGCAAATGGGGGAGAGGGGAGGCTGCTTCTTCAATGGCCATTAACACCATTAAAGGTGTGGCTCGGGTTGTGTGGAGGGGGGCTGAACCCACCCCTTGGTGGCCGGGAAATGGCTGGAATCAACTCCTCTCTCCTAGAGGAGTTGATTGCAGCCATAATTGGTGGCTGTTAGCCTTCCTTGGCCGGCCTCTCACTTCCCCTTCCTCTTCCTCATTTTCTCTCTCCTCCATTATCATGGAGGGGAGCTCCTTTCTCTCTCCCAGTCACCTCTGGTTGACTAGTCAACCTCACAAGCTAAATGCAGCCCACTTGATTATGATGGTCATGGGAATGGGTTTAGCCTAAGGGAGAAGTGGCTTGGGCTTGGGTTAGCCCTTTTTGGGCTAAGTTTGACTTGACCTAAATGAGGGTTGACCTGGTCAATTTGACCATCTGGGTTGACCCCATTGGGTCCTGGGTGACCCATTGGCTTCCCTTAGGGTCTAGGTAGGGTTATGTAGGGTTACCCTGCACCTTAGAGGTCACATACCCTTAGTAAGGGTACTTTGACCAGGTTAGGGCTTGAGTTGACTTGGGTCAACCTGGCCTCTAGGGCTGACCCCAATGTGTCCTTAGTGACCCATTGACCTCACTTTAGGGTTAGGAGGGCATAGGTGGGGTCCTCTAGGCTAGGAGTAGGTCAGTTGGCCCTAAGTAGGCTAGTTTGACCCATTTAGGGCTAGGGTTGACCTTGGTCAACTGGGCCTCTTGGGTTGACCCTAATGGGTCCTTTTGGCTCTAATGGGCCTCCAAGGTGTTAGGGGTGTTGTGGTAGGGTCTTGGGGTTAAGGTGTAGCCCATGGTCATCCTAAACCATTGTTCCGAGTTCTACTATTTGCAGACCATGATGATTTTCCACATTTTGTCCTCTATCACTTGGCCCATTTCTGGCTTCTTAGGGTTTGTCATGACCTAGTCATGGACAAAACCACTCCTAGGGGTCTAGTTGGAAATGGGATGTTACAGCCGGCCGGGAGCTCCTCTCCCGGCGCCGCCTACAGCGAGGCCGGCCGGGAGCTCCTCTCCCGACGCCTCCTACAGCGAGGCCGGCCGGGAGCTCCTCTCCGGGCGCCGCCTACAGCGAGGCCGGCTGGGAGCTTCTCTCCCGGCGCCGCCTGCAGCGAGGCCGGCCGGGAGCTCCTCTCTCGGCGCCCCCTACAGCGAGACCGGCCGGGAGCTCCTCTCCCGGCGCCGCCTACAGCGAGGCCGGCCGGGAGCTCCTCTCCCAGCGCCGCCTATAGCGAGACCAGCCGGGAGATCCTCTCCCGGCGCCGCCTATAGCTAGGTCGACCGGGAGCTCCTCTCCCGGCGCCGTTTGGAGCTAGGCCAGTCGGGATCAGCTTCCCCGACGCCACCTGAAGTCGTGGAGGCCGGGATCGACTTCCTCGGTGTCACGTGGAGCACGGTCGGCCATGGAGAGGCTCGGCCATGGAAGGGAAAAATCATTCGGAGCTTTCAACTCTCCCACGGTGGTCGGATTCAGGCATGGACAACCACTACGGATGCTAGACGTGGAGCCTCGGGCAATGAGCGCGGTTGCGGCCCCGCCAAACACGCGTCAAGGGTAACGATGTTTCAACTTTGGCAGGTGAAGCCCTCAGTTTACATATTTGCATGGAAGCCCATCTCCACCAACGGGTGGGGGAAAGGAGCTCTCCGACGGGTTGACGTGTACGTCCCTGAAATTAACTGCATTAGCACCCGAAAGTGTGAGTACGGGTTTAGGCATGCTGTGTGAAGCCCATCCGGACGTGTGAGCCGGATTGGTGATGATCTGGGGTTCCCGGAGAAGACTCCGAGGAAGTTGGATATTATTTGTTTGCAGGGAATGCGCACCATAGCCCCGAAAAAGGGGTATGTGCAATATGTTAGGCCAGCTTATGTTAACCAACTGGCGTTTAGCTGACCGCCGCTTGTCGAGACGTTGGCGTACCGGTGTTGCAGTACCAAGCGGGGAGTAGCGGGCTTAAGCCCAAGCTTGTGCCGGCCCTCAAAGGCCTTTTTGTTTATATTGCCGGCCTGTGTGCCGAAGTATGGAATTCATATTCCTGTAATATTCTTTTAATATCTGTGATGATCTGAGGTTGTGTAGCTTTCTTCTTCGTATTAGGCAGGCGGTGTTCTCGAGAACCGCTCGCCCCGTAGGGGCCCCGAGGTATAGTTGCCGGGAAGCCCCTCATGGCCTGTTGACAGCCAGTCAGAGTAGCGGAATTACTCTTTTAGTAGCCCAGTTTGGGCAGCGTGTCGTTGCATTGCTCAGCGAGTTTGCGCCATCAGTAGGGCGGGTGAGGAGCATTTTTGTGTAGACCCAAGGAGACACATCTGGATAGGAGAGAGTTGGTCTTAAGATCCTCCTTAGATGTTCCGGTCGGCCAAGAGCGCCCTCCGAAGGTGTCTTAGCTCAGCCTTTGGCTTGGGAGGGGAAGAGTTTGTTAGTCTTTCGGGCATGCGGTGGGTCCTCCACGCTGAGACCTTGGGTCTGTCCCTTGTGTTCCTAATCTTGTGCCTAGATCGTTCGCTTGAGGGTAGTAGGTGCGCGGTCACCCCTCTTTTGGGACCCCGAAGTCCACGGAGGCCATTTTTGGCTTCAACAGTTATGGTGCGGTGAGCGTGGAGAGTGACCAGTACAGAAAAACTCAGGCGAACGTCATGGCTATGGAAGAGGAACCAAGTGACGACCAGGGTCATGTGATGAAAGAAGTCCCCTCCCATTCCCCTCTTGCCGCTAGGATGTTCGGTCCTGGAGATCGAAACGTGCCTTAGGGAGAATATTATATGAGCGACCCTCGTTCTTAGGAGGGTGGACGTAGCGGGTAGATGTGCCCCGTAGTGGGTAGAGATTGACCTGGTAGAGCTACCCCGAGCGCGGCTCGGCCCCAGGTAGACCCGCTGCCTGGCTCCTACTAGCTGGCAGGTCCGTAGGCTCGCCTGTGGGGGAGAGGTCCTGGTTCTTGGTTTTGCACTACCCCGAGCACGGCTCGGCCCCAGGTAGACCCGCTGTCTGACTCCTACTAGCTTGCAGGTCCGTAGGCTCGCCTGTGGGGGAGAGGTCCTGGTTCTTGGTTCTGCACTACCCCGAGCGCGGCTCGGCCCCATGCAGACTCGCTACCTGGCTCCTACTAGCTGGCAGGTCCGTAGGCTCGCCTATAGGGGGATAGGTTTGGTTTGTGGGTTATAGGTTAGGGTAGGTTAGGATAGGTTAAGATAGGTTAGGTTAGGTTTGTGGAATCGTCATCGGCACCCCGAGCTCGGCTCGGCCCCAGGTAGACCCGCTGCGCAGGCTCTCATCTAGCTGGCAGGTCCGTAGGCTCGCCTGTGGGGGATAGGTTTTGGTTTGAGATCTTCATCGGCACCCCGAGCTCGGCTCGGCCCCCGGTAGACCCGCTGCGCAGGCTATCATCTAGCTGGCAGGTCCGTAGGCTCGCCTGGGGGGATAGGTTTTGGTTGTGGAATCTTCATCGGCACCCCAAGCTCGGCTCGGCCCCAGGTAGACCCGCTGCGCAGGCTCTCATCTAGCTGGCAGGTCCGTAGGCTCGCCTGTGGGGGATAGGTTTTGGTTTGAGATCTACATCAGCACCCCGAGCTCGGCTCGGCCCCATGTAGACCCGCTGCGCAGGCTCTCATCTAGCTGGAAGGTCCGTAGGCTCGCCTGTAGGGGATAGGTTTTGGTTTGAGATCCTCATCGGCACCCCGAGATCGGCTCGGCCCCAGGTAGAGCTGCTGCGCAGGCTCTCATCTAGCTCTTGGCCGACCGGAACATCTAAGGAGGATCTCAAGACCAACTCACTCCTATCCAGATGTGTCTCCTTGGGTCTACACAAAAATGCTCCTCACCCGCCCTACTGATGGCCCAAAATCGATGAGCAATGCCACGACACGCTGCCCAAACTGGGCCACTAACTGCGTAATTCCGCTACTCTGACTGGCTGTCAACAGGCCATGAGGGGCTTCCCGGCAACTATACCTCGGGGCCCCTACGGGGCGAGCGGTTCTCGAGAACACCGCCTGCCTAATACGAAGAAGAAAGCTACACATCCTCAGATCATCACAGATATTAAAAGAATATTACAGGAAGATGAATTCCATACTTCGGCACGCAGGCCGGCAATATAAACAAAAAGGCCTTTGAGGGTCGGCACAAGCTTGGGCTTAAGCCCGCTACTCCCCGCTTGGTACTGCAACACCTGTACGCCAACATCTCGACAAGCGGCGGTCAGCTAAACGCCAGTTGGTTAACATAAGCTGGCCGAACATATTGCACATACCCCTTTTTCGGGGCTATGGTGCGCATTCCCTGCAAACAAATAATATCCAACTTCCTCGGAGTCTTCTCCGGGAACCCCAGAACATCACCAATCCGGCTCACACGTCCGGATGGGCTTCACACAGCATGCCTAAACCCGTACTCACACTTCTGGGTGCTAATGCAATTAATTTCAGGGACGTACACGTCAACCCGTCGAAGAGCTCCCTTCCCCCACCCGTTGGTGGAGAGGGGCTTCCATGCAAATATGTAAACTGAGGGCTTCACCTGCCCAAGTTGAAACATCGTTACCCATGACGCATGTTTGGCGGGGCCACAACCGCGCTCATTGCCAGAGGCTCCACGTCTAGCATCCGTAGTGGTTGTCCATGCCCGAATCCGACCACCGTGGGAGAGTTGAAAGCTCTGAATGATTTTTCCCTTCCATGGCCGAGCCTCTCCATGGCCGACCGTGCTCCACGTGACACCGAGGAAGTCGATCCCGGCCTCCACGACTTCAGGCAGCGTCGGGGAAGCTGATCCCGACTGGCCTAGCTCCAAACGGCGCCAGGAGAGGAGCTCCCGGTCGACCTAGCTGTAGGCGGAGCCAGGAGAGGAGCTCCCGGCCGGTCTCGCTGTAGGCGGCGCCGGGAAAGGAGCTCTCGGCCGGCCTCGCTGTAGGCGACGCCGGGAGAGGATCTCCCTGCCGGTCTCGCTGTAGGCAGCGCCGGGAGAGGAGCTCTAGGCCGGCCTCACTGTAGGTGGCGCCGGGAGAGGAGCTCCCGGCCGGCCTCGCTGTAGGCGGCGCCGGGAGAGGAGCTCCCAGCCGGCCTCGCTGTAGGCAGCGCCGGGAGAGGAGCTCCCGGTCGGCCTCGCTGTAGGCGGCGCCGGGAGAGGAGCTCCCGGCCGGCCTTGCTTTGCCCTAGGCGGAGGCGACGAGGAGAGACAGAGATATGGGGTTGGGGCTGCTTTGCTTAGGCGGCAGCGATGGAGAAAGACACGGCAGGATCTGCCTTGCCGTTCCAGGCCGACGGAGGACGGAGACGCGCGGGGGCGGCGGTGCTGCTGCTGGTTGACGGGAGAGGGAGACGCGCCGGGGGCGGTGCTACTGCTGGTCGACGGGAGAGGGAGACGCTCCGAGGGCGGCAGGGCTGCTGCTGGTCGACGGGAGAGGGGATCGCGCGGGGCGGTGGTGCTGCTGCTGGTCGACGGGAGAGGGAGACGCGCCGGGGGCGGCGGGGCTGCTACCGCTCCATGGCCGAACCCTAGCTCTGCCCCTCCAATCCCGATCCATCCGTGCTTATATTCCTCTTTTTTATTTCCCTGTTCCTCCTCTCCATGCCCGTACCCCCTCCAGCCTTTATTATTTTTGTTTATCTGCCTTCACTTCCCCCCTTTTGCTGCCTCCCTATGTGCAACTATATATATATATATAATATGAAATTAATATCTAATATAATAGTAATATATTATAATATTAATTCAATACCAATAAAATGCCTTTAAATATAAATTCTCCGCGCGCACTCACGACTACTCGCACGTCCTCAAACGGGCCTGCACCAAAATGTCGCTCATGGCACGTCCCGAGCGCGCCACTTGGGGAGGATCCCGCTCGGTCAGATATGGGGTTGTACAATAACGCTCACAACTCACATAACTCACAGAAGGAATAGAAGGTATCATCGTATCAGGCCCTGTCCCCCTAGACTGGTTGTCCTCCTGTACAAGGTGTTGTTGCTGCCACACCTGCGGGGTATCCTCCTAAAATGGTAGACGTAACAACAGTTGGTCATAAAGACTAAGTGGCTATCACATCTGCTCACCCCAGCGACTCTTATCCATCGAGTGGTGGAAAAGAAAGAGGAGCACAATATAGCAGTAATATATATACCAAATCAAGTGACAGGAGAGCATTATGTATCTAACAGTACATGTATAACACGACAATAGTAAGCAAGTAAAAAGTAGTAATCAATATATTAAAAAGGTACATCTACTCCAATAGTATATCAATCATAAGTACAAAATTTAACTTAACTTATAAAAGTGCCCCTATAGATTTATAAGTTAAGGATTGGGTACATCATTGTAACTCATCATCGAAAAGTGCAAATACAAATTTATATGATGAGGATCTTATGCGGTCCAAAGCAATGATATGAAATGAATGCAGTATGATGACTCACCCATGCAAACACACACACACACACACACACACACACACACACACACACTTGTAATGTTGACATAGACCTTTAGTTCCCACTTTTCGAGTAGCTAGCTAACATCTCAGGCATCAACCGTCGTGTCCAAACAGTGATAGAAGAGCAAGTGTCTCCACTTCTAGGCGGGCATACATACTACCATGCCTAGGCCTTTGTATGCCTCAATGCTAAGAACACAACAACAGAGCCCCTGTGTACGACAATTCAGAAGGAATATTGGGTACATGTGCACCAATATCCCATCCCAACTGAGCTATAACTGGCATGGAAGGAGTCTTCGGGAGTGAATCACTAAAGAACCAAGCCCAACTGCCGACTTGCACGGAAGGAGCCTTTGGGAGTCAACACTAAAGTACCAAGATGAACTGCCAAATTTCTAACTACCAGCTCCCGTCAGTGTGAGGACTGGAGACCCCATACACCTGTCATCAAATCTTCGATGCAGGATCATACACCGTGTGTCAACACACACCTAACCCATGCAATTCACATTTACTATACCATCATGAATTAAAGGGCTCTAACTGAGTCCCTTCATATTATAACCAACACCATGCTCCAATGCAAGCAAGGGTCCACATTTAACACATGATGGCAATACATCCTAATTAATACACAAATCACTCACTGCTAGCTGTGGGGAGTTATCGTACTCTAAGCAGTGTATTATACCAGTCATTCATTAAATACTTGAGATCAAGGTTAAGTTAATCATATGGATATGGGCGTATACCTCATCCAACCCTTTCTAGCATTAATCAAATGCATATGCATCATAATTATTTAATCATCTCCACCGAACTTCGTTTCACAAACCTCCAAGTAATAGCAACAAGTACTCTTTCCAAAAATTATTAATCATACAAGGGGTGGTCACATTATCATCAATTATTTACTAACCGATCTCCTGAGAAATCAATTCGGAGAAAAAGGAAATCATCCAAATATGAATACATCACGACTATGCACCACAATTTACAAAAACTGACATTCGGGAAGCTTCAGTCCACCAAACATTACGACCAACCAAAAATCGGGAATGTATTTCCAAGGGCTACAACTTCTGTGTTGAGCTTGGGCTCCAAATTCAAATTTATCACACCTAAAATCTTGTTTCAATCTAGCCGTGTACACTTAGATAAAACCAACCTGCACTTAAATTATTACAGCGCAACAACTTCAGCTACACTTTCACGGAGCTATATAACTTCCCCAAAAACATTTAACCATCCGTTAGAAAGGTATTTCCGAGGGATATAACTTTCATGTTTAGCTCAAGACCTGAATTAGACAGGATCATACCTGAAATAATTCTTGAAGTCTGTTGCGCACAGAAAAATAGATTTCTATACAACACTTTTGCACGCATCGTAAAGATGTACAAACGTCATCGGTTCATCTCCTTCCTCCAGACATCACACAAATACATCCAACTTATCTTTTCCCTTTCTCCCTCATTAGACCACGGCGAAAGTCTTGTTTTCAAGGTTAGCTAAACACCTAGAGGGGGTGGGTGTATAGGTTTTTGTCTCTATTTAACTTTTCTTATTTGTTAGCAGATTACTGTGCTTGGTGATTAGGTTAGTTTTTAGCCTTCAAGATTATTCACAGACGACACTGCATTTTTATAGTAGTTTCCCAATCTTGGGTACATCCATTGTCCTGTTGTGCCTATATAATAGTGTGTTAGTCTCCGCTCTTCCTGCAGAACCCCGCTCCTTAAGAGCTTACAACACAGATTACACAGGACCACACAGGTCACACAGACCTACAACTTAGGCACTAAGACAAAATCAGGTCACAAAGACCTTTCACCCGACATTAAGCCAAACACAGGTCACAAAAATCTTAGCCTTTATAATACATGCGTACAACTATAGACTCACAAAGAATCTTTATAGAAGAATAAGAAAGTGATTGATTAAACACTAGAGTAAGAACTCTATGTCTTCTTCTTCCTGGATTGAGCAGATATCAGTCCAAGCTTTTGTTCTTGAAGACAATGGATTGATAGTTGAATCTTCCTTCAAACAGCTTTCTTTTCTCTGCAGAGCTTGTTGATCTACTTCCTCAGAATAGCTTTTGAACCTGTTGTAGCAGATGGTTATTGCTTCAGCTATCTCTTTCATCAGCTATGTTATTTGTGTAGAATAGCTTCTTCAGGCTCGATGAAAATGGAGAGGAAGAAGATTGATGTTCGACCGCACTTTTGTTTTCAGAAAACCTAGACAATGTTTAGACTTCTTGCTCTGGCCGATTTTCTTCTATTTATTCTCTGAAGGCCAATTGAGCAGTGGGCCCACCACCAGGATTGATGGCCGAGATTTAGCCATTCAGCACATGTTTTCTATTAATTCTTGATTCAATGGCTCTTTGCTGTGAGTGGTCCCCGACACTTTATGATGAAAATATTTCTTGGAAAGTGCATAGGATGATAACAGCTGGCCGCCTGCGTCTTTGGAAGCAATTCTGCGACATTTGAATTTTGGTTTACATTTGACTTTGCTGACGTCAGCATGACTCAACATCTATGAACTTAGACAAAATTCAATCATTCGAAGCAAAGGCGTTGAGTGAGTAAGCATCACTCAATGCCACAACACTTAGACAAAATTCTATCTGTCTAGGCATTAAGCTCGACAAACGTTGAGCTCCGTTCGACAAATGACAAGCTCAGTTTGATGAAAGCGTAACTTCAGTTCGACGAATTTTAGACTTAGTTCGACGGAAGCTAACCTCAGTTCGACGAAAGAGTAAATTTTGTTCGACGAATTTTAGACTTAGTTCGACAAAAGCAAAACTCAGTTCGACGAAAGAGTAAATTAAGTTCAACAAACGTTAGACTCAGTTCGACAAAAGCTAACATCAGTTCGACAAAAGAGCAAAATCAGTTTGACGAAAGAGTAAAATCAGTTCTACGAGCTTTAAACTCAGTTCAATGAAAGATAACATTAGTTCGATGAAAGAGTAAAATCAGTTCGACAGAGTCCAGGCTCAGTTCGATGAAAGCTAAGCTATCCACGCATTTGGACTTAGCCAAATTTTCTGTGTCAAGGCATTGAGAGTGTTGAGAGCGTTTTCCTCACTCAACGATATTTGCCCTAGCCATATTTTCTGATCCTTGACGTTGAGAGAGTAAGATCCACTCAACGCCAAACTACTTAACAGAATTTTTCTGTTATCTTGGATTGAGTGAGTAAGCTACACTCAATGCCTGGGTACTTAGTGAAAATTTTCCCCAACTTTTCTATGGAGTTGACAGGCACAACAACTCTCAAAACTAAAAGCTGTATGTCGTTGAGTGAGTAGACCCCACTCAATGCCTGTGGAGTTAGCCACATTTTCAACCAATTTCTCTAAGCATTGACTGACTCAGCCCGACTTAAAGCATTTTTTTGTATGGCATTGAGTGAGTAGACTACACTCAATGTTTTTGTACTTAGCCAAATTTCTGGCTATCTACTAGTTAGGGTGAAATAGACTCAATGCTATTTGTTATAAGGCGTTGAGTGTGATTTCCTCACTCAACGCCTGTGGTCTTGAGTTCCTTATAGCCAGTGGTTGTTCCTGTAGATTTTTGCAATGTCCAGCAACCAATTATTGTGTCCTTTTGCCCAATCAATGTGGTATGGATAACCTGCACTCAAGACCTCAAATGCACATCAAATATAGTTGATGTGTATGACATTGACCCAATAATCTCTCCCTATTTGAAGAAGTCAAAACCCTTATCAAAATTATTTTCTTTCCTTGGTCAATGACACACACAACCTATACAACAAAATAAATATTGAAATTCTGATATGCTACAAGGAAGCGTACATCATTTCCTGCCTGTATGGTGAGCATCACTTACTCCACCTATTTTGTTGCAAGGTGTTTGTTCTGACTTGAGTCCAACATGTCCTTCTCTGGATGACTGAATATGTCCTTCATTCCCCTTTGTCATCTCTCCCCCTTGCTCTCTCCCCTTACTATGACCTTCTCTCTTCTCTCCCCCTTTTTGACTACTGCATAATAGGCAGATTGGGGCTTGCCCTTCCACTGGCTGACTTTCTCTCGTTTCTCCATAGTAACTTACTCCCCCTTAGTAGAAGCATTAGTGAACTGATACCACTGGGGATTCTTTATGTCCAGCAAGAGGAACAATACCTGCATCACAACAAAATGCAAAAGGGAGTGCCTGAAACTAGGCCAATTGCCATACCCAACTCAAATTTGAGGGTGTTGAACTTTGCTTCGTCTAATGGCTTATTAAAGATATCAGCCACTTGCTTGTCTGTGGGGACAAACACAAGACTGATGCCTTCCTTCTCCGCATGCTCCCAAATAAAATGATATTTAATTTCTATGTGTTTAGTCCTGCTATGTGAGACAGGATTCCTATCAATAGAAATAGTGCTTATAGAATCACATTAGAGAGGAGTTCTACTTACCTGAAGGTTGTAACCTGGAGCTGATGTTGGATCCATAACAGTTGAGCACAACAGCTGCCTGCTGATATATACTATGACTCCGAGTGGATATAGTCACATTAGTTTGCTTTTTGCTGCTCCAAGAAACTAGCCTTCTTCCTTAGAACTGACATGTTTCGGTAGTGTTTTTCCTGTCTTTTTTGCAACCTGCAAAATCTGCATCTGAAAATCCTGTTAGATCAAAATCCCTATTTTTAGGGTACCATAGGACAAGATCTGGTGTGCCCTTAAGATAACTCAAGATTCTCTTTGTAGTAGAGTAATGAGATTCTTTAGAGCAGGCCTGATACCTAGCACAGACACATGTAGCATACATGATGTCAGGCATACTAGCAGTCAGGTATTGAAGAGAGCCAATTATCCCTCTATACAAAGACTCATCAACAGGTTTCCCTGCCTCATCTTCTCCTATTAGCATACTTGACCCCATGGGAGTTCTCAAGGTGGATGCATTATCCATACCACATTTTTTATTAGCTCCCCAGTGAACTTGGACTAGGATATGGACAAGCCATCATCAGTTTGTCTTACTTAGAGTCCTAAGAAGAATTTGAACTCACCCATGCTGCTCATTTCAAAATTCCTACAAAGGTTGTCATCTGTAGATCCAAAGATAATGTCATCGATATATATCTGGATTAGGATAAGCTTGCCCTTTGATTCCCTTAGATATAGGGTCTTGTCAATCTTTTCCCTTGAGAATTTGTTCTCAAAGAGGAAATTGTACAAGGTTTCATACCAAGCCCTAGGGGCTTGCTTTAGCCCATATAGAGCTTTCCTAAGCTTATATATAAAATGAAGATATTTAGGATCTACAAAACCTGGTGACTGATCCACATATACTTCCTTTTTTAGGTCCCCATTCAGGAATGGTAACTTGACATCCATCTGGTAGACTCTGAATCCCTGATAGGCAGCAAATGTAAGGAATATCCTTATTGCTTCCAATCTGGCTACTATGGCAAAGGTATGGTCAAGGTCTATGTCTTCTTCTTGCATGTAGCCTTTAGCCACCAGTCTAGCGTTATTCTTAACAATAATGTCATCTTGATCCAACTTGTGCCTGTAGATCCACTTGGTCCCTATGACATTTTGTCCTTATGGTCTGGGGACCAACTTCCACATCTTACATCTCTTGAATTGGTCCAGTTCTTCTTGCATTGATCCAATCCATAACTGATCCTTAATTTCTTCTTCAAACTTCTTGGGCTCTTCTTGATACAGAAAGCTTGAGTTGAGAGTTGTATTCATGCTCCTGCTTCTGGTTTGGACTCTATAATTTGCATTACCAATGATTTGGTGTGTTGGATGGTCCCTTAGATGCCTGGTAGTTGGAGGAAATCGAGCTGCAGCTTGATGATCTTTAGGGTTTTTAGCTAGCTAGTCTTCAATTTATTAGGTATGTTTTCCCTTCTCTTGGAATAGACATTCCATCATCATTTTCTTGAACTATGGGGGTAGCTTCCTTGATGGTCAGCTTGTCCATCGTATGTTCTGTACCTGTAATACTATAAGAGGAGGAGCTTGGCAGCTCACAGTTAGCCATGTTGGATTCATCAAATACAACATGCATTGACTCTTCTACAACTTAGCTAGTTAAGATGTAAATTCTATATGTCTTACTATGAGTGTTGTACCCAACAAAGATCCCTTCATGGGACTTGTCAGCAAACTTAGTTAAATGGACTTTTCCATTGTTGAGCACATAGCACTTGCAACCAAAGATCCTGAAATAGCTCAGGTTTAGTTTTTTGCCCTTCAAGATCTCATAGGGAGTCTTCTAGTGGCTCTTGGTGATAGAATCCCTATTAAGCAGATAGCATGTAGTGTTAACTGCCTCAGCCCAAAAGTATTCTAGGAGAGATGAGTCACTTAACATGGTTCTACCAGCCTCTATAAGAGTCCTATTTTTCCTCTTAGTAATTTCATTTTGTTGGGGTGTTCTAGGAGAGGAAAATTCTTGATGAATCATTTGCTCTTCACAGAACCTTGTCATGCACTGATACTAAAACTCAGTCCCATGGTCACTTCTAATTTTGACCACAGTGCTGTTGAATTCATTCTGAATTTGCTTGACAAATGTCTGAATGACATCAATGGCTTCAAATTTCTTCCTTAAAAAGTACAACTAGGCAAATTTGGAAAATTCATCAACAATCACAAGGGTGTAGACTGTCCTACCTAGACTTTGAATTGGCATATGACCAAAGAGATCCATATGCAACAGGTATAAGCACCTCACTGAGTCTTTGGTGCCAATGCACTTGAAGGAGGTCTTAGTCTGTTTACCATTTTGGCATGCAGAGCAGATACCCTCCTTAGCGCATATAGACTTAGTCTCATTCCTAACAAGCTCATTGCTGAACAACTGGCCTATGGTTCTATAATTTAGATGGGCTAGCCTCTTGTGCCACTGGACATAGAAAGAGGCTTTCTCATCAGCTACTAGGCATATAGACGAGTCTATGCTAGAGCATAGGAGATCTAAATAGTAAACATTTCCACTCCTAGTGCCTGTTAAGATAAACTCTTGGTCACTTAACCTCCTAATTTGGCACTCATCCTCGTGGAATACTATGTCATAGCCAAGATCACAGATTTGGCTAATGCTTATCAGGTTGTGTTGTAACACTTCCATATAGGCTACTCTAGTGATAGTGGCTATGCTATTAGAGCTCATACCATAACCTCTAGTCACCCTTTTTTCTGACCCACCAAAGATAACCTTTGGTACATTCCTTACTGTAGCATAATCCTTCAGCATTCTCCTTGTTCCAGTCCTATTCCTAGAACATCCACTATCCAAGTATCATATAGTGGTATGGGCACTTGGACTAACCTACAAAACACAAATCAGTTAACCTTAGGACCACAATTTTTATTGGGTCCTTGGTGCGTGTTATACAGAAAATAACTCTGCCGACCTGCATCTTTTCTGACAGGCATGCTAACAATTTCTCTATGCACACTATGATTGTGCCAGCAATCAAAAACAAAGTGGCCTATCTTGCCATAGCACCAACACTCATGGATATTGTACCTTCTTTTCAGAGTAGGTCTAGTGGCTATGTTAACAGCAGCACTTGGTTTAGAAGGGGTAGCAGCAGTTCTGTTCTTTAATTTTACAGGCCCAGTCTGACAAGCTGTGGGTCTAGCAGTAGAAGTGCTTGCAATATCTTGAGCCCTTCTCGCAGCTGCTTTCTTTTAAGAAAGCATACTCTTGATGGCCTCGGAGATGCCCAAGTCTGGTCTACTGATAGCCTTGCCCTTTGTCTTGGAGTGGGCTGGAGGAACTGGAGAATAGTTAGCAGCTTTACCCTTGACTGAAGGGGTTTTTGCACCAAACACAAATGGTCCAGGATGGGCCATTTGTATTTTATCATATGCACTTGCACCCATGTTGTATCTACCACCATATTGTGGAACATCTTTGTTCATATAAGAGGGTCTTGCATTATTCCAGTGACCATAAATACTCTCATGGTCATGACTGTTAGAATGTAATTGCACTTTATTAAACTTAATAGGAGGCTTAGGGGCTAGTGGCTCCACTTGAGCTTTGCCCTTTCCCTTGGGAATAGCAGCTCTTGTCCTTCCCATGAATCCCAACCCTTTATTTCCCTTTTGGGAGGAGAAGGAGTCTATCAAGGGCAATAATGTGCTAGGTTTGGAGTAGCTAGCCACTAGTTTCCTCTCTTTTTGGAGTTTTCCTTCAAGATTCCTGATATTATTATTCTTGATGGTATGGTGCTCATCTGAAGGATTGTTACATTCTTCAGTTTGCTGACTTCTTGCATCTTCTGATCCAGCAGTTTTGCTTATTTTGAAGCAGCAAGCTGTAAAGAAGCAATTTCCTGAGCCTGCTATTTGGCCAGGAGCTTGCTTTTCTTTAGAGCCTGTAAAAGTGCACCATAGTTATCAATCAATTGATTGATGTCTCCTTCAGATTCTGAGCCATCGTCACCACTTGATGCAGAGGCACATGAATCTGTAATTGATTTATAATCTGAACTTGAAGAGCTAGTAACAGAGATTACCTTGCATGGACCAGGCTGATCCTGGCTGATTTCTTCATCAGACCTAGCCATCAGCCAAGGCAGCAGCTGTCTTCTTCATATTCCACCTCTGAATCACAATCAGAATATGATAGAGGGTCCCTGTCTTCAATCCTGGTAGTAGGATGAACCTCCTCAGCTTTTCTTCTAAAGCAGCCAGCCTTTTGATGCAGTCTGCTTCTACAGCTCCTTCTTCAGTAGAGTACAACCCAATGTAGGCTTCTTCCTCTTCTTCATCTAACTCTGATGAAGAGGAGACATTCCAGCTTCTTTGCACCTTAGCAATGAGGGATTTCTCCTTCTTGCCTTTTTGCTGGTGATCCTTTTTCTCACCATGTGCCCTTCTATTGACTGGGCAATCGTCTATTACATGCCCAGGTTTTCTACAATGATAACATGTCATGTTAGAGGAAACATATTTACTAGTTTTGGAACTATACTTGTCCTCCTTAGAGGATTATCTCCTGCCATTGTAGTAGTCATCCTTGGGATGAGAAGAGGTGAAAGGCCTGCCTCTCCAGTGCTTCTTCTTCAAGAACTTTTGGAATTGTCTGGTGAAGGCAGCAAAATCTTCATCAGACCATTGGCAGTCTGATGAGCTTTTCTTTGATCTTCTAGAATCAAATTCAACATCTCTCCTTTGTGGAGAGGGAGATTTTCTTCTACTTTTGCAGCAGCCATCAACTTTGAATGCAACAGTCTTGTCTCTTGCCTGAGACTTGTTATGGTTCTTCTCTTTTTTTTTCTTGCAGCCAGATGCATCTCATATGACTACAAATTCCTATAGAGTGTATGAGGAACAGTGTCACCTAGCTTTTCCACTTCTCTGATGGCACAGATCTTTGTGTCCCACTCTCTAGAGAGAGATTTAATGAACTTGTCATTCAGTTCATAGTGACTGAATACCCTTCCATAAGTCTTCAGTTCATTCACAATCCTAAAGAACTTTTCATAACAGATAGTTATGTTGTCCCCCATGGATTGTCTGAAAGCCTCATACTCTTGGTTGAGCATGGACTTCCTATCATCTCTATCTTCATATGTCCCCTCCATGTAGATCACAAGTGTTTCCCACATTTCCTATGCTGTTGTGCAATGGATCAGGTTCTGAATTATAGAGTCATTAACATCACTCTTAATTATATTCTTTGCTCTCTTGTCTATTGAGGCCAAGTCCAGCTCATCCTTGGTCATCTCATCAAATTTCTTGGTGGTCCTGACATTAGCATCCAGTGCACACACCTTCATAAGTATGAATGGTCCCTCTTCTACTGTAATATACATCCTAGGGTCAGCAACTTCCAAGAACTGCCACACGCTTATTTTCCAAATGCAAAAATCTTCCTTCCTATATATTGGAAGTCTCGCAGCACTCAGCTCCTTATTGGTCATTCCTGAACCCATAGAGACAAACTTCTAGCTAACCTTGGAGATCTACTCAGATTGTTAAGCCTTTCAAGAGTAACCTCCCTCTGATACCACTTGAAGGCCTAGTTTTGAAGGCTAGCTAAACACCTAGAGGGGAGTGAATAGATTTTTGTCTATATTTAACATTTCTTACTTGTTATTAGATTACTGTTCTTGGTGATTAGGTTAGTTTTTAGCTTTTAAGATCATTCACAAATGACACTGTAATTTTATAGTAGTTCCCCAATCTTGGGTACATCCACAGTCCCTCTATGCCTATCTAATAGTATGTTAGACTTGGCTCTTCCTCCAGAACTCCGCTCCTTAAGAGCTTACAACACAGATCCCGCAGGACCACACAGGTCACACAGACCTACAACTTAGGAACTAAGCCAAACCCAGGTCACAAAGACCTTTCACTCGGCACTAAGCAAAACACAGGTCACAAAGACCTTAGCATTTATAATACAGGCTTACAACTACAGAGTCATAAAGAATCTTTATAGAAGAATAAGAAGGTGATTGATTAGACACAAGAGCAAGAACTCCGTGTCTTCTTCTTCCTAAACTGGACAGATTTCAATCCAAGCTTTTGATATTGAAGACGATTGTTGGGTACATTGGTTAAATGTACCTGATTTGAAGAAGCCTCACCCAACTCAATGATATACATCAAAATGTATTTGATGTGTTTTTGAGTTACTTGTGCAGGTTAAGTATTTGCAGGACTGAAGCAAATTATTCTAAGTACAAGTGTCGACACTAAGGGAATGTGTCGACACTCAGCTGAAGTCTCAACAGAAGAATCAAGTGTCGACACAAGGAGCTGTGTCGACACTCAGCAAGTATCAACATAGAAGACTATGTGTCGACATAAAGGAGATGTGTCGACACTTAGAAGAATTCAGCAAGTTACAGAAGATCAAGTACTTGTGTCGACACTCAATTCCAGTGTCGACACATGAAGAAGAATCTGTGTCGAGACATAGTATCTACAACACAAGGAGTTGTGTCGACACCTTGTTGACTTGTGTCGACACTTACACAACTGGTGTCGACACTTGGTCTATAAGTGTCGACACTTAAAGACAGAAAGTCTCAACACTTTCAGACAGTTAGAGATTTTCAAGAACTGACTGGATGACTTGACAGCTGCCGTTCCAGCCGGTCTACAGCACCTGTCAAAGATGTCAGAATTCAGTTATGGACCGGACCAGCCGGTTACCATGAAGAAGGCCTATAAATAGGCTTATACAGAAACAGAAGTTTGTCGTTGTTGAACAAGTTATTAAAGTGGTTCACAGAGTTATTGATCAAGTATCAAATCAAGAAGATCTAGCTGTCCAAGTGAAGATCTAAGAAGTTGGAGAGATAGGGCTCCATCCAAGAAATCAGCCTCTGGAACTAGGCTGAGAAGAAGGGTTCAGATTTATTATGAATTCTAAGTGGCAGAGGTCAAGGATCAACTGCAGTATGAGACAATCTTATTCAGTTCTACTTTCAAGAAGCTTTGAAGAAAGCTAAGTCAGATTGAATCCAACTGAGTTCTTCCAAGAACTCATCAAGAAACTCACAACCTCCCTCTCTTGTCTTTGGGTTGTTGAGTTAATATTTGTAAAATCATTTTTCTCTTGTAGGATCCTTTGGATCTGAGTGATTGAAAGCCTGTAAATATAAAGGCTGAGGGTAGGGCTTGAGAGCCTGAGTGTAGGAGATTAAAATCTCTGAGTGTAGGCCTTGTTGGCTGAGTGTAGGCCTGGGTGGCTGAGTGTAGGCCTTTGTGGCTGAGTGTAAGCTTTGTGGAAAAGCCGAGTTGTAAGGCCTTGGGCCTGAGGTGTAGGAACCAATTTGGGTACTGAGATAGTGGTGAAGTTTGGCCGAATCTAGTACACTGCTAGATAGACGCAGGGGGAAAGTGGATGTACCCAAAGCTTGGGGAACCACTATAAAAACTCCGTGTCTGCTGTGCTGTGATTGTAATTTGCTGTGTATGCTGTGTGATTGCTGTGCAATAATAGAGTAGATTCTGTGATATAACTGTTTGCTGCCATTAAAGTTTAAAAAGGATTAGGTCACCTATTCACCCCCCCCCCCTCTAGGTGTTTAGGTACTATATCTTTCAAGTGGTATCAGAGGGAGGTTACTCAAAAAGGACTAACAGTCTGAGGAGATCCTGATTGGCAGATTCAGTCTAAGGAAAATTACAGATTCAAGAAAATCAAGAGCCATGGGTTCCTCTGAAAATCACAAGGAATTGGGTTCCATGAAATTGCCCATATGCAGAAAAGAGATCTTTGGAATCTGGAAGGAAAGGGTAAGGCTATTTATGGAGGCCTCAGACCCTAGGATATACATCACAGTAAAGGAAGGGCCTTATGTGCCCATGAAGATATCAGTTCTAGATGTAAATCAGAGAACTCCAAAGGATTTCTCTGAAATAACTAAGGATGAGATTGTCCTAGCAACCATGGACAAGAGGGCACAAAACATTATAGTGAGTGCCATAGATGATGCAACATTTCAGAATCTTATATACTGTAAGACAGCCAAAGAGATGTGGGACACTCTTATTGTGTATATGGAGGGTTCTGAAGAAGTTAGACAAGATAGAAAATCCTTGCTAAATCAGGAGTATGAAAGTTTTAGACAAGGAAAGGGTGATAGAATAACTGAGTGCTATAAGAAGTTCTACAGGATAGTGAATGAACTCATGTCTTATGGAAGGGAGTTCAGTAATTATGAACTAAATGACAAGTTCCTAAGGTCCCTAACTAAAGATTGGGACACAAAGATCTGTGTCATTAGAGAAATGGCTAAGTTGGGAGAAATTCCTCCACCTACACTGTTTGGCAAGTTATTGTCTTATGAAATGCAATTGACAGTGAGGAAAGAGGAGGAGAAATCAACAAGAACTGAACACAAGGAAAGAACAGTAGCCTTCAAGACAGAAGCCTCCAGAAAGTGCAGGAATAAGTCATCAACTCCACCTCCAAAGGTAGTTGAATCAGAGTCAGATGAGTCAGTCAGCACCAAATCTGCTAGCAGTGAAAGTGATGAAGACTTTGCTGCCTTCACTAGACACTTTCAGAAATTCTTGAAGAAGAAACAGTGGAGGTCAAGGCCTTCTACTTCAAAAGGAAAAGAAGATTTTTATCAGGATAAAAAGGCTTCAAAGAAGGACAGGAAGAGGACAAAATCTAGCAAGGCAACTGGTTCTAAGATAGTGTGCTATTGCTGCAATAGACAAGGCCATGTTATTGCAGATTGTCCTGAAAAGAGAAAAGAGTCTAGTGACAAGAAAAAGACTCATTTTAAAGGCAAGAAAGAGAAGTCTTTTGTTGCCAAGAAGGAGAAGACTCTATCAGATATCTCTTCTTCAGAAACTGAGTCTGATGCTAAGGCATACATAGGGCTGTTTGCTGAAGAAGAAGAAGAAGAATTCATGCAGATAATGGAGTCTATATATGAACAAGAAGACAGTCAACACCAAGGGCTAATGGCTTTGACAGAGCATGATAAAATCCTAGAGCAGCCAGGACCCAGTAAGGTACAAAGTTCAACTTTAAGTTCAGTTTCTTGTTCTAGTACAGAATCAGATTCATCATCATCTAGTGATGAGAGTGTATCTGAGTCTGAGGAAGATATTCATCAGCTCATAGATGAATATAAGGTGCTGTTGCAAGCTTACAAGAAAAGCAAGTCCCTAGCCAAAAGTCAGGCAAAGAAAATTGCTGATCTAAAAGCTGCTGTAACAGATTCTGAGAAGCTATTTGATCAAAAGCTTAATGAGATAGCCAGGCTGAAACACATAACAGTGATTCAGATGGGGACTATCACCTTTAAGAATGATCAAATCAAGAGTCTGGAGATTAATCTTCTGAAGGAGAAGGACTTAGTTGCTAGTTTTTCTAAACCTAAGTCAGTGTTACCCATAATTGATGAATTTGTTCATCACAAGGGTAAAGCTGGACTGGGCTTTATTAGACCTGCAAGGACTGAGCAGTCCAAGTCCAAGTCCAAGGGCAAAGTGTAACACCCCCTATCCGTCGCATAGCATATAGCAGTAGGTCCGGCCGGGGCCCGACGCCGTATACCACAGATAGACCGGGTGGTTACTTATGGAAACCATCCAACCAATCTCAACGTCCTACACAGAGCATTCTAGCGGAAGCAGTTTGTATAAGTTGTAAACAAGAACCCAGCATAAGAGCATGAATGTCCACTAACATGATAATAGGAATGTTATTACAAAGTACTCAAAAGTCGGCCTTAAGGCCTTACAAAATGTTTCACTTGTCTTTTACATGGTTTACAAACCTCGGCTCGCAGGCCGGCCATACATGAATAAAACATAAAACATTTCCACTTGGGCCTTCGAGGGCCAGCTTCGCAAAAAGGGCTTTAGCCCGCTATTGACCGCTTGGTCCAGCTGCACCTGCAAGCAAACAAACCACCGCACGGTGGCAAACAAGGCAACGGTCAGCAATGCTGACCAAATTATAACGATCCCGCCCCCAATTCGGGGCGGCGATGCTCCTTTCCTGCATTTCATTAGCATAAGCGAGCAATTTAAAACCATAGCCATATCATCACAGGCGTTGGCTCGCACGGCCACACGCCCCGTGCACTCAGGGCACATTCTCGGTGAACCGGTCGATGTCACGTCAATTAAAGCCATTAACATTCCGGACTCACCACCGCCACTCAGACGGTCATTCCTATGAGCGATTTGTCTTCATGGTATTGGTCACGTCAATTTAAGCCATTGACCACCGAAGACCCCCATCTATGCCAACGGCGAGTGCCATGTACCTTTAGGTCTCTCTAACCCGAACGACATAAAGCGGGTACGGCTCCATCTAACCCGTGCTCACATCGCAACGGCAATTTAAGCCATTTGCGCGGGTCAAACTTTCACCGATTTCCATTCTACCGCAAGACACATAACCCCGTTATGTTCATGTTGGCACTCAGGCCACCAAGTTGGCAAGACCTCGTGTCCGCCCAGTTTTCCGGGTGCACCTTTGGGTTAGTCCCCAAGGCTCCCTGCTGCAATCTACCGCGTAGAAAACCCGAAAACACCAAATAGCACGGAGTCTTCTCCGGCCTTATGCAATGCAACATCACCGATCCGAACTACATGTCCGGGTAGGCTTCAACCAAAATGCCTATGTCCGTTCTCGCATACGGACGCTAAACAACGGGGACTTCACATATCTACCCGAAGGAACGCCTCCAACTCTCCGCAAACTCGCGAGAGCGGGCTTCCTATGCAAAGAAAAGAGCGACTCATGCTCAAGATGAGGATCGTTACCCTTGCGGTCCTCTTTGGCGCCATCGAAAAGTAATCGGATGGAAATCACCGCACTTGCGTTGCCTCCGTGAATCCGGAGTCGGCTTGCGATTCGGAGCTCCGAAGCTCCTCCAATGGCGGATCTAGCTCCTCTTCTTCTTGCCTTAGCTTTTCTTTCTCCAAGGGTTTGGAGAGATAACAAGTGGAAAAAGTGAGGGTTTTCTAAGTCAAAACCCGGGTATATCCCTTCAGGAACAACCCCCAGCCATTGGATCCTCAGTCAAAGAAATGAACGGCTTCGATTCGGGATTGAAATGCCCAATCTGGGCCGAACACGGCCTGGCACACGCCCGTGTCCAGGGCCGTGTGCCTCATTCGCCGTCAAAATCGAATCACCTGGAACCTCACACGGGTCTCGAACACGCCCGTGTTCGAGCTGACACGCCCGTGTTCCATCTGACACGGCCGTGTAGCTGGCCGTGTACCCCATGATTTTCTCCCGTTTTCAACCCGAGCACTGCACGGGTTCTAGGACACGCCCGTGTCCTTGCCCGTGTCACCTTGACACGCCTGGGCTCCAGGCCGTGTACAAGGTCTCGGCACTTCGCGGCTAAGTGTCGACACGGGTCGACACGCCCTGCGACACGCCCGTGTCGCAGGCCGTGTGTCATGTCTCGACACACTGTCGACACCAAAGTGTCGACTTCGCGGGACGAGTGTCGACACGGGTTGACACGCCCTGCGACACGCCCGTGTCGCAGGCCGTGTGCCGTGTCTCGACACAACGTCGAAGCACTGTGTCGACTTCACGGCTAAGTGTCGACACGGGCCGACACGCCCTGCGACACGCCCGTGTCGCAGGCCGTGTGCCCAGTCTCGACACAATGTCGAGACCAAAGTGTCGACTTCACGCCTTAGTGTCGACACAGGCTTGACACGCCCTGGGACACGCCCGTGTCCCAGGCCGTGTGCCTGCAGCCAGAACTCAAACTGGCCCAAATTATTCCCCTCTGCTCCTTTGAGTTTCGGGGCGTTACAACTCTACCCCTCTTAAAAGAATTTCGCCCACGAAATTACATAAAGGGAAAAACATGTACAAACTTAAATTAGTACCTGAGCGGAACAACTCCGGATATTCGTCAAGCATCGTCTGCTCTCGCTCCCAAGAGAGCTCCTCACGACCGCAATTGTCCCACCGGACTTTGACCATCCTGATCTCTTTATTGCGTAGCCGCTTGACCTCCGAGTCCTCAATCCGCACGGGCTTGACTTTTGTCGTTAGCCCACTATCCACCGACACTTGATTGGCCGCGATCACTTGCGTTGGCTCTTGCACCGCCTTCCGAAGCACCGAAATATGGAATACATCATGTAATCCACTTAGCTCCACTGAAAGCTTCAGCCGATAGGCCGCTTCTCCTACTCGCTCCAGAACCTCGAACGGTCCAAGGTACCTCGGGCTTAGCTTTTTCAATCGCCGCACCCGCGAGACACCCTTGAACGGCTTGATCTTCAAGTATACATAATCGCCCACAGCGAACTCCACGTTCCTGTGCTTGACATTATAGTACTTTGCTTGTCGGTCCTGAGCGATAAGCAACCTCTCCCGAATGGTTCTCACCAACGAAGTAGCATCCTCCACTTCCGATCGCTTATACAACTTCGACTCGCCCGTTTCTAACCAAGACAACGGCGTGCGACATCGTCTACCATAAAGGGCCTCGAAGGGCGCCATCTGAATACTTGCTTGGTAGCTGTTGTTGTATGCGAACTCCACCAGATAAAGGTGGTCTTCCCATTGCTTTCCGAAATCCAAGACACACATGTGAAGCATGTCTTCCATGGTTCTATTGACCCTCTCGGTCTGCCCATCCGTTTGCGGATGGAAGGCTGTGCTAAACTTCAGCTTTGTTCCCAACATTTGCTGCACCAGCCTCCAATCATTGGACGTGAACCACCCATCACGGTCACTCACGATGCTGCGGGGCACACCATGAAGCCGTACTATATTATCCACATAAAGCTTCGCCAGCTTCTCCACCGGATCATCCTTCCTATGCGGAATAAAATGCGACACCTTTGTTAATCGATCGACCACCACCCAAATGGCGTCGTTCCCCTTCTGCGACCTTGGCAAACCATGCACAAAGTCCATAGAGATGTCGTCGAATTTCCACTCCGGAATAGGCAAGGACTTAAGAAATCCTCCCGGCTTTTGGCACTCCGCCTTTACCAAGGCGCAAGTTTGGCACTTCGCTACATATAGCGCCACATCCTTTTTCAAACCCGGCCACCAAAATAGTTTCTTAACATCACGGTACATCTTCGTGCTCCCCGGGTGAATCGAGTACTTGGTATGGTGCGCCTCGTACAACAACTCCGCACGTAAACTGCCCACACTTGGAACGCACAAACGACCGTCTTTCCACAACAATCCGTCCTCCACAACGAATTGGGAATTTGACCCATCCAGAGCCTCTATCATGAACTGCTTCATATGAGCATCCATATCCAAAGCCTGCCGAATCCGATCAGCCAGGTCATATTGGACTTCAGTCCAATTCAGCACTGCTTCAGCACTAGATTGTCTATCCACACAAACAATCTCCAACGCCTCCAGCTCCTGCACCAACCGCTCATCATGCACTGATAGCCAATTCGCTTGAGCTGGGGCTCGACGACTCAACGCGTCCGCAACCGCATTCCCTTTGCCAGGCACGTAGTGGATCTTAAAAGTATAGTCCCCCAGGAACTCCATCCACCTACGCTGCCGCATATTCAGATCTTTCTGATCAATCAGGTACTTTAGGCTCTTGTGATCGGTGTAGATATCAATCTTCACACCGTACAAATAGTGTCTCCACAGCTTCAAGGCAAAAATCACGGCCGCTAACTCCAAGTCATGGACCGGATAATTCCTCTCGTGCACTTTTAGCTGTCTCGAGCCATAAGCTATCACGCTTCCGTGCTGCAGTAGCACACAACCCAAACCGCTGCCTGAAGCATCGCTATATATCTCATAGCCTTCGGTTCCAACCGGCGAACTCAGCACAGGCGCCGTGGTCAACCGACACTTCAATTCCTCAAAAGCTCGCGCGCACTCCGGCGTCCAAACGAACTTATGCTCCTTCCTCGTCAAAGTAGTGAGAGGTAGCGCTATCCGCGAGAAGTTCTCTACGAAGCGCCTATAATAACCGGCAAGCCCCAAAAAGCTCCGGACTTCTGCTACCGTAGCAAGCTCAGGCCACTCCCGTATCGCAACAATCTTCGCCGGATCCACCGCAATACCCTCTCCACTCACTATATGCCCAAGGAACGCCACTGAGGATAGCCAAAACTCGCACTTCGAGAACTTGGCATACAACTGGTTTCTCCTGAGTGTCTCCAACACCAAATGGAGATGCTTGAAGTGATCTTCCTCACTTTGCGAGTACACCAAAATATCGTCGATGAAGACGATCACGAAATGGTCTAGGTACTCCCTGAACGTCCTGTTCATCAAATCCATAAATACTGACGGCGCATTAGTCAGCCCAAACGGCATGACCGTAAACTCATAATGCCCGTATCTCGTACTAAACGCTGTCTTTGGGATATCACTCTCCCTTATCCGCAGCTGATAGTACCCAGACTTGAGATCTAACTTCGAGTACACCGTCGACCCGACTAACTGATCAAAGAGATCATCAATCCGGGGGATCGGGTACTTGTTCTTCTCAGTCAGCTTGTTTAGCTCCCGATAATCAATACACAACCTCAAGATTCCGTCCTTCTTCTTAACAAAGAGGACCGGTGCGCTCCAAGGCGAAGAACTCGGGCGCACATACCCTTGCTCCAACAACTCTTGCAGTTGAACCTTCAGCTCCGCCATTTCCTTAGGCGCTAGCCGATACGGAGATCGTGACACAGGCTTTGCACCTGGCACTAGCTCGATAGTAAAATCTATCTCCCGTTGAGGCGGGGCTCCAGGAAGATCTGCGGGGAACACATCAGGGTATTCCGATACCACTGAAATACAATCCAACGCGGGCTCGGCTTTGCAACCTCCACTAGTGTAAAGAACAGTTCTGCTCCAGCACGAACCGCCTTCACCACCTGAAGAGCAGACATCAACGTCTTGCTCGACCCTTTAAGCCCGTAAACGTCGTCTCACGACTTGCTCCCAGCTTTACTTCCTTGCTACCGCAATCTATATGGGCCTGCTGCTCCGAGAGCCAGTCCATTCCAAATATGACGTCGAACTCCACCAACGGAAGTAAGGACGCCCGCAGGTCGAACTCCTGCTCTCCAATACGAATCTTAACCTCGCAGATTCTATCCGCTCGCATCGAACACCCATTTGGCAACAACACATCCAACTTATCCTTCGCCATCGAAGAAGGGACTCCGATGCGTAATATAAATCCTTCGGACAAGAAGGAGTGTGAAGCTCCTGTATCAAAGAGTGCTCGTGCCGGATTTTCACAAATCAACACAAATCCTAAACAAGTAGTGGTAAGGTAACATGTGCATAACAAGCATATAAAGGAATTGACTTGCTATAAATTAAACCGTACCTGTCACCACATCAGCTTGTTTAATGGCCTCCTGTTGGCCAAGATTGTAAACTCTAGGTTGGGCCGGAGCATAGTGAGATGCGGTCGACTCCACCGCCTTTCCCTTCTCTTCGTAGGTAGCTCCTGGCCTCCTTTCGGACTTAGGACGTCCGCTCCAACAATCACGGGCGAAATGCCCCGTCTTGCCACAAGTGAAGCACGCGCCCGGGGTCCGACTCGTAGTCGCCCCAGAAGCACCAGAAGGAGCTGAACCAGAAGTCCTATGCTTCTTGAAAGTCCTCCGATAGCCAGACTTCGAAGTAGTCGGCACTTTAAACTCAGATTTCTTTTCAACCAAGCCTTTCTTCGCTTGTACACTCTTCATGTCCTTCTCCAAGGACCGGGCTGTATTGACCAAGGTCAAGAAACCCTGCGTCATCGGCCCCGACAGTAATAGTCTCAGCTCATCCCTCAGACCTTCGTAGAAGCGATTAGTCTTGCGCTCCTCATCCATGATGGTAGAGCTCGCATAACGACTCAACCGCGTAAACTCGTGGAGATATTCATCCACGCTTCGCTCACCCTGCACCAACCTCAGGAACTCATTCTCCATTGAAATCCTCTGAGTAGAAGGGAGGTATCTTGCTAAGAACAGTTCCGAGAACTCTTCCATCGGAACGTCTATCAATTGTCTTCCTCTCAGATGATGCAGCTCCAAGCCTTCCCACCACATCCTTGCTTCACCGTCCAACAGGAACGTAGCAATGGTGGTCATCTGCCACTCATCCGTCTCTGTCGCTGTCATGACTCTCTTCACCCTAGAGAGCCAGTCTTCAGCCTGAGATGGGGTTCCCAACCCCGAGAATAACGGAGGGTTAAAGCTCATTACATGCTTCAACTGCCTCTCAGTCGCCCTCCTTGGCACTATTGGTTCTACAACCACTTGCTCCATCCTCCTCGGCTCCGCCTCTTGAAGAGGTACTTGCTCCATCACAGGAGCGGGCTGCTGCGCTTGCCTCCCAGGCTGCGCATTGATCACGGCCAACACCGCTTCAGCCACCAATCTTATATTTTCAGCCGACAAAGGTGTTGCGGGAGCAACTTCTGGTGCACTACTTGCCTCAGAACCTCGGCGTTCTGACGGCCCAACACCACTTCTGGTCACCTATAGTGGTACAAAACACCGTTAAGCGACCAAATAAAATTGCAAACAGCAAGTATAGGAACACGCAGGTTCCTCAAACACGAGTATTTTCATTCCTAAGTGGACATTCATGGGTTCTTTTTACTGTTATAACGATGACGCACACAATGTGCCCACCACCCCTTAAAAAGAATTCGCCCATGAATTCACTTTAAGCCCAACCAAAACCAGAAGTCTGATACCAAATTGTAACACCCCCTATCTGTCGCATAGCATATAGCAGTAGGTCCGGCCGGGGCCCGACGCCGTATACCACAGACAGACCGGGTGGTTACTTATGGAAACCATCCAACCAATCTCAACGTCCTACACAGAGCATTCTAGCGGAAGCAGTTTGTATAAGTTGTAAACAAGAACCCAGCATAAGAGCATGAATGTCCACTAACATGATAATAGGAATGTTATTACAAAGTACTCAAAAGTCGGCCTTAAGGCCTTACAAAATGTTTCACTTGTCTTTTACATGGTTTACAAACCTCGGCTCGCAGGCCGGCCATACATGAATAAAACATAAAACATTTCCACTTGGGCCTTCGAGGGCCAGCTTCGCAAAAAGGGCTTTAGCCCGCTATTGACCGCTTGGTCCAGCTGCACCTGCAAGCAAACAAACCACCGCACGGTGGCAAACAAGGCAACGGTCAGCAATGCTGACCAAATTATAACGATCCCGCCCCCAATTCGGGGCGGCGATGCTCCTTTCCTGCATTTCATTAGCATAAGCGAGCAATTTAAAACCATAGCCATATCATCACAGGCGTTGGCTCGCACGGCCACACGCCCCGTGCACTCAGGGCACATTCTCGGTGAACCGGTCGATGTCACGTCAATTAAAGCCATTAACATTCCGGACTCACCACCGCCACTCAGACGGTCATTCCTATGAGCGATTTGTCTTCATGGTATTGGTCACGTCAATTTAAGCCATTGACCACCGAAGACCCCCATCTATGCCAACGGCGAGTGCCATGTACCTTTAGGTCTCTCTAACCCGAACGACATAAAGCGGGTACGGCTCCATCTAACCCGTGCTCACATCGCAACGGCAATTTAAGCCATTTGCGCGGGTCAAACTTTCACCGATTCCCATTCTACCGCAAGACACATAACCCCGTTATGTTCATGTTGGCACTCAGGCCACCAAGTTGGCAAGACCTCGTGTCCGCCCAGTTTTCCGGGTGCACCTTTGGGTTAGTCCCCAAGGCTCCCTGCTGCAATCTACCGCGTAGAAAACCCGAAAACACCAAATAGCACGGAGTCTTCTCCGGCCTTATGCAATGCAACATCACCGATCCGAACTACATGTCCGGGTAGGCTTCAACCAAAATGCCTATGTCCATTCTCGCATACGGACGCTAAACAACGGGGACTTCACATATCTACCCGAAGGAACGCCTCCAACTCTCCGCAAACTCGCGAGAGCGGGCTTCCTATGCAAAGAAAAGAGCGACTCATGCTCAAGATGAGGATCGTTACCCTTGCGGTCCTCTTTGGCGCCATCGAAAAGTAATCGGATGGAAATCACCGCACTTGCGTTGCCTCCGTGGATCCGGAGTCGGCTTGCGATTCGGAGCTCCGAAGCTCCTCCAATGGCGGATCTAGCTCCTCTTCTTCTTGCCTTAGCTTTTCTTTCTCCAAGGGTTTGGAGAGATAACAAGTGGAAAAAGTGAGGGTTTTCTAAGTCAAAACCCGGGTATATCCCTTCAGGAACAACCCCCAGCCATTGGATCCTCAGTCAAAGAAATGAACGGCTTCGATTCGGGACTGAAATGCCCAATCTGGGCCGAACACGGCCTGGCACACGCCCGTGTCCAGGGCCGTGTGCCTCATTCGCCGTCAAAATCGAATCACCTGGAACCTCACACGGGTCTCGAACACGCCCGTGTTCGAGCTGACACGCCCGTGTTCCATCTGACACGGCCGTGTAGCTGGCCGTGTACCCCATGATTTTCTCCCGTTTTCAACCCGAGCACTGCACGGGTTCTAGGACACGCCCGTGTCCTTGCCCGTGTCACCTTGACACGCCTGGGCTCCAGGCCGTGTACAAGGTCTCGGCACTTCGCGGCTAAGTGTCGACACGGGTCGACACGCCCTGCGACACGCCCGTGTCGCAGGCCGTGTGCCATGTCTCGACACACTGTCGACACCAAAGTGTCGACTTCGCGGGACGAGTGTCGACACGGGTTGACACGCCCTGCGACACGCCCGTGTCGTAGGCCGTGTGCCGTGTCTCGACACAACGTCGAAGCACTGTGTCGACTTCACGGCTAAGTGTCGACACGGGCCGACACGCCCTGCGACACGCCCGTGTCGCAGGCCGTGTGCCCAGTCTCGACACAATGTCGAGACCAAAGTGTCGACTTCACGCCTTAGTGTCGACACAGGCTTGACACGCCCTGGGACACGCCCGTGTCCCAGGCCGTGTGCCTGCAGCCAGAACTCAAACTGGCCCAAATTATTCCCCTCTGCTCCTTTGAGTTTCGGGGCGTTACACAAAGCCCCAACATTCAACAAGTCTTCTGTAGATAAGACAACAAAGACAGTACCTAAGCAAAGGTACAATAAGTTTGAATGTTGGTGTTGTGGCAAAGTTGGCCATTTTGCAGTGGACTGTTGGCATAATGCTAGTGCCAAAATGAGTACCAAACTATCTGTTGGAAAGCCAGTAGGTAGCTTTGTCAGATTGCAAACTAACAAGTACCAAGGACCCAAGAATTCTTTGGGTTCTAAGGTTCATTAATCTGTTTTGCAGGTGAGTCCAAGTGGCCATACCCCAACATGGTACTTGGACAGTGGATGTTCCAGACATATGACTGGAACTAGAGGATTACTAAAGGACTACATTCCAATAAAAGATGGTCCAAAAGTCACCTTTGGTGGTTCTGAAAAAGGAATCATCAAAGGATTTGGTAACATTTCTAGCAACTTGGTTACCATTACTCAAGTGGCTTATGTTAAAGGGTTGAAACACAACCTAATAAGTATAAGTCAGTTAAGTGATGTAGGGTATGACATCTCATTTGTTAAAAATGGTTGTCATATCAAGAGGTCAACTGATCAAGAGATCATTTTTACAGGTCATAGGAAGAGGAATGTCTACTGCCTAGACATTATGATTGAGAACAATGGTTCTCCAGTGTGTCTTGTGGCTGATGAGACAGTCTCTCATTATGTCAAATGGCACAAGAGGCTTGCCCATCTTAACTACAAGACTATTGGCAAACTCTTTAGCAAAGAGTTAGTGAGGAATGATGCTCAAGTTAAGTGTATCAAAGATGGTATTTGCTCAGCTTGTCAAAAGGGAAAGCAGACTAAATCCACCTTTAGAAGCATAGAAAACAAAGATGATGTGAGGTGTTTATACCTCTTGCATATGGATCTCTTTGGTCCAATGCCAGTTCACAGCTTAGGTAGGAAGGTCTATACCCTTGTAGTTGTAGATGACTACTCAAGGTTTTCCTGGGTGTTCTTCTTAAGACAGAAATCTGAAACACCTAGTGTCTTCTATAGCTTTGTCAACCAAATTCAGAATGAACTAAATAGTACAGTGGTCAAGATTAGAAGTGACCATGGTACTGAATTTCATTCTGATAGTATGACAAAACTATGTGAAGAATTTGGGATATTTCAAGATTTCTCTTCACCTAGAACACCTCAGCAAAATGGCATTGCTGAGAGGAAGAATAGGACCTTGATAGAGGCTGGTAGGACCCTATTAAGTGATACATCACTACCAGAGTATTTCTGGGCTGAAGCAGTTAACACTGCATGCCATGTTATAAATAGGGCTACCATCACTAAAGGCCTCAACAAGACCCCCTATGAAGTTGTAAAAGGCAGGAAACCAAACCTATCCTACTTCAGGATCTTTGGTTGCAAATGCTTCATACTTAACAATGGAAAGTCTTACTTAACTAAGTTTGCTGCCAAGTCCCAAGAGGGAATTTTTGTTGGGTACAACAATAACAGTAAGGCTTATAGAGTCTACAACTTGACTACACAAGTTGTAGAAGAATCTGTACATGTAGTTTTTGATGAGACTAAACTTATTAACAATGAGTTGTCTAGTAGTGTATGCAGCCCCACAGGTTTAACAAAGAAGATGGACAAGCTTACTATAGAAGAAGTACCTGCTGCAAGACAGCAAGTAGAAGACAGTAGCTGTTGTCCAGGGGGAGAACTACATGTGCCAATTGCTGAAGAAATACAAGGAGTACAGCATGATGGAGATGCTGAAGAGATTCAACCAGAAGTTAGGATGCCTCCAGCCAACAGGCATCTTAGAGATCATCCAATAGAGCAGATTATTGGAGATCCAAGATAAGGAGTACAAACCAGGAGCAGAAACATAAATACAGCAATCTACTCTAGTTTTCTATCTCAAGTTGAACCTACGAAGTTTGAAGAAGCAATACAAGATCCACAATGGACTAAAGCAATGCAAGAAGAGCTTAATCAGTTCAAGAGGTGCAAAGTCTGGGAACTAGTTCCTAAACCTAAAGACCATAATATAATAGGAACCAAGTGGATCTACAGGAATAAGATGGATGAACAAGGGGTCATCATTAAGAATAAAGCAAGACTGGTTGCTAAAGGATATAGGCAAGAAGAAGGTATTGACTTTGATCAAACCTTTGCTCCAGTAGCCAGACTGGAAGCCATAAGGATGTTCCTGGCCTTTGCAACCTATCAAGGATTCAAGGTTTACCAAATGGATGTCAAGTCAGCATTCCTGAATGGTAATCTTAAGGAAGAAGTCTATGTGGAACAGCCTTCAGGTTTTGTTGATCCAACTCTACCTCATCATGTCTATAGACTTAGGAAAGCATTATATGGGTTAAAGCAAGCCCCTAGGGCTTGGTATGAAACCCTATCTAGTTTCCTCATTGAGAACAAGTTCTCAAGGGGGAAAATAGATAAGACTCTATTCCTTAGGGAATCTAGAGGCAAAGTTATACTAGTCCAAATATATGTAGATGACATTATATTTGGGTCTACTGAAAGCAGCCTTTGCAAAAAGTTTGCAAAACTTATGCAAGGTCAATATGAGATGAGTAGTATGGGAGAGCTGAAGTTTTTCTTGGGTCTCCAAGTTAAACAGACTGAGAGTGGTTTATCCATATGTCAGTCCAAGTTCACCCTAGAACTCATAAGGAATTATGGTATGGATTCATCCAGTACCATGAAGACTCCTATGGGGTCAAATATGTCTCTTAGCAAGGATGATGCAGGGAAACCTGTAGATGAAACCTTGTATAGAGGGATAGTTGGCTCCCTATTATACTTGACTACAAGTAGACCAGATATCATGTATGCTATATGTGTCTGTGCAAGGTATCAAGCCTTCCCTAAAGAGTCTCATTTGACAGCAGTCAAAAGAATATTGAGATATCTAAAGGGCACTCCCTATCTAGGCCTCTGGTATCCTAGGAATGGAGATTTTGATCTAACAGGTTATTCAGATGGAGACTTTGCAGGATGCAAAGAAGATAGAAAAAGCACTACTGGAACCTGTCAATTCCTAGGTGGGAGACTAATTTCATGGAGTAGCAAAAAGCAAACTAGTGTGGCTATCTCCACTACAGAGTCAGAGTATGTAGCTGCAGGAAGTTACTGTGCTCAACTTCTGTGGATACAACATCAGCTAGAGGACTATGGATTTCAGGTAAGTAGAACTCCACTCTTCTGTGATTCTACAAGTGCTATTTCAATAGCTAATAATCCTGTATCCCATAGTAGAACTAAACATATTGAGATTAAATATCATTTTCTTAGGGAGCATGTAGAAAGAAAAGATATTTTATTAGAATATGTTAAAACTGATAATCAAGTAGTTGATATGTTTACTAAGCCCCTAGAAGAAGCTAAGTTCAATAGATTTAAAATTGAACTAGGAATGATAAACTTAGAGTAAGTTTACAGTATTGAAAATGGCTAAGTAAAAAGGTGTCGACACATAGACAAGTCTATGTCGACACAGAATAGTGGTGTCGACACTTCAGGAAAAAGGTGTCGACACATCTAGGAAGTTGGTGTCGACACTTCAGAATGTTAATGTAGACACATGTCAAGTAGGTGTCGACACATCCAATGTGGTGTCGACACTTAAGTTTTACTCAGAATTTTCTAAGTAAAGTCTCCACAATGTGTCGAGTTATGTTGTGTCGACACAAAACCAAGTGTCGACACATAATATCGGTTGACTAAACTTGTGTCGACACATATGTGTCGAGACATTATAAGTCAGTGTCGACACTTATTGCCAGTGTCGACATATTTTCAGTTAGCTGTCCCGCCTGTTCATCTTCAAAATCAGAAAGGTATAAATAGGGTTTTGTCTTTGTTTGTCGACACGCTTTCAAAGTTTCGAGACCAAACTTCAGTGTCGACACCTCTCTTCTCTCAAGACAAATTCTACAAACCCTAATGGCGCCTAAGCTTGAGGAGAATGTCAACGAAGGATACGAGCTGGTGCGCGGCGCTTTCACTGATGCTGATCAAGAAATCCAGGCGGTCGTAACCCTAGTTGCCGATTCTAGGTTAGAGTATTTAGTTTCTGAACCAACAAAGATATGGAAGAAAGAGGTACTTGAATTCCTCAATGGAGCAAAGGTGGACGAATCTAGATTCAAAATCAAATCCAGGGTTCATGGTGAGAAGGTCAAGGTATCACCAAAAAGTCTGAGGAAGATTCTACAGCTTCCAAGAACTCAAGATGAAGATGAAGTTACTGCATCAAAGACCAGGGAAGCTCTAACCTGGTGTGGCCTTGATCCTAAAATGAAGATAGGTTCTGTTTTCAACAGGAAAGGCATGAACAATCAAGTAAAATTTCTTTCAGAAATTGTTGGTAAGGTCTTGCTCAGTAAGCCAGGAGGGCATGACAGAGTGTCTGCCTATATGTTTGGGATAATGACAAGGATAATCTTCACTCTCAAAACTGACTGGACTATGGTAGTTTATGATAAGATTAAAGAAAGCTTGAAGAAGCCCAACCTGGGCAGAATTATAAGTCTATACCTAGCTGGTGCCATACCAGAGGTAATGCAACAAGCTGCAGGAAGCAAGATAAATCATATAAGAAGGATGGATCTAAGGATCTTTTCTAGATGGGATAGGGTGTTGTCAAAGGAAATGCCAACCCCTGAGAAGACAGTTTCTGAGAAAGAGATTCCTCCCAAGAAGAAAAGGAAGACAGTTCCAGTGGCACAAGAGTCCACTAGCAGTTCTGATAGTGAAGAACAGGTTGTCTTCACTCCAGATGAGCATGAGGAAGAGCCTGCAGTGAAGTCCCATGCTCCTCCAACTGATGCTGTGATCCAGGGGGAGCTACCACAAGCTAGCCCCATCCACAAGGATCACAGCCAGGGGGAGCTTCCAGATGTAGAAGAACCCACTACACTGGAAAGTGAACAAGCCACCACCATCATACTAGAGGTAATCACTGAACTAAACACTTTGAATTTTCCTATGGAAGATACTGATTTGTCTGATGATCATCAGCAAATCCAGCTGGATAGTCAAGTTCCAGATGCTGTTAGAGAAGACACATCTGCTGTACTAGAAGTGATTCCTGATTCAGTGATTGAAGAACCTAGTATTCCTCCAGCTCCTTCACCACAAGAATACACCATGGAAGATTTATTCCTAAATCTAGACCAACAAGATTTTGACATGGACAAGGATGCTGCTGAGAAAGAGAATGATGCTGCTGAGGGGGAGCAAGTGCACATTATGGAAGAGCCTGTAAGGCAGGAATCTGAGAAGGCACCTGAAGTGCAGAAAGAGAGGCCCCCTAGCCCTAAGGAGAGGGTTGACATAGCCAGCTCCTCAGAATCTGAAGATGAGGAGGCTACTAGGGCTAAGCAAAAGAAACTCTATGTATTCAAAAGAAGAAGCCAAAGTTATAAGAAGGCTTTACAATCTATTACACCACAGCCTATAGTTCAGCAAGCTCCAACTGTTGATTATAGTGCTTTAATGGTTGCACTGCAGATAAAACTGGATGAACAAAGAAAGGCAATAGAGACTTATGTAGATGAAGGGCAGAAATCTTTGCAATTTGATCTGGCCCAGGATATCAAGTCTATAAGGTTTGAAATGAACCTTAACAAGAAAGAGATGACAGAATGCTTCCACAAGGGTGGAAATGCAGTGGTGTACTTGGCAACACACCAGGAAAAGATAAAGGCACAGGTGGATGACATAGCATTGAAGCAAGGGTATGTTCTTGAAAATCAGCTAAGGATGAATGACAATTTGACTGCTTCCCATAATGCTATTGTCACTGAGTTAAAGAACAAGGCTGCTGAACCTTCTACTTCCACTGCTACTATTAAAGCTGATTTTGACAAAGCATTTTAAGAAGAAATCTCTGCTGTTAAGACTGCTATCCAAGCCTCCCAGAAGGCCATATCTGAACAACTTCAAAAGCTCAAACCTTTCTTTAAAGATGGAGTCAGATACTTGGATAATCAAATCAGATTTCAGAAGGATGATGTCAGAGATCATATGGCTAGAGAAGTCATAAAGGGGGAGAGAGTGTTAGTCAAGGCAAGCTCTGACCATGCTAAGTGGATATCAAATTCTATCAGAGCTACACTTGGATATCCTCCTCTGTGTGATGACAATGATGTTGCTGAATCTGGAATTAACCCTGCCTATCTTGGAGGTGAGCAACCAGAAGTAGCTCAGGTCATTTATCCACCTCCAGATTTTGAAATGATTCATGCTGATGTCCAGACTATGTATAGCCCACCTGGGGGCAAGGACAATGTTCATATTGAAAAGGTTGTTCAGCCTATTTCTGAAGCTATGCAAGAGGCATTGCAGAAAGAGGAAGAGACAAGACTGTCTAAGAAGAGGTTTAGGGAACAAGCAGAACAAAGGCCAGACTTTGAACAGTGGAGCCCTACCTCTAGAAACATTATACTAACTGCCTGGAAAGCTGCCAAGGATAACATTCATGACAGGAATAAGTGGTTCTCTGAAGCTGAATGGAGAAAACATGAATCTAGACAGGAGGCCATTGTTCAATACAGAAGGAAGGCAAAAATGGGAAAGCTACCTCCTACAGCTCAGGAGCCTAGCAAGTACTTTCCAAAGCCATACCATTATTTTGAGAGGCAGAAGATCAAAGCTGAAGAGCTTCAAAAGAAAGATCTGAAAGGCAAGAAGCCTGCTGATGCTGAAACTGCTGATGCTCCTGTCCAAGCTAAAGTTCAAGCTGGCAAAGGCATAGTGATTAAGGAGCCAGAGCAAAAATAGAATTAGAATTTTTCTTGAAGTTTATTTTGTAATCTTTTGGATGTAAAACATTTAGTGAACTTCTGAAAATGTATGAGACAGATATTAGAACAATATATGATTAATATATTTCATGTGTGTTCTGTGAATATGTCTATGTCTATTTCTTATTTGTTCTGAGATGATGTATTTGTATACATATAAAATTGATACATGTTATGTTTACCCTGCTGTACATAATCCTGCTTTACATCATTTTGTAATTTTATTATGAATGGTGTATATCATTGACTAAGGGTTATGACTTCTCCAAATAGGGGGAGATTGTTGGGTACATTGGTTAAATATACCTGATTTGAAGAAGCCTCACCCAACTCAATGATATACATCAAAATGTATTTGATGTGTTTTTGAGTTACTTGTGCAGGTTAAGTATTTGCAGGACTGAAGCAAATTATTCTAAGTACAAGTGTCGACACTAAGGAAATGTGTCGACACTCAGCTGAAGTCTCAACAGAAGAATCAAGTGTCGACACAAGGAGCTGTGTCGACCCTCAGCAAGTATCAACATAGAAGACTATGTGTCGACACAAAGGAGATGTGTCGACACTTAGAAGAATTCAGCAAGTTACAGAAGATCAAGTACTTGTGTCGACACTCAATTCCAGTGTCGACACATGAAGAAGAATCTGTGTCGAGACATAGTATCTACAACACAAGGAGTTGTGTCGACAACTTGTAGACTTGTGTCGACACTTACACAACTGGTGTCGACACTTGGTCTATAAGTGTCGACACTTAAAGACAGAAAGTCTCGACACTTTCAGACAGTTAGAGATTTTCAAGAACTGACTGAATGACTTGACAGCTGCCGTTCCAGCCGGTCTACAGCACCTGTCAAAGATGTCAGAATTCAGTTATGGACCGGACCAGCCGGTTACCATGAAGAAGGCCTATAAATAGGCTTATACAGAAACAGAAGTTTGTCGTTGTTGAACAAGTTATTAAAGTGGTTCACAGAGTTATTGATCAAGTATCAAATCAAGAAGATCTAGATGTCCAAGTGAAGATCTAGGAAGTTGGAGAGAGAGGGCTCCATCCAAGAAATCAGCCTCTGGAACTAGGCTGAGAAGAAGGGTTCAGATTTATTCTGAATTCTAAGTGGCAGAGGTCAAGGATCAACTGCAGTAGGAGACAATCTTATTCAGTTCTACTTTGAAGAAGCTTTGAAGAAAGCTAAGTCAGATTGAATCCAACTGAGTTCTTCCAAGAACTCATCAAGAAACTCACAACCTCCCTCTCTTGTCTTTGGGTTGTTGAGTTAATATTTGTAAAATCATTTTTCTCTTGTAGGATCCTTTGGATCTGAGTGATTGTAAGCCTGTAAATATAAAGGCTGAGGGTAGGGCTTGAGAGCCTGAGTGTAGGAGATTAAAATCTCTGAGTGTAGGCCTTGTTGGCTGAGTGTAGGCCTGGGTGGCTGAGTGTAGGCCTTTGTGGCTGAGTGTAAGCTTTGTGGAAAAGCCGAGTTGTAAGGCCTTGGGCCTGAGGTGTAGGAACCAATTTGGGTTCTGAGACAGTGGTGAAGTTTGGTCGAATCTAGTACACTGCTAGATAGGCGAAGGGGGAAAGTGGATGTACCCAAAGCTTGGGGAACCACTATAAAAACTCTGTGTCTGCTGTGCTGTGATTGTAATTTGCTGTGTATGCTGTGTGATTGCTGTGCAATAATAGAGTAGATTCTGTGATATAACTGTTTGCTGCCATTAAAGTTTAAAAAGGATTAGGTCACCTATTCACCCCCCCCCCCTCTAGGTGTTTAGGTACTATATCTTTCAACGATGGATTGGCAGTTGAATCTTCCTTCAAACAACTTTCTTTTCTCTACAGAGCTTGTTGATCTGCTACCTCAGAATAGCTTCTGAACCTGCTATAGTAAATGGTGATTGCTTCAGCCATCTCTTTCCTCAGCTAGGTTATCTATGCATAACAACTTCTTCTAGCTCAATGAAAATGGCGAGGAAGAAGATTGATGTTCGGTCGCACTTTCGTTTTCAGAAAACCTAGACAAGGATTCTACTTCTTGCTCTGGCCGATTTGCTTCTTTTTATTCTATGAAGGCCAATTGAGCAGTGGGCCCACCACCAGGATTGATGGTTGAGATTTAGTCATTCAGCACATGCTTCCCATTAATTCTTGATTCAACTGCTCTTTGTTGTGAGTGGGCCCTAACACTTTATGATGAAAATATTTCTTGGAAAATGCAGAGGATGATAACAGCTGGCCGCCAGCATCTCTAGCAGCAATTCCGCAACATTTGAATTTTGGTTGACTTTTTGCCTTTGCTGACGTTAGCATGATCCGTGAACTTAGACAAAATTCAATCATTAGAAGCAAAAGCGTTGATTGAGTAAGCATCACTCAATGTCATAACACTTAGACAAAATTCTATCTGTCTAAGCATTGAGCTCGACGAATGCTGAGCTCCATTCAACGAACGGCAAGCTCAGTTCGACAAATGAGTAACTTCAGTTCGACGAACTTTAGACTTAGTTCGACGGAAGCTAACCACAGTTCGACGAAAGAGTAAATTCAGTTCGACGAATTTTAGACTTAGTTTGACGAAAGCAAAAAATCAGATCGACGGACTTTAGACTTAGTTCGACGAAAGCTAACATCAGTTCGATGAAAGAGTAAAATCAGTTCGACGAACTTTAGACTCAGTTCGACAAAAGCTAACATCAGTTCGACGAAAGAGTAAAATCAGTTCGACGAACTTTAGACTCAGTTCGACGAAAGCTAACATCAGTTCGACGAAAGAGTAAAATCAGTTTGACGAACTCCAGGCTCAGTTCGACGAAAGCTAAGCTATCCACGCATTTGGGCTTAGCCAAATTTTCTGTGTCAAGGCGTTGAGAGCGTTGAGAGCTCTTGTCTCAATCAACGCTATTTGCCTTAGCCAGATTTTCTGATCCTTGGCGTTGAGAGAGTAAGCTCCACTCAATGCCAAACTACTTAACAAAATTTCTCTATTATCCGGCGTTGATTGAGGAAGCTATACTCAACGCCTGTGGACTTAGTGAAAATTTTGCCCAACTTTTCTATGGAGTTGACAGGCACACAACACTTAACGCTAAAAGTTGTATGGCGTTGTGTGAGTAGACCACACTCAATGCCTGTGGACTTAGCCACATTTTCAACCAATTTCTCTAGGCATTGACTGACTCAGCCTGACTCATAGCCTTTTGCTATATGGCGTTGAGTGAGTAGACTACAGTCAACGCTTTTGTACTTAGCCAAATTTCTAACTATCGATCAGTTAGGCTGAGATAGTCTCAACGCTATCTTTTATATGTCGTTGAGTGAGCTGTCCTCACTCAATGCCTGTGGACGTTGGCAAATTTCTAGCTAGACACAAATGAATCCTTACCTCTGGCGTTGAGTGAGCTTGCTCCACTCAATGCCTGTATACTTAGTAGATTTTTGATATGTCAAGCAGCTAATTATTGTGTCCTCTTGTCCAATCAATGTGATATGGACTTACCTGCACTCAAGACCCCAAATGCACATCAAATACAGTTGATGTGTGTGGCATTGACCTGTTTAACTTCTCACAAATCAGGGACATTGGGAACAATGTAGCCAACACACGGTTATTCACGAGACCAAGTTTGCCATCTTCGTAATGAGGAGAGGAGATGTTTGAAGATATTCATGCGGCGATCAGCTTCCTATAACAAAAGTTCTAGCATGGTTCCTTCCTAGTAAATCTCGATTAAACTCCCAAATCAAGCTCTCTTGAGTCGATGTATCTCATACACTTTGGATCTAAAGATCTAGCACCATGGGAGAGGGTAGGAAGCTCACCTGGTTTCCGGCCAGGGACCGTGTCCTTCCCCTTGGCGGCATGTCGTGTTTGGATTTTCTAGCGTTATCATTCTTGGTCCGTTGTTCTTCAGGAAGAGGGAAAATCGGCCTATCCTAAAATCTTTTAGAGTTCAGGTTTATAAAGGAGTGCCTGGTGATCTAGGGTTGAAGATTAACTTGCCACGTGTCACTCTCTCATTGTACCGCACTTAATATATCATTAAATAAGTTTCTAAAAAGATAAAACATTGTACTATACAAATCCGGAAGTACCATAAATGACCTGGACATGTATAGAGTCAACAGAGAAAAATACTAAGTCTATTCATTGAATATTCTCGACAAATCATCAGAATTGCTCGACAAAATATCAAGTGCATTAAGTCTGTTACACAAGTCATCTCGACGAATACACGAGTCCACTCGACGAATATCTCGGCAAATTTCACAAGTCCACTCGGGTTCACTCGACGAATTTGTTGAGTCCTCTCGATGAATTCTCGAGTTCTTTCAACGAATAATTTCAAGAGATTTCACAAGTCCACTTTAATTCACTCAACGAATTCGTCGAGTCCTCTCGTTGTTGAGTCCTTTCGACGAATCATATCCACAGATTTCACAAGTCCACTTGAGTTCACTCGACAAATTCGTCATGTCTTCTCAAGTTCACTCGACGAATTCATCGAGTCCTCTTGACGAATTCACGAGTCTTCCTGACTATTTTTCGAGTCATCTCGACGAATAGCCTCCAGTCCTCTCGACGAATTTACAAGTCTCCTCAACGATTTCACGAGTCTTCTCAACGAATTTACTACATGCCTTTTCTAATTGCCGACTCAAGTCACCATAGTGACATCACAACACATATGAGGGGTGTAGCTCGACATGGGACGTTACAAATCTTATAAACAAACAAAAGATTTCGTCCCCAAAATCGAGCTAAGTCTACGGATAACAAAGTACAAGGTATACAAGGCAAGTGTTTAGATTTATCTTGGGGAAACAACTTCGGGTGGCGTTGCCACATAAGGTCCATTGGCTCCCAAGTGTACTCCTCTTTTTCATGGTTGGACCACAGGACCTTCACTAGTGTAACACTTTTTCTCCCCAGCCTTCGTACTTCAAAATCTACTATTCACACAGGTTCTAGTTAAACAGATTTATCAGATGCTACGAGGCCAGATGCAATAGGGACAAACTACTCAGGTCGAAGTAGTGATTTCCTAAGGGAAGACACATGAAAAACATCATATAAGTTCTCCAATTCCTGTGGTAGCTCCAGCCTATAAGCCAAGAGACCAATCTTCTCCAAAATGGTACAAGGCCACATATATTGTGGGTTGAGCTTCTTCCTTGCACGAATACGTAATATTCCATGCATCGGCCTAATCTTTAGAAATACCTTGTCACCCACTTGGAATTCCGCCATCCTTTGCTTCACATCATAGTACTTTGTTTGCAGGCTCTAAGCCTCTAGGATGCGATGTCAGATCAGCCTAATCATAGCATTGGTATCATCGACATACTCTACTCTTAATAATATCTCATTCTGATGCATGCTTAGTGGCTATTAATATACGGAAACTCTACCAATGGTAGAAGTGTCTCCCATGGCTCTTCCCTATCCAAAACGCATACCCTCAACAAATCCTCCATTGTTTTGATTGTTCTCTCAGACAGGTTGTTAGTCTGAGGGTGAAAAGTCATGCTAAAGGTAAGGTGAGAACCCATATATGTTTGAATTGCCTTCCATTCCTTAGATGTGAAGCGACCATCACAGTCTGAAACTATTGTCTCAGGCACCCCATGATACCGAATGAACTGCTCCACAAAGAGATGCACCAACACATCAACATGCGCTTCCTTCCTCATCCGAATAAACCTGGTAACCTCTATCAATAGATCTACAATAACCTAAACAGAGTCATTCCCAGAGCGAGATCGGGGAAGCCCGTGAAAAAATCCATGGAAATATCCACGAACTTCCACTCTAGAATGGGCAACAACTGCAATAATCCACCAGCGCTCTTAAAATCCACCTCTACTTTCTGACAAGCCTTATAGTGAGTAACATAATGTATGAAATCTCTTTTTATTCCGGTCAAAAACATAGTCCTTCGCAAGTCATTGTACATTTTGGCAATTCTGCGATGTACAAAATACTTGGTGCAATGGGCCTCTCTTAAGATGTCTTCATGAATACGACCACCTGCGAGAATATAAAATCTTTCATGGAAATGAATGAGATCTTCATTTAGCGTATATCCTTTTGTTAATACTCCCACCATTTGCTGAAATACATGGTCCAAAGCAGGATCCTTTCCTTGCTCTTCCCGAATCAGATCTCGAATATCACAAACTATACACATGGTGGACAGATACTCTGTATAGGCCTCGGGACAAGACTTATACACTAGCGTAATCTCCATCTCTTCAAGCACTCTTTCCAACTTCATTGCCATTAATTGTGATTCAAGGCTCATCACGGGTACCTTCCTGCTTAGAGTATCAGCCACCGAGTTCGCCTTCCCGTGGTGATAGTTCAATGTAAATTCATAATCACATAAAAATTAAAACCACCGTCGCTGGCTCAAGTTCAAATCTTTTTGGATGTGGATATACTTCAACTTCTTATGATCTGAAAAGATCTCGTAGTGGACTATATATAGGTAGTGTCTCTAAATTTTCAAGGCGAAGACCATTGCTCCCAACTCCAAATCATGCACTAGATAATTCACTTCATGCTTCTTAAGCTGTCTAGAAGCATATGCAATTGATGACTAGTTTTAGTCATCCTTTTTAGGGGTAATTTAGTATTCAAAAAGCCTAATTTTATTTATATTTTATGATTGTTATTTCATGTTTTAATGTTTCTTTACATTATATTAATTCCTAGTGTTATTAGAGTTTGATATAAAAATCTATATAGTCTTATTATGTGTGTTATGTTATTATATATTATGTTATGTTATGATATGTTTTAATTTTAATGTTGTAATGTTTTTATTATTATTGTGTTAGAAATCTTGTTTTAACTTTGTTTTTTTTAACTTTGTTATGTTATGTTATGTTTTAACTTTGTTTTAACTTTTAAAATCTATATAGTCTTATGTTATTATTGTGACTAGTCCATGATTGTATTGTCTTTTTTTTGTAGGTTCATGCCCAAGCTTCAAAGCCCATGCAGCCCTTGAATTATTTCACTCAAGCCCACATCAAGAGCAGCCCGAGCTTTCAATTTGGTGCAGCCCTCAAGCTCAAGTCCAACCCATTACATGTGGAACCCGAGCCCATGCAACCCCTCTTTCTCTCCCTCTTTTATTTCTTTTTCTTTCCTTTATTTAATCCACCTCATGCCCTCTCTCTCCCCTCCTCATTAATTTCCAAATGCATGAATCCCTCAACATGGTCGGCCACCTTTCATGTCATACATGCATGTTCTCTCTCTCTCTCTCCCTTCCATTTATTGCATGCATGCATTCATTTTTTCATGCTTGGCCGGCCCCTCTCTTTCCCCCCCTCTTTATTCCTCATTCATCCCTTTTTTTCCCTCTCTCTCATTCTCATTTAAACTCATACATTCCCCTTTTCTTTTTATTATTATTCTCCTTTTTATTTTCCCAAAAGAAAGTGCATGAATTCTCTCCACCTCATTTATTTCCATGCATGCACTTCTCTCCCTACATGGTCGGCCACCCCCTTGCCCCCTCTTCTTCATTTCATTCTAGAACCTTCTCCCTCATCTATAAAAAGAACCCATATCCCATGCTTTTGAGGAGTTGAATTTTGGAGAGCAAGTGAAGTGCTAGTTTAAGTGGAGAGTGCTTGTGAGTGTTAGTTTTATTATTGTATTAGTTTTCTTTTCAATTAGTGCAAGTTTTTTCATTAGTGCAAGTTTTCTTTATAGCATAATCTAGTCTTTTTAATATTGTGTGTACTCTTTTTGTTTGCAAGTAATGAAAATATTTCTCTCTTATTTTGTTTTGTCTTCCCTTTCAATTACGCGTAGCTAATTTCCTATAGCATTCGATCGTGAGGATCCATGAAGTGAGATGAGAGTTTATTTTCTTTCTTAGTTTTATTTTTGTTATTTCATGCTCGATCCTTCTTTGATTTATTTTTTTGTCGACTCCGTATTTCCGGTATACGGTAGTAGGCTTGGGATCTCATATTTGAGTAGCCGAGAGGCTCATGAATGTGAAAGATCACTCAAAGAAGGAAGGAGTTGAATGCAACCCTAGAGATATGATGACGTAAATCCTCCGGATTGGAGTCAAATCCAATAGTGCGGATCACCTCGATAATGCAACTTTAGGCTTCTTTGGTTTGTAAAGAGATTTCGATAGAAGAGTCTATAAGTTAGGAGACCTAATGCTCTAGCGAGATTTTGTCTTATTTTCGGATCCGTCACGGTCGAGTATGATTTGCAAAATTAAAACTATCTTTATTTTTATCTCTCTCATCTAATTTCATGGTGAATCATTGATCGAATGCTAGCTTTTTATTATAAGTTTTTTGTCTCGCTAGTTGTCTTTTGTTTTATTCTAAAAAATTCTCAAATCCCATTAGTTTTCCGGTAGGATAATAGTTAGAGCGTGAGTAGAAGTAATTGACAGCCCCGTGTTTAAATACGACCTTGGTACTATGATTCGACAGGTACGCTTGCCTGTTCGGGTTTTGGCCCACCAAGTTTTTTGCGCCGTTGCCGGGGACTTTTCTTCGTCAATATTTTGAAAACGTTTGCGCTATTACTTCTCCAAAAAGAATCAAAAAAAATTATAATTTATATATTTAAATATTTATAATCAACCCACTTCACCTTATTTCTACCCCACCTAAAATCTCTCGAAAAGGGTAAGGGGATTTAAGCGCCACCATTTTACCTAGTACCGGACGAACCCTTCACTGGGTAGTCCTCGGGAAGTTCGAGAGCCAAGCCGTCTAAAAAATCTTTTTTTTTCTTTCAAAAAAAAACAAAAAAATTTTCCTTTCTTTTCCTCTTTTTCTTTCTTTTCCAAGCTTTCATTCTCATCTTCCCTCGTTTTCTTTACTAGTGCATGACCCGAGCGAATCCGTCGCTACTTGTTGATTTGGACCCAGAAATCGAACGCTCCTTTCGGAGACAACTACGATTCGGGGCTTCCACTTCTCAAACAGCGGTTGAGGATTCCTTCGGGGATTGTAATTATTCTGAAATGGGAGATCCCAACCCAGGAATGGCTCAGCAAAGGACTATGTCTGATTATGCTCGACCCAACCTGGAGGGGACTGAAACAAGTATTGTTAGACCTGCAAATGCGAACAATAACTTCGAGCTTAAGCCTATCATCATACAAATGGTGCAGCAATATGTACAGTTCGACGGATTACAAGATGAATATCCGAACTTGCATATTGCCAATTTTCTTGAAATCTGTGACACCTTCAAAATAAATGGTGTCTCAGATAATGCTATAAGGCTAAGACTCTTCCCTTTCTCCTTAAGAACTAAAGCCAAACAGTGGTTGAGTTCTCTTCCAAGAGGATCAATCACTACTTGGAACATTTTAACTGAAAAATTTCTTGCTAGATATTTCCCTCCCGCTAAAACTGCTAAGTTAAGAAATGATATAACTTCTTATTGTCAAATTGCTTCTAAGACCCTCTATGACACTTGGGAGAGGTTTAAAGAACTTTTGAGAAGATGTCCTCATCATGCTCTGCCTGTATGGTTACAGGTTCAGACATTTTACAATGGGCTAAATCAAGAAACTAAGCAAATGATAGATGTCGCTTCCGCTGGTTCTTTGTACCGCAAAACTCCGGAAGCCGCTCTTGAGCTTATCGAGGACATGGCGATGAACACTTATCAGTGGAATTCGTCTAGGACTCGCCCATCTAAACCTGCAGGTACCTATGAAGTGGATTCGGTTTCGCAACTGGCGCTACAAGTGGAAATGCTGAACAAGAAGATTTCGGAGATGACTGCTTCCTCCGCCGCTAAGGTATATGAAAATGTGAATGCTGCTGCTGCCGAGCAGGTGGATTATCTGGGGAACATACCCAGGCCTTCTCAAAATAATTCTGCAAACAATTTTTCTGCTTTTCCGAATTTTTCTTCTCCGCCTGGTTTTTCTTCTTCTTCTAATTCTTATCACACCGGATGGCGTAACCATCCAAATTTCTCGTGGAGTAATAACGCTAACGCCATACGCCCACCGCACGATTTTACACCACCACCACCACCGCAACAAAATTTTCAAAAACCTTCCCCTTTGGAAGAGATCCTCGCTAAATATATAAGCTCGAACGATGCCACTATTAGAAATTTAACAGGATCAATGAAAAACTTAGAAAATCAAGTCGGCCAACTCGCCAAGGCCTTTTCCTAGAGACCACCTGGAACTCTTCCCTCGAACACTGAGCCTAACCCAAGGGAACACGCAAATGCGATTTCCCTTCGGAACGATAAAGTTGTTAACGAGCCCACCACAAGGGAAGAGCCAAGGGTGATTGTCCCTCCTGTTTGTACCCCCGAGGAGAATAATAACATAGATCTTGAAAAAGAAAAATCTATTTTTGAAAAAGAAAAGGATAGCTCTATTATTTCTAATTCTGCAAAAGAAAAAAATGGTTTTCAAAATGATGCTCCGATTGTTCTAAAAGAATTTCCGCCACCTCCTTATCCGGCTAGACTTAAGAAAGACAAATTAGATGATCAATATTCACGCTTTCTTGAAATGTTTAAACAAATTCATATAAATTTGCCATTTCACGAAGTCATTAGCCAAATGCCGAAATACGCCAAATATCTCAAGGATTTATTAACGAATAAAAAGAAATTGGAAAATTTTTCTCACGTAACGTTAAATGAAGAGTGCTCGGCGGTCGTTAAAAACTCTAACTTGCCTAAAAAATTACACGATCCGGGTAGTTTTTCAATTCCTTGCGTTTTTGGTGATCTTTTTATTAAACATGCGCTAGCGGATCTAGGTGCGAGCATCAACTTGATGCCTTTTTCATTGTTTAAAAAGCTAGGATTGGGCACTCTCAGCCCTATGCGTATGAGTATTCAATTGGCTGATCGATCGATTAAGTATCTGTTAGGTATCGTTGAGGATGTGCTAGTGAAGGTCGACAAATTCATCTTCTCGGTGGATTTTGTCATTCTCGATATTGAAGAGGACGTCGAGGTCCCTCTTATCCTTGGTCGTCCCTTCCTAGCCACCGCTCGAGCAATCATAAATGTGAGTGACGGAAGACTTTCTCTGCGTGTGGGAGATGAAGAGGTTACTTTTGATATTAATCAATCTATGAGAAATTCTTTGCAAAATGATGACACTTGTTTTTTTCTTGATGAATTAAAAGAAGACTCCTATATTTCTCCAAATGATTTTTCGTCTTCTTCTGCTGAACTTTCTCCCAATATTTTTAAAAATACGGTTATGTCCATGCAAATAAATTTTGAAAATGAAACTGTTTTTAAACAAAAGAATCTTGAAAATCTCATTTTTGACGAAGACGAAAATCTGAAAAATTCATATGCAAAATCACCCGACCCTGAAACGAAAGTCGATCACGATAAGAACTTGGGCCAACATAAAATTTTTAAACCTGGCGATCAAGTTCTTCTTTTTAATTCACGCTTACGTATTTTCTTCGGACACATTAAATCTCGATGGACTGGACCGTTTACGGTCAAGGAAGTTTATTCTGATGGAACTGTGTTGCTTTCACACCCCTATAAGGGGGACTTTAAAGTTAATGGCCATAGACTTAAACTCTATTTCTCTAATGATTCTGTGACTCCTGCAAAGGAGAATTTTCTTGTTGATTCTTAGTTTATTATTTTCTGATGGACATTTTTATTTTTGGACTACTATTTTTTTTATGAAACTCTTTTATTTGGACTGTTGTAATAAAAAAACATTATCGGGCATCTGCCCATGGACTCTCTCTATTTTTCTTTTATTTTGCTCTTTCTACCGGAGGTCAATCAAGTCCATGATCGTGGTCGCCGCTCCGCCGCTGCTGACATCAGATGGATCAAGTCATACCTGCTGACGATCAAGTACTCTAAAAAGCAAGCATAGGGGAGCGACATCCGCCTTCATCTCACGAACCCGGGGAAGTCCTGTTCTTATTTATTTATTTTTCCTGCATTTTTCTTTTTCTCTTCTCAGTCCCCTTCTCTTTTTCTTTATGTTTTCTTCATTGAGGGCAATGAAGAATTTAAGCATGGGGGGGGTCTAGTTTCTTTTGGTCTTTTCTTTCTATTTTTCTTCTTTAAAAAAATAATATTATGTTTTATATTAGTATAGTATTTTATGTTATCAAAATCCAAAAAAAAATTTATAAAATATAAAACCCCAAAAAAAATAGAAAAACAAAAATTAAAAAAAAAATTTGCTTAAATCGATTTGAAAAACAAAATCTAAAATTATTTCTATCTTTATTTTCATGTTTCTTCTAGTGAAGTGTAGGCCCGTGCGGTTTTTATAGTTCTATTTAGATTTCTTTGAAATGGTTTTCTAAATTTATCAGTTTAACATAGCTTAGTTTTACTAGTTTCTTTTTCTTAAATATAGGCATCCAATTTTTACGTTTTAAGTTAGCAATTTGTAGTTATGTCTTTTTATTCGGTTAGTTGCTTACGAATGGTTGCTAGGTAATGTTATCTCTTTTTCATTTACGGGGTAGTCTTTCTTGGTGTCTAGAACTTGTACCAAGCTACTCTCGAAGCATTTGCGCCGTTTTTACGTTTTTTTAGAAATGATTTAGGCCACCACTTGAATAGTTTGAGCTTTTCTTGCCCACCAAAAACAAAACCCTTGCAAAACAATTTTGGGCCTTTTCCTTTTTTTTCCCTTATTTTAGCTCCACCTTTCATTTCATTATATTCACCAAAGCTAAAAATCTTTCCTATTTTTGCACTATAAATTTAAGCTTAAAAATTATTTTTTTTGTGGGAAGGGTATTATTTTTGAAATGAATAGGAAATTCTCAAGCTAATTTTTGGAGCTTTCTTATCCAATGCTATTCAAACGGAAAAAAATTGAGAAAGAAAAAAATATATCATTACAAAATCAAAAAAAAAATGAATACAAAAAGTTTATGTTTGGCCAAGTTTATAAAAGAAAAAAATTTTCATGGCCTTGTTTTTGTAGTTTCATATTGGAAAAATGACATACTCGTTATCTCTCATTTTTTTATGCTATGTTTATTTTTGAGCTCACCTTGGTTTAGTGCCTAAAACCTTCATGTTTATCTTTGATTCCACTTCCTAATCATTTACCTAAGCCAAGTATTAATGCCTAGTAGAAGTCCTATTGATCTTAGAACGTAAATTCGCGTAGTGGAGAAAGTGTGAACGTACAAGCCTATGGCCACCATCATTGATGGATTTCTTTGGAGGTTATCTTGGAGTGTTTTAGGGTTAATGTTTATCTAGCAACCGAGTAGTTTGTTAATGCGCTGTTTATTTAGAACCTCTACTTTTGTTTTCCTTATTTTCATTTATTTTGGATGCCTTGTTTTAAGATTTAGAAATTAGTAGACTTTTCTTATGTTTTAATGAGATTTTTAGGGTTCCATTTTCAAATTTTCTATTGTGCACTTCTCACCCCACTAGTTGATAATATGAATATTAGGATAGTTTAATTTTTCATGTTTTGTTTTTCTTAACTATGGAACTTAAAAATATATGTATCTTTTGTTTTCTTTTTGCTCCTCCCGAGTTTTTATTTCTATTTGCTTGAGGGCAAGCAAATGTCTAAGCATGGGGGAATTTGATGACTAGTTTTAGTCATCCTTTTTAGGGGTAATTTAGTATTCAAAAAGCCTAATTTTATTTATATTTTATGATTGTTATTTCATGTTTTAATGTTTCTTTACATTATATTAATTCCTAGTGTTATTAGAGTTTGATATAAAAATCTATATAGTCTTATTATGTGTGTTATGTTATTATATATTATGTTATGTTATGATATGTTTTAATTTTAATGTTGTAATGTTTTTATTATTATTGTGTTAGAAACCTTGTTTTAACTTTATTTTTTTAACTTTGTTATGTTATGTTATGTTATGTTTTAACTTTGTTTTAACTTTTAAAATCTATATAGTCTTATGTTATTATTGTGACTAATCCATGATTGTATTGTCTTTTTTTTGTAGGTTCATGCCCAAGCTTCAAAGCCCATGCAGCCCTTGAATTATTTCACTCAAGCCCACATCAAGAGCAGCCCGAGCTTTCAATTTGGTGCAGCCCTCAAGCTCAAGTCCAACCCATTACATGTGGAACCCGAGCCCATGCAGCCCCTAGCCTCAACCCGAGCCCATGCAACCCCTCTTTCTCTCCCTCTTTTATTTCTTTTTCTTTCCTTTATTTAATCCACCTCATGCCCTCTCTCTCCCCTCCTCATTAATTTCCAAATGCATGAATCCCTCTACATGGCCGACCACCTTTCATGTCATACATGCATGTTCTCTCTCTCTCTCCCTTCTATTTATTGCATGCATGCATTCATTTTTTCATGCTTGGCCGGCCCCTCTCTTTCCCCCCCTCTTTATTCCTCATTCATCCCTTTTTCCCCTCTCTCTCATTCTCATTTAAACTCATACATTCCCCTTTTCTTTTTATTATTATTCTCCTTTTTATTTTCCCAAAAGAAAGTGCATGAATTCTCTCCACCTCATTTATTGCCATGCATGCACTTCTCTCCCTACATGGCCGGCCACCCCCCTTGCCCCCTCTTCTTCATTTCATTCTAGAACCTTCTCCCTCATCTATAAAAAGAACCCATATCCCATGCTTTTGAGGAGTTGAATTTTGGAGAGCAAGTGAAGTGCTAGTTTAAGTGGAGAGTGCTTGTGAGTGTTAGTTTTATTATTGTATTAGTTTTCTTTTCAATTAGTGAAAGTTTTTTCATTAGTGCAAGTTTTCTTTATAGCATAGTCTAGTCTTTTTAATATTGTGTGTACTCTTTTTGTTTGCAAGTAATGAAAATATTTCTCTCTTATTTTGTTTTGTCTTCCCTTTCAATTATGCGTAGCTAATTTCCTATAGCATTCGATCGTGAGGATCCATGAAGTGAGATGAGAGTTTATTTTCTTTCTTAGTTTTATTTTTGTTATTTCATGCTCGATCCTTCTTTGATTTATTTTTTTGTCGACTCCGTATTTCCGGTATACGGTAGTAGGCTTGGGATCTCATATTTGAGTAGCCGAGAGGCTCATGAATGTGAAAATCACTCAAAGAAGGAAGGAGTTGAATGCAACCCTAGAGATAGGATGACGTAAATCCTCCGGATTGGAGTCAAATCCAATAGTGCAGATCACCTCGATAATGCAACTTTAGGCTTCTTTGGTTTGTAAAGAGATTTCGATCGAAGAGTCTATAAGTTAGGAGACCTAATGCTCTAGCGAGATTTTGTCTTATTTTCGGATCCGTCACGGTCGAGTATGATTTGCAAAATTAAAACTATCTTTATTTTTATCTCTCTCATCTAATTTCATGGTGAATCATTGATCGAATGCTAGCTTTTTATTATAAGTTTTTCGTCTCGCAAGTTGTCTTTTGTTTTATTCTAAAAAATTCTCAAATACCATTAGTTTTCCGGTAGGATAATAGTTAGAGCGTGAGTAGAAGTAATTGACAGCCCCGTGTTTAAATACGACCTTGGTACTATGATTCGACAGGTACGCTTGCCTGTTCGGGTTTTGGCCCACCAGCAATCACACGTTCGCATTGCATCAACATCGCCCCCATGCCGTGATAGGATAGATCAGTATATATCTGAAATCCTTCTTTCCCAGATTGTAGGGCAAGCATTGTTGCAGAGGTAAGACGGTCCTTTAACTCCTGAAATGCAGTTTCACATTTAGGTTCCCACATAAAAGGTATACCCTTCTTCGTCAGTGCAATGAGGGGAAGGCGATCTTCAAAAATCCCTCAACAAAATTGCGATAGTACCCATCAAGTCCAAGAAAACTTTGTATATCGGTCGCTGACCTCAAAGGTAACCATTCTTTTACAGTACACACCATTGTCAGATCTACTTCTCATCCAGCACCACTTATAATATAGCAAAAGAAGGAAACTTCTCAGAGCCAAAATTCACATTTGCTAAACCTGACAAACAAAATGGGCTCCTTTATTTTCTTTAGAACTAAGGCAAAGTGCTCATCATGCTCCTCCTTTGTTCTTGAGTAAACCAAGATGTCATCAATAAATATGACGAAAAAAGTGGCTAGGTACGGTTCAAACACCCTATTCATCAAATTCATGAATGCAAAAGGGTCATTTGTGAGCCCAAACAGCATTACAGTGAATTTGTGTGAACCGTTTCTCGGGTTAAATGCTATCTTCTGAATATCTTCCTCTTGTATCCTTAACTAATTGTACCCCGAGTGCAAATCAAATTTGGAAAACTAATGCGCTCCCACCAACTGATCGAATAACTCGTCGATCCGGGGCAATGGATAGGTGATCTACATCGTCAGCTGGTTGATCTTTCGGTAGTCTATGCACAACCGTAATGATCCATCCTTATTCATAGCAAACAAAATAGGGGATCCTAAGGTGATGAACTGGGACAAACAAACCCTGATTCCACTAACTCTTGCAACTGAACTCTAAACACTGCCAGTTCCTTTAGAACCATCGTGTAAGGGGTTCGTGAGATGTGCTTGGCACCCGACATTAGACTAATCTGGAAGTCCACTTCCCTAGGAGGGGGTAGTCCAGGTAGCTTATCGGGAAAAACCTCGGGAAAATCTCGCACAACTAGTACATACTTTATGTTAGTCTCCATCTCTTTTAGCTCAAAACATATCATGAACACTTCATCCCCTCGTTTATGGGACTTAATGGCCTGAATTGAAGACAACATTATTCGGGGTGCTAACCTAATACCTTGAAAAAAAATATCTCTGAATCTTCATGTCTCAAGGTGATCTTCTTTGTCTCACAATCAATCCTAGCATGATGCTAATCTAGCCACGTCATACCCAGAATAAGATCAAATTCTGGTATCCCTAATACAGTTGCAGGAGTTTTAAAATGCTTCTCTTCGATATATACATCCAAGTCACACTTGGCAGACAAGCTCATCTCAGAGCTGTCTGGGAGGCGACTCTCTGAGTGACTTTGGTAAAATGTTGCACACTATTTAAATCCTAGTTTTAACTGCAAGGACCTTTCCTCGAGTTCTTCTCAAAGAGTAGATGAACAAAATGTTCTAAGAAAGAAACAGATAATTCATTCTAAATGATGTTAGTGTATTCATGTTCTTGAAAAGTGGAGCCCATAAAGGACTTCCACTACCTCTTTGGGTGCGATTATATGACAAATACCGCTAAGGTGACAGCCAAACTGGTTGTACATCTGATTCTAGCCATAAACACCTGCAAATAAGCCAACCACTCCTCTGTGCGAATAACCAACTCTGTCTCGTGGTAAATGGGTGGAGAAAGAGATTGGAAGGTACTCAGCCAATTGGAGCCTGAAGCTTGTTACTGCACCGGGGCCTGCTGAGACTTGAAGGCATCTAAGTTTGCAGTTAGGGTCTGCCCCAACTCTGGCGGTTGGAATGGAGTAGGGATCGGAAGAACGGGAAATGCCTGACATTGGATTTGTATGTACAAAAATCTACGTACAAACACGAATTTTGGGTCAGGTTGGCTAAACGTAGGGTAACGGGTGGACATACTGAGTGTGAATCACAAATGGGCATTCCACTACTTCCGCTAATTAAATTAGTCTGCAAACCTAATAATCAAGTGGGGTTAAAGCCACATTCATTGACTTCTTCATCGTAGGATCAGTGCAGTCTAATACCAATTGTAAAACCCCCACCCGGAACACAAGATACGACCGAGGGGAATTTTATTCCCAAAACAGCCGCCTTGTGGTAGCATCAGTACACAGGCTAATCTGTACCATAAGTCTCCAATTCTGTCAGCCAATCTGATATCACAAAGGCCAACCCAACTAAAAGAAGAACACATAAGTCATAATCCACAATAAGTAAATGTCCAAAATAGCACATCAATAATAAAAAGCTAGATCCGCTCCTTTAATATTAGAATAGAAAAAAAATCCCGAAGGCTAAATCATAACGCTCACAACTCACATCAGTCATAGAAGGAAGAGAGGGTATCGTAGTATAAAACCTTATCCCTCTGGCCTAGCTGTCCTCCTGCACAAGGCGTTGTTGTTACCCCACCTGCGGGGTATCCTCCTAAAATGGTAGACGTAGCAACCGTTAGTCATAAAGACTAAGTTGATATCACATCCGCTCACCCCAGCGACTCTTAGGCACCGGGTGGTAGAAAATAAGGAGCATAATCTAGTTGTAATATATATACCAAATCAAATGATAGGATAGCTTTATGTATCCAACAATGCATGTATAAGTAGCACGATAATTGTAAGTAGGTAATTGCAGTAGTAATCAATATATGCAAAAGATACATCTACTGTAACAACATATCAATCATAAGTATAGAATTTAATTGAACTTATAGAAATTCTCACACAGATTTATAAGTTAAGGATTTGGTACATCAAAGTAACTCATCATATAAAAGTGCTCATACAAATTTACATGATGAGGATTTTATGCAGTGCAATGCAATGATACGAAATGAATACAATATGATGACTCACCCATGCACACACACACAATTGTTATGTTGGCATAGACGTTTAGTTTCCACTTTTCGAGCAGGTAGCTAACCTCTAGGCATCAGTCGTTGTAGCCAAACGGTGATAGTAGAGTGTACGTCTCCACTACTAGGCGGGCATACACACTACCAAGCTTAGGCCTCTGTACGCCTCAATGCTAAGAATATAACCGCAGAGACCCTGCATACTATGGCTCAGAAGGGGTCTTGGGTAGATGTGCACCAAGAGCCCAACCCAACTGGCCTATTACTAGCATGAAAGGAGTCTTCGGGAGAAAAATCACCAAAGAATCAAGCCCAATCGCCCACTGGCAAGGAAGGAGCATTTGGGAGTGAACACCAAAGGACAAAGTCCAAATGCCCAATGTCTAACTGCCAACTCCTGTCGGTGTAACAACTGGTGAGCCCGTAGACCTACCCCCAAATCCTTGATGCAGGATCATACAACGTATGTCAACAATTTGTCCACCAGCCCAATCCTCGATGCAGGATCTTATTTCCTACCTTTCTGCCATACCCTAAACCTCTTCTATATGGTGCAGGGAAGCTGTCAATAATTGGAAGGACTGTCTATGGGTTAGAGAATTTGGCCACCAGCTTCCTCTCATTGAGGAGCTCACTTCCCTATTTCTTTATGATTCTTTCATTTTAAATTAAACATTCAGATTGATTATTTATGATTTGCTTGAGCTTAGTTATCCTAAAGTTCATTTTATAGAACTTGTCCATCTTAAAACCCCCTTCCTAGAACACAAGACACGACCAAGGGGAATTTTATGCCCAGAATAGCCATCTTGTGTTAGAATCGACACACGGGGTTGGCCAACTATTCTGCCTGCTAATCCGATACCACAAGTCCCCAATTCTATCGGCTAATCTGATATCACAAATGCCAACCCAACCAAAAGAAAAACACAAAATTCATAATACATAGTAAGTAAATGTCCAAAATAGTACATCAATAATAAGAAGCTAAATCAGCTCCTTTAATATCACAGTACATAAAATTGCCCGAAGGCTACACCATAATGCTCACAACTCACATAATGCACAGAAGGAAGAGAGGGTATCATCGTATCAGGCCCTGTCCCCCTGGACTGGATGTCCTCCTGTACAAGGTGTTTTTGATGCCACACCTGCGGGTGCCCTCCTAAAATGGTAGACGTAGCAACAGTTGGTCATAAAGACTAAGTGGCTATCATATCCGCTCACCCCAGCGACTCCTATCCACCGAGTGGTGGAAAAGAAAGAGGAGCACAATATAACAGTAATATATATACCAAATCAAGTGACAGGAGAGCATTATGTATCTAACAATACATGTATAAGTAACACGATAATAGTAAGCAGGTAAAAAGTAGTAATCAATATATTCAAAAGGTACATATACTCCAACAGTATATCGATCATAAGTACAAAATTTAACTTAACCTATAAAAGTGCCCATATAGATTTATAAGTTAAGGATTGTGTACATCATTGTAACTCATCATCGAAAAGTGCAAATACAAATTTATATGATAAGGATCTTATGTGGTGCAAAGCAATGATATGAAATGAATGCAGTATGATGACTCACCCATGCAAACACACAAACACACACACACACACACACACACACACACACACACACACACACACACTTGTTATGTCGACATAGACCTTTAGTTCCCACTTTTCGAGTAGCTAACTAACCTCTAAGGCATCGACCGTCGTGGCCAAACAGTGACAGAAGAGCGATCGTCTCCACTTCTAGGCAGGCATACATACTACCAGGCCTACGCCTCTGTATGCCTCAATGCTAATAACACAACAGCGGAGCCCCTGCGTACGATAATTCAGAAGGAATCTTGGGTACATGTGCACCAAGATCCTATCCCAACTGGCCTATAACTATCACGAAAGGAGTCTTCAGGGGTAAATGACTAAAGAACCAAGCACAACTGCCGACTTGCACGAAAGGAGCCTTTGGGAGTCAACACTAAAGGACCAAGTCGAACCGCCAAATTTCTAACTACGAGCTCTCGTCAGTGTGACGACTGGAGTCCCCATACACCTGTCATCAAATCCTCGATGCAGGATTATACACCGTGTGTCAACACACAACCAACCCATGCAATTCACATTTACCATACCATCATGAATTAAAGGGCTCTAACCTAGTCCCTTCATATTATAACCAACACCGTGTTCCAAAGCACGCAAGGGTCCACATTTAACACATGATGGCAATCCATCCTAATTAATACACAAATCACTCACTGCTACCTGTGGGGATTTATAGTAATCGAAGTAGTGGATTATATCAATCATTCCTTCAATACTTGAGATCAAGGTTAAGCTCATCATATGGCCAAGTGGGTATACCTCATCCAACCCATTCTAGTATTTATCACGTACATATGCATCATAATTATTTAATCTTCTCCACCGAACTTCATTTCACAAACCTCCAATTACTCGCAACAAGTACTCATTCCAAAACTTATTAATCATATAAGGGGTGATCACATTATCTTCAACTATTTACCAACCGATCTCCAGTGTAATCAATTCATAGAATAAGGAAATCATCCAAATATTAATACATCATGACTACACGCCATAATTTACTAAAACTACCATTTGGGAAGCTACAATCAACCAAACATTACGAGCAACCCCAAATCGGGAAGGTATTTACAAGGGCTACAACTTCTGTGTTGAGACTGAGGCCCAAATCCAAATCATTACACCTGAAATTAGGTTTTGGTCTAGCCGTGTACACTTCGACAAAACGAACCCGCACTTTAACTATTACAGTGTAACAACTTTTAATGTACTTTCACGAAGCTACAGAACTTCCCCAAAAACGTGTAACCCTCTGTTGGAAAGGACTTTCTGACAGCTATAACTTTCATGCTGAGCTGGGGACCTAAATCAGATCGGATCATACCTAAAATCAGCCTTGAAGTCTGCTGTGCACATAAAAATAGATATTTGTATATTAATTTTGCACGCATCATAAAGATGTACGAATGACATCAGTTCATCCCCTTTGTAACGCCTTGAAACTCAAAAGAGCGACGGGAGGCGTTTCGGGCCAAATTTGGAATTTGGCAGGAGGCACACGGCCTGGGACACGGGCGTGTCCCAGGCCGTGTCGTGTTGGGTTCGACGATTTGGCCGAGAGGTCGACGAAATTGGGTTCGACGATCGTCGAGCAGCAAACACGGCCCTGGACACGGGCGTGTCCTAGGGCGTGTCGAGTTTGGTTCGACGATCGGGTCGTGGGTTCGACGATCGGGCCGTGTGTTCGACGATCGGGCCAGCAATCTCCGTTCGACGATCTGGATGCGTTCGACGATTTGGCCAGAGATTTCCGTTCGACGATCTGGCTGCGTTCGACGATTTGGCCAGAGATCTCTGTTCGACGATCTGGTAGAGGTCGACGATCTTGGTTTGATGATCGTCGAGCGCGGGGCGGATTGTGGCGTGTTTGACTCTATCGACGCGGATTATTGACACACGTGTTTTGGAGGGAGTTGACTAATTGTTCCGACACTATTTTGACGCGGATGTGTCCTGCTCCTGTTGGTGATTCGTGCAGTATTTAGCGCCATTTGTCCAGGTCAGACCCGGATCGTATCTGTGCATCCCTTTCATGGGATCTGACGGCTGTGGTTATCCCGAAGGGGTTATACCCGAGAGAAGGGTTTCAAAACCCTTATTTTTTTGTCGCAGTTCTATGTCTAAATCTTAGAGAGAGGGGAGAGCAAAGTAGGAAGAATAAGTCTAGATCCAGTCATTGGAGGAGTTTCAGAGCTCCAAATCGCGAGCCGACTTCGGATCTACGAAGGCAAGGAGATTGCGGTGCTTTTCATCCGCGTACATTTCCATGGCGCCAAGGAAGAATGCTAGGGTAACGATTATCTACTTGAGCATGTGAAGCTCTACTTCTTTTACATAGGAAGCCTGCTCTCGTGAGTTTGCGGTGAGTTGGAGGTGTTCCTTCGGGTAGATATGTAAAGTCCCTGTTGTGTAGAGTCCGTAATCGAGAACGGACATAGGCATGATGTGTGAAGCCTACCCGGACAAGTTGGTCTAGATCGGTGATGTTTCATTACATAAATGGCCGGAGAAGACTCCGTGCTAATATTTGTTTTGGGTTTTCTATGTGGTAGATTGCAATAGGGAGCCTTGGGGACTAACCTCAAAGGTGCACCCAGAAAACAGGGCAGATGCATGATTCTGGCAAATATGTGGGCCTGGAAGCCAACTTGAACATAATTGGGTTATGTGTTGTGTGTAAATAATTTGGGACTCGGGGAAGTTTGACCCGCAAATATGTTTTAAATTAACGATGCGGTGTGAGCAACAGTTAGGCTGAACCGTACCCGCTATATGTCGTTCGATAAAGAGACCTAACGGTACTTGGCACTTGCCGTTGGCATAGATAGAGGGTCTTAGGCAGTGGACAAAAAGTCCAAATGCTCACGAGATATGGCCGTCCAAAGGGATGGATGTGAGTCGGCGGACTTTGACCGTGATCACCGAGAATGTGCCCTGAGTGCACGGGGTGTGTGGCCGTACGTGCCTATGCCTGTGATGTTGTGACATTACTATATTGCTTGATTAAACTAATAAAATGCAGGGAAGGGGCATCGCCGCCCCGGGTTGGGGGCGGGATCGTTATAATTTGGTCAACATTGCTGATTGTTGCTTTTGTTTGCCACCGTTCGGTGGATTATGCTTGCAGGTGCTGCTGGATCGAGCGGTCAATAGCGGGCTAAAGCCCAAATTGCGAAGCCGGCCCTCCAAGGCCTAATTGGAGTGTTTTACTTGCTTTTTTTCATGTATGACCGGCCTGCGTGCCGTGGTATGGAAAACATGTAATATGAGTGAACCATTTGTAAGGCCTTAAGGCCAGTTTTTTTGTATGTACTTCATTCCTTTTTGGCTTGTTAGTGGACATTCATGCTTGTTGCTGGGTTCTTTTAATTGTAACTATTTAAACTGCTTCCGCTAGAATGTTTTGTGTAGGACATTGTGATTGGTTGGATGGTTTCCATTGAGTAACCACCCGATCTGTCTGTGGTATATGGCGTCGGGCCCCGACCGGGCCTACTGCTATATGCTATGTCATGGATAGGTGGTGTTACAATTTGGTATCAGACTACTGGTTTCGATCAGGCTTAAAATGAATTCGTGGACGAATTCTTTTTAAGGGGTGGTGAGCACATGTGTGTGCGTCATCATTATAACAACAAAAGAACCCATGAATGTCCACTTAGGAATGAATATACACGTGTTTGGGGAACCTGCGAGTTCCTATAATTACTGTTTGTAATATTGTTTGGTAGCTTAACGGTGTTTTGTACCACTATAGGTGAGCAGAAGCAGTTCTGGGCCATCGGAACGTCGAGTTTCTAAGGCTAGCAGTGCACCAAATGATGCTCCTGCAATACCTCCTTCGGCCGAAACCATTCGACTTGAAAGTGAAGGTAGATCTGAAATACTCAAGAGGGGGGGTGTGAATAGAGTATTGTGCTCTCTTACAAAACTTTACAACTATTGTTGTATTCCTAAGTGAATAGGTCAATAAATAAAATAAATAAGCAAAACAACCTATCTAATCACAGAGCAACACAGCCAAAATAAAAGAAAGAGGGCAACCAGATGACACAAGAAATTTATAGTGGTTCCCCAACCTGGGTACATCCACTCTTCTACCACCCTAGTAGGAATCCAGTCATGTTTTTGATCAGGTGCCTGACACCAATGAGCTTTTGTTCAGGTGCTCAAAAACCAAAACCTCAAGTCTTTTGGTAGGAGACTTGTTACCAGGAATAATTTTGAAGGGAATTAAAAACCTGTACAGAGGATGGAAAAAGGGTGCAATGAGGTCTTCTCCTTCTTAATAACAACTGAGAAGACTTGTGGATTGATTTCAGCAGATTGCTCCCCCTGAGATCTTGAAGGGATCAGGAATGCTGGAGCACTGCTTCAGGGTGACAGGTCTTCAAAAGCTTGAGTGCCTGGACCAGAGATTGCTTTAGTAACTTCTTTGACAGAAAAAGTTTAGTTGTCCTTCTGAAGTTGTCTTGAGAATTGAAAGAAGAAGACTCTTGATAGTGATTGAATGTTCTTCTTCTTCTTGATGAAATTGTTCTCTGGTTTAGGCTGATTGCAGTAGAACTTTAGATTTCTGTAAGATTGTTCTTCAGTGATATCACTGTTTGTATGTCTGTGTCACTACTTGTGTTGTAGTACTAGTTGATCTTTCTTTTCTTACTTTTTACTGACTGAAGAACATTCGAAATTTGAATGTTTGAGCAGTAAATGCAATCGGCCTGGGAAGGAAGCGGCAATCAATGATTTCCCTAACTGTCCCATGGAAAAATGGCATGAAATGATCCATGATTAATGCTCGTTCCAACGGTAACATTCCGAGAAGATTTAGCATTAATTACTCAGGAATCATCGCCAAGAAAGGGGACGGAAAACTGGAGAAGACCTAGTCTGGAATCGTCAAATGAAGAACAGGAATCGTCGAGTTGAGTTCATAGTTCGTCGAGGTGAGCTGATGAGTTCGTCGACCAGACAATAATAATCTGTCTTCAAGGGAATCTTGTCAAATTTGCAACAATCTTCGTTGAACTGACAATCTTCATTCGTCGACCAGAGATCCAGAGTTCGTCGAACAGATAATCATCACTGTCAATCTTTATTCATCGAACAGAGATCCAAATTCATCGACCGAAGAATGATTGAGGACTTAGAATCTGAGAAGTCTCTGACTGAGAAGGATTCAAATCATTGAGCAGAAATCGTCGAGTAGAGTACTGCATTCGTCGACATGAGAAGATGTGAACTTGAGATCCAAGTTCGTCGAGCTCAGATTCCTGTTCGTCGACCAAAGCTTGAAGCTAGACTTAGAAAAAATCTGGTGTTATCCTGACTTTAGCATGTCGAAGAATCTCAGTCTTCATCGAACAGAGAACAAGGATCGTCGAGCTCAGCACAAAGAAATATCTCAAGATCGTCGAGCTCAGAATGCTTTTCGTCGACCCGATTTCGACGAACGTCGAACTCATTTTACTTAGTCTTGAATTCTTCTAAGTCTGGAGTCTCTGATGGTCTTATTGATAGATGGTCCATCTGATGTTGAACCTAAGGACTTGACCTAGATTCTAGGACACAAACTTGACCCTGGCTATACATGTTGGGTCACATCTTAAGTCAGTGAACCTAGCCCAAATCAACTAGGGATCCAACAATCTCCCCCTATTTAGGTGAGTTCACTAAGAGACTCAAAAGAGATAAACAAAGCAAGAAAAGAAATATATCTGGCAGAGAATTACTAACGCATGCAATCGATATATATGTACATGGGCTTTGTTTAAACAAATAACATAGTTTGAAAACAAATTGCAGAAAGAAATTAAAATAAAATAAATATTACTTCTTCTTTTTCTGCATAGACCTGTCTTCTGTTGTCTTCTCTCCTGGCTTTTTGAAGATAATTTCTCTGTTAGGATTTGAAGCCACTGTCTGGGTCATTGTCATATCAGCTGCCCCAATGATCTTCAGTGATGTAGCTCTGGGGACAACTGCTTCTGGATGGAGCTTCATATAATCATCAACATTGAAGAGCTTGTTGCCTTTGTCAAACCTTTTTAACTCTTCTTTCTTGTACTTTGACATAGTTGTTAAACCTGATGTGTCTTTTCCTTCAGCCTTTGCTTTATTGATCAAATATAGGCCAATTAGCTCCTGGAATCTGGCCATTTTAGCAGTATTTGCAGGTTTAGGATCTTCAAATGGAATAGGAGGAGAGTATGGCCTTTTAGGATTGTCAGCTTTTTGTACTTCAGATAAATGTTGTTGCTGCTGAGATTATTGCTGCTAATGTTGATTTCCTGAGGAAGGTTGCCTTTGCTGGCTGCTTCCAGAGGATCTCCCTGACTGTCTCTGATAGGTTTGCATGGGGGCAGATCTCTGAGAGCTAGAGCCAGTGGCACCAGATGCTGGAGGAGGAGGAGGAGGTGTATCCTTTCTATATCTGTGAACTGGTGGAGGAGAGTATCTCCTACTTCTTTTCCTTTCCTTTTGCTGGTTCTTAGATAGCCACATCCATGCAGGCATTCCCTTATAAGGAGTAACATTGTGCAAAATATAATAGGGAGTGTCAGCAGTGGGATTAGGCTTAGGAGCTGGAGGAGGAGTCTTCCTTTTCTTTGACAGCATTTTCTTTTTCTTCTTGGAAGCTTCTTCATCTGAATCATCATCATCATCAGCTTCATCATCTTCAGTATCAGAACCCTGAGGGTTATCATATAAAGCATCTAATGCTTTTAAATCTTTATCCTCAATAACAGCTTTTGCTATAACAGGGGCAGAAATTTCAGGAACTGGAGTTTCAGCAACAGTTGAGGAGGAGACTGTACAGGAATCAGAAATAGTAGGGACAGAGCTTTCAGCTGCTGCCTTATTTTCTTCTTCAATATCAGCCAGTATTAGCTCATCCAAATCTGGCATAGGTGAATCATCCATAACAAAAACTGGTACTAAGTTATCTTCTAGAATAGCTGCAGGGATTGGAGCTAAAGCTGGAATAACAAATCTATCACAGAGTTGCTTAGCAACTGCTGGACTTATTTGAGAAGTGTAGGGCACAATAGCCAACTGTGGCTTAGTAAAGTTTGCTGGAAGAGACTGCATATGTACAGTATCAAAAACTTGCAGTAATTCTTGTAGATTAACTGTGGGATTGAGAGAAAAATCACCAACAGTTTCAGCAGTATCCATGTCAGCAATATCCATATCAATATTAATAAAATTAATCAAATCAATTAACTCTGTATCTGTACAATCTGGAAGAACTTCTGAAGTTGTGTCTGCTGGGGAAGCTGTATCTGAAGCTTGTGCGGCTGCTTCATCATCAGGCATCTCCCCCTACCTGGGTTCAGTGGGGACTGAGGCCAGGCCCTGGACTGAGGAGGGGGCAGCAGAAAGGGCAGAAACTTGGCCAGATAAAGAATTAATAGAATTCACAAGAGGTGTAATGGCCTCTGTGATAAGGGTTTTGATGAGAGGAGTGAGGAAGGTGAGGATAAATGATATGGTAGTTGAATCAGAGGAGGAATGGGAAGAGGATATGGTAGTTGAATCAAGGGTTTTGATGGTGGCATCTGACATGGCAATGTCTGTGGGTAGGGTGTAAGATGGAATGGAGGACAAATGAGGGGTAAGTGGAGACTGAGGAGGTGTAAGATTATGTGTGTCATGAGGTGAAGCAGGGGGTGTTGATTGTTGATTAGCTTGCAGAGGGTAAGATGAAGGTGGAGATGGGATGTTGGTGATGTCTAGTGGTGGAGATGGAGGAGGAGTAGACACATGAGTAGGCTGCTTTGCTGGAAGGGGTGCTGGAAGAGATAGTGGAGGGGGATGGATCTCCTCAGCAGGTGTGGGAGTGGCTATAACAGCCTTGGTGCCTTCTAAAGCGGGGATGGACGAGGAGGAAGCCTTGGATGGCTTGGAGATCGTCCTCTCCCATCTGCCAAACAAAGCGCAGGTGAGGCGCTTGCTAGAAATGATGAAGATGGTCGGGGAGACCATGAATTCACCAGCCTTTTCCTTGAGGAAGATCCCCAGGATTCTTCCAAAACAAACCTCTTTCTTGCTGATTTTCTTCTTTATCAAATCAAAGAAGATCTTGCTCCAATGAACAGGAAGCTTATTCACCAGGGCGCACATGACAAGAAATTGATGTCTTGTTATGTAGTCGTGTGCGGTGTGCTTGCCCATCAGCACTTTTCCCACGATATCCGCCAAGAACTGGTAGGCGGCAGACAGTTGTTTCTTTAATAACTTGTTAGGGTTACTCCCTGTAAACCCCATCAACTTCAGCATCGAACTGTATTCTTCAGAATCCATGTCCATATCGTCTTCTCCATTTACCAACCCAAAAATTTCGGAAAGAATGGCGGGAGACAAAGAAACAGCATTACTCCCGATATTTCCTGTCAATGTATCATCCTCAGAAGCCAAAGAAGTGTATACCCATTCTCTAATTTCCGTTGCATGCAGTTTAATTCTTCGAGTCATGAAATCCTTGAGACCAAGTTCTTCTAGTAGTTCCAGAATGTAGAGAAATATTGGGTCAGAGTGCTGGAATGAATCAAAATCCATGTCAAAACTGGTGTTGAATTTCATTGCGGATAAGGTGCTTGCTGGAACCGCCATTGATGACCTGCAAGAGAGACAGATAAAACGGCGATCAAGAGCAAAGGAACAAAAAGCGCGGGACGACGAACTCTGGAAAATTCGTCAAGAGCATAGGAACGGCGATCAAGAGCAAAGGAACTAAAAGCGCGGGACAACCGAAATATCTTCTAAAGCAAAGTTCGTCGATCTCTAGTCGACGAAAATTGTTTCCACACAGAGAGTTCGTCAATCTGCGTTCGACGAGCATCTCTCGAACTTTCCCTAATTCGTCGAACTCTGTTTGACGAACTCTGGAAAATTCGTCGAATGCAGACAGAAACTAATTTAACTCTTCTCCTTGATTATTCCCAGTTGATTTAAAAAGAACAGATGATTTTTATCACTCAAAGGTTTGGTGAAAATGTCTGCTCTCTGTAGATCAGTAGGAATATGGATTAAGTTAATTTTCTTTTTGTCTACATTATCTCTAATGAAATGATGTCTTATATCAATATGTTTAGTCCTACTATGGTGAACCGGATTCTGTGTTATAGCAATAGCACTAGTATTATCACAAAATAATGTTGAATTATTTAAGTTGACACCATAGTCTAAGAGTTGGTTTTGTATCCATAACATTTGTGAATAGCAGCTTCCAACAGCCATGTATTCTGCTTCTGCAGTTGATGTAGACACAGATGTTTGTTTTTTACAAAACTAGGAGACAAGTCTCATACACAGGAACTGGCAAGTTCTAGAGGTACTCTTCCTGTCCACTCTACATCCAGCATAGTCAACATCTGTGTATCCAATTAACTCAAACTCTGACTCTGCAGGATACCAGAGTCCTAGATTAGGACAACTCTTTATATATCTCAAAATTCATTTAAAGAAAATAAGGTGAGATTCTTTAGGGTTCACTTGGAACCTAGCACAAAGGCATATGACAAACATGATATCAGGCCTACTAGCTGTTAGGTATAATAGGGATCCAACAATTGCCCTATAATTTTTCTGATCTACAGGTTTCCCTGCTGCATCAGAATCCACAACAGCATTGGTAGCCATAGGTGTTTTCATTCCCGAAGCATCACCCATCCCAAACTTCTTAATAAGCTCTTTAGCATACTTAGCTTGGGAGAAGAAGATACCATTAGGGAGCTTCTTCACTTGGAGACAAAGGAAGTAGGAAAGCTCACCCATGCTACTAATCTCAAATTTGGAATGCATGAGGTCAGCAAACCTCTTGCATAATTTGGGATCAGTAGACCCAAAAATGATGTCATCCACATATATTTGTACTAACAATATTTGATCCTTATGATGTCTAGTGAAAAGAGTTTTATTTATGGTTCCTCTTGTAAAATTATGCTCTAAAAGAAAGCTTGCTAAGGTATCATACCAAGCTCTTGGAGCTTGCTTTAAACCATAGAGAGCTTTATGCAATTTAAATACAAAAGAGGGTTGAGTTAAAGAGATAAAACCTGGAGGTTGTTCCACATAAACCTCTTCTTGAAGCACTCCATTCAAAAATGCACTCTTGACATCCATTTAGTAAACTTTGAATCTCCTGTAAGCTGGATAGGCAAGGAATATTCTTATGGCCTCTAACCTTGCAATAGGGGCAAATGTTTGGTCATAGTCAATTCATTCCTCTTGCCTGTAGCCTTGAGCAACATGCCTAGCCTTATTTCTCACTATGTTCCCTTGAGCATCTAGATTGTTCCTATAGACCCATTTGGTTCTAATAACTGGGTGGTTATGAGGTCTTGGAACCAAATCCCAAACTCTACATCTCTCAAACAGATTTAATTACTCTTGCATTGCAATGATCCAATGGGGATCTTGCTCAGCTTCATGGATGGAGAGAGGTTCAATTAGAGAGAGAAAATAGGCATGCATCAAGTCTTGGTTGAGTTGATGTCTTCTTTGTATACCTACTGAAATGTCTCCAATCACTTAAGATCTGGGGTGATCTCTAAGTGTGACAAGATCAGTTGGTGGAGTTTGTTCAGCAACAGCTTCTATAATTAATTCCTCTTGAGGATTGTTATTAGCTGTTGAGGGAAATTCAGCCACTTCCACTTGAATTTCTTCTTCACTATCTTCAGCAACCTGTGGAGAAGGATGGGTTGATACCTCTTGGGTAAGGTTTAGTCCATCCATAGACTCACATAGTTGTGGAACCTGCAAAGAGTTATTGGTAGAAATCTATTTCTCCTTATAAGACATGTTAGCTTCATCAAAAGATACATAGACTGACTCTTCAATTTTAAGAGTGGATTTATTAAAAACCCTATAGGCCTTACTTACTTGGGAGTATCCTAGAATAATCCATTCTTCAGCCTTAGCCTCAAACTTTCTACTGTATCTTTTGTTATTTGTGTGAATGTAACATATACAACCAAAAACTTTAAAGTATGTGATTTTAGATTTCTTCCCTTTAAGCAATTCATAAGGGGTCTTATTTTTCAGCTTATGTATAAGGCTTCTATTCAGGACATATTTAGCAGTGTTTACAGCTTCTGCCCAAAAGGATAAAGGCATGTAAGCATCTGCCAATAATCTACCTGCAGATTCAATGAGTGTCCTATTTTTCCTTTCAGCTACCCCATTTTGTTGGGGAGTTCTAGGATTTGAGAAGCACTGCCTGATACCTTCCTTCTCACAGAACTCATGCATAAGAAGCGACTCAAACTCTGTGCCATGATCACTTCTGATCAATGCAACATTAGTAGAGAACTCAATATGTATGGTCCTGAGAAAATCTATAAGAACCTTGAATGTATCTGACTTAGCTCTCAGAAAGGCTACCCAATTGAATGTAGAGAAGTCATCAACAATCACTAAAGTGTAAGACTTTCCTCCTAGGCTTTGTACTGCAATGGGTCCAAATAGATCCACATGGAGCAAATACAAAATCTTAGGTGAATCACTTTTATTAATGGATTTGAAACTAGTTTTAGTTTGCTTGCCTAATTGACAAGCCCTGCAAAGGTTTTCCTTCTTGTAGGGGACAGAAGGTAAACCTCTAACAAGCTTGTCTTTAGATAACCTAGCTATATTCTTAAGGTTTACATGGCCTAATCTTTTATGCCACAACTCATTTTGGTTACTAGTGATATTGAGTAAACAAACATCAATTTTGGCAGAAATAAAGTCTACTAGATATATGTTACCTTGTATAATTCCAATTAAAACAGTTTTGTTTTCATTATCAATAATAGAACAAGAGGTAGAGTTAAAGTGTACTTGATAACCTTCATCACATAATTGGCTTATGGATATTAGGTTATGTTTGAGTCCTCCTACATATGTTACTCTCTTGAATGTAACTGTTCCAATCTTTACTACTTCATATCCTTCAGACTGGCCACTCTTTGAATCACCAAGGATCACCTTTGTTCCTAGCTTGGACTTGTAATTAGATAGATTGTCCTTGTTGCCTGTCATATGCTTGGAGCAACCACTATCCAAGTACCAGATCCGACTCACCCTTGGACAGTTCTTCACCTGTACCTGTAATGAAAAACAAAACTCAATTTTTCTTTACCCAGGTTACCTTGGGTCCCTTATTTGGTTGAAATGAAAAGCTGGAAATAACTGATAAAGTAGGTTGAGATTTATAACCTAAGGGGTGATATCTCCTAGGTGGAATAACCTAATCAGCTACTGGATTGAATGATTTATTAGCTGACTTAGAATTTCTGTAAGAGAAATGATTTAAGTTTGGTCCTTCTGGGTTCGATGAATTTCTGTAAGTTCGTCGACCAGAGTTTGACGAATAGGGCTGAGATATCGATCTCTGCTCAGAGAATGATAGTAGTCATTTTCTGTGCCCCAAGTTTATCGACCTCTGCTCGATGAACCATACCAAGTTCGTCGATCGCAGTTAGACGAATTATTATTACTAAAGTTTGCATTCAGTGTTCGTCGATCTGGGTTCGACGAACTGGCCACATTTCGTCGATCTGAGTTCGACGAATGCTGCTGAACCTTATTTTTACTAGCTGTTTTCTGATTTTTATTTCTCTTGTCTATGGGTCTTGGATTGTTTTCTGACATTGGTTTGTCTATTATCTTTTTTTCCCTTGGCAGAGACAAATTTAATGGGTGTGGTAAGAATGTTTTTCTTAATTATGGGGGGCAAACCTGATGATGCACCCAAGCCCAGCTTGCCACTTAATCTGGCATTTACTGTGCTTGTTTTGTCCATCAGCTTGAGACTTCTCCCATTGAGGGACTGCTCAAGTTGTTTGGCCTCACATAAATCAGATTTTAATTGAATTATCTATTCATTTGCTAGAGTTAGTTGATCTTGAAGTTTAATATTTTCTGAGTTGACAGATTCAAGATTTCCTAGTCTTTATCTAAGGGTTTTTATTTCTTTTTCTGAATTAATTAAATCTAAACACATGGTTTTAAATTCAGTTTTAAATAAATCAGAATTGAAATCAAAGCTTGAAAGAACCCGATCTGCCTCTGAGTCTGAGGCTGCTTCATCTTCAGATTCTACTTCTGATCCTGAATTGCTCCTGGAGGCATCAATTTCCATAAGGCAAACCTCTTTGGATCTTGCTTCTTCCTATTCTTCACTTGAGCTGGAAGATGATGATTCTTCTTCAGTATCACTCCATGTCTCAGTAACAAAGCCCTTGTCTTTCTTTTTGTACTTGCTTGAGGAGGGTCTACTTTTTGTGTTTTCTTCTGGAGTCCTTTTCTTTGCTTTTCTCCTTCTTCTGATTTTTTGGACATTCAGAGATGTAATGTCCAGGCTTTCTGCATCCAAAGCACACAACCTCCTTGGTTGGTGTCTTATCAAATCTGGGCTTATCATCCTGCCTGGATGATTTCCTTCTAAAATCCTATCTAGCCATCTTATAAAATATTTTTGCAGAGAGGCTCATGAGTTCTTCATTGGATGTTGAGGTCTCACTTTCCTCGGATGCTTTGAAGGCTATGCTGTGATCTTTTCTAACTGGAGTTGTTACTTTCTGTTCATCTGCTTCTCTTGATTTTATCAATTGCTCATAAGACTTTAATTTGCCTAGGAGAGATTTAGTTGATATCTCATTTATGCTTCTGGATTCTTTGATAGTCCAGATTCTTGAATCCCAAGAGCTAGGGAAGCACATTAAGATTTTATCATTCACCTCTGTAAGGGTGATGTCCTTATCCAAGGTTTGAGCTCATTGATGATTGAACTCAACCTATTGTACATCTCAGCCACTGATTCAGCCTCATCCTTCTTAAAATTCTCATACAGGGATATGAGATTTGATCTCTTGTCTTTCCTTTCATCTGCTGAACCAGCTATCATTTGGTTGAGGGAATACCAAATGGCCTTGGCTTAGGTGCACTCAGCCACCTTCTGAAATATGTCATGTGACATAGTTTGAGTCAAGATATTCATTGCCTTTGCATATGCAATTTTGGCTTTCTTGTAGGCATCATTATTCTCTGGAGGAGGTACTGCAGTCATATTGGTGGTGGTGCTTGTAGAAGTTGTAGGTGCAGGAGGTACTCCTGTCAAGATGGAAGCAAAAATATCCTCATCAATAGAATTCATGTATAATTTGATTCTTGCCTTCCATATGGCAAACTTGTTAAGATTGCATACTGGAGGTCTGATGCTTGCATAATCTTTGTTTTGAGCCATGTCTGTGAAGAAATAAATCTAATAACAAAATCAAAACAAACAGATCTAACTAGAGGGATCTTTATGATTCAGGTGTTAGCCTATACAACCATTTAATCTCTTAAGGTGTGGTAGATTAACCAACCTGGTAAGGTGTGTAGTTTAACCAACCTGGCTCTGATACCAATTGAAAGTGCAAGTTATATCTGAAATACTCTAGAGGGGGGGGTGAATAGAGTATTGTGCTCACTACAAAAATTCTTTACAGCTTTTGCTATAATCCTAAGTGAACCGATTAGCAAATAAAGAGATAAGCACAACAACCTAAACAATCACAGAACAACACAGTCAAAACAAAAATAAAGGGCAACTAGACGACACAAGAAATTTATAGTGGTTCCCCAACCTGGGTACATTCACTCTTCTACCACCCTGGTAGGAATCCACTCAGGTTTTTGATCAGGTGACTGACACCAATGAGATTTTGTTCAGGTGCTCAAAAACCAAAAACTCAAGTCTTTTGGTAGGAGACTTGCAACTAGGAATAATTTTGAAGGGAATTAAAACCCTGTACAGAGGATGGAAAAAGAGTGTGATGAGGTCTTCTCTTTCTCAATAACAACTGAGAAGACTTGTGCATTGATTTCAGCAGATTGCTCCCCCTGAGATCTTGAAGGGATCAAGAATGCTGGAGCACTGCTTCATGGTGACAGGTCTTCAAAAGCTTGAGTGCCTGGATCAGATATTGCTTCAGGAACTTCTTTGACAGATAAAGTTTAGTTGTCCTTCTGAAGTTGTCCTGAGAATTGAAAGAAGAATACTCTTGATAGTGATTGAATGTTCTTCTTCTTCTTGATGAAATTGTTCTCTGGTTTAGGCTGATTGCAGTAGAACTTTAGATTTCTGTAAGATTGTTCTTCAGTGCTATCACTGTCTGTATGTCTGTGTCACTGCTTGTGCTGTAGTACTAGTTGATCTTTCTTTTCTAACTATTTACTAACTGAAGAACATTCGAAATTTGAATGTTTGAGCAGTAAATGCAATCGGCCTGGTAAGGAAGCGGCAATCAATGATTTCCCTAACTGTCCCATGGAAAAATGGCATGAAATGATCCATGATTAATGCTCGTTCCAACGGTAATATTCCGAGAAGATTTAGCATTAATTACTCAGGAATCATCGCCAAGAAAGGGGACAGAAAACTGGAGAAGACCTAGTCTGGAATCGTCAAACGAAGAACAGGAATAGTCGAGCTGAGTTCATAGTTCATCGAGCTGAGCTGATGAGTTCGTCGACCAGATAATAATTTGTCTTCAAGGGAATCTTGTCAATTCTGCAACAATCTTCATCGAACTGACAATCTTCATTTGTCGACCAGAGATCTAGAGTTCGTCGAACAGATAATCATCACTGTCAATCTTTATTCATCGAACAGAGATCCAAATTCATCGACCGAAGAATGATTGAAGACTTAGAATCTGAGAAGTCTCTGACTGAGAAGGATTCAAATCGTTGAGCAGAAATCATCGAGTAGAGTACTGCATTCGTCGACCGGAGAAGCTGTGAACTTGAGGTCCATGTTCGTCGAGCTCAGATTCCTGTTCGTCGACCAAAGCTTGAAGCTGGACTTAGAAAAAATCTGGAGTTATCCTGACTTTAGCTTGTTGAAGTATCTCAGTCTTCGTCGAACAGAGAACAAGGATCGTCGAGCTCAGCACAAAGAAATATCTCAAGATCGTTGAGCTCAGAACACCTTTCGTCGACCTGAGTTCGACGAACGTCGAACTTATTTTACTTAGTCTTGATTTCTTCTAAGTCTAGGGTATCTGATGGTCTTGTTGATAGCTGGTCCATCTGATGTTGAACCTAAGGACTTGACCTAGACTCTAGGACACAAACTTGACCCTGGCTATACATGTTGGGTCACATCCTAAGTCAGTGAACCTAGCCCAAATCAACTAGAGATCCAACACGACTGGTGGATGAAGCAGTGTTTGCAATGATCAATGCACAGCCTGCAAGGCAGGTGCATCAGCCCGCTCCTGCGATGGAGCAGGTACCACTGCAAGCGGCTGAGCAGAGAAGGATGGAACAGGTAGTAGAGGAGTTATTGGTGCTAAGGAGGACAACTGAGAGACAGCTCAAACATGACATGAGCTTTAATCGTCCGGTATTCTCGGGGTTGGGAACCCCATCTCAAGCTGAAGACTGGCTCTCCCGTGTGAAGAGAGTCTTGACAGCGATAGAGACGGATGAGTGGCAGATGACCACTATAGCTACGTTCCTGTTGGATGGAGACGCTAGGCTATGGTGGGAGGGTTTGGAGCTGCATCTATTGAGAGGAAGGCAACTTATAGACGTCTCGATGGAAGAGTTCTCGAGACTATTCTCGGCTAGGTACCTCCCTTCGGCGCAGAGGATAGCATTGGAGAATGAGTTCCTGAAGTTGGTTCAAGGAGACAGTAGCATGGATTAATATCTCCACGAGTTTACTCGATTGAGTCGATATGCTAGCTCCACCATCGCGGATTAGGAGCGCAAGATGAATCGATTCTACGAAGAGTTCAGAGATGATTTAAGGTTTCTACTCTCGAGACCGATGACGCAGGGTTTCTTGACCTTGGTCAACACGGCCTGATCCTTGGAGAAGGACGTGAAGAATGTTCAAGCGAAAAAGAGCATTGGTGATAAGAATTCTGGGTTCAAAGTGTCGACTACTTCAATGTCCGGCTATCAAAGATTCTTTAAGAACTCTAGGACTTCGGGTCCAGCTCCTTCTTCTGGTGCTTCTGGGGCGACTATGGGTCGGACCCTGGGTGCAGGTTTTACCTGTGGAAAGTCGGGGCACTTTGCCCGCGATTGCTGCAGCGGACGCCCCATGTCCAAAAGGAAGCCGGGAGCGACTTATGAAGAGAAGGGCAAGGCAGTGGAGTCAATCACGTCCCATTATGCTCCGGCCCAACCGAGGATTTATAATCTTGGCCAACAGGAGGCCATCAAACAGGCGGATGTGGTGACAGGTAAAATTTAAATTTGTAGCAAGTTAAATTTCTTTAAATACTTGTTATGCACATGTTACCTTACCAGTGCTTGTTTAGGATTTGTTTTGATTTGTGAAAATCCGGCAAGAACACTCTTCGATACAGGAGCTTCACACTCCTTTTTGTTCGAAGAATTCATATCGCGCATCGGAGTACCTTCTTTGATGGCGAAGGACAAGTTGGATGTGTTGTTGCACAATGGGTGTTCGATGCGCGCGGATAGAATCTGTGGCCTGAAGATTCGAATTGGGAGCCAGGAGTTCCATTTGCAAGCGCCGTTATTGCCACTAGTGGAATTCGACGTTATATTTGGCATGGACTGGCTCTCGGAGCAGCGAGACTATATTGATTGCGGTAGCAAGGAAGTCAAGCTGGGAGCAGGTCGTGAGATGACTTTCACGTGCTTGAAGAGGTCGAGCAAGACGTTGATGTATTCTCTTCAGGTGGTGAAGGCGGTTCGTGCCGGTGCAGAACTGTTCTTTAGACTAGTGGAGGTTGCAAAGCCTAAGCCCGTGTTAGACAGTATTTCAGTGGTATCGGAGTACCCTGATGTGTTCCCTAGTGATCTTCCGAGAGCCCCGCCACAGCGGGAGATATATTTTACGATAGATCTCGTACCAGGTGCAAAGCTTGTGTCATGCTCTCCATATCGTCTAGTGCCTAAGGAAATGGAGGAGCTGAAGGTTCAACTACAAGAGTTGTTGGAGCATGGGTTTGTGCGTCCAAGTTCTTCACCTTGGAACTCGTTGGTCCTCTTTGTTAAGAAGAAGGATGGAAGCTTGAGGTTATGTATTGATTATCGGGAGCTCAACAAGTTGACGGAAAAGAACAAGTACCCAATCCTAAGGATCGATGATCTTTTTGATCAGTTGGTCGGGTCGACGGTGTACTCTAAGTTGGACATCAAGTCCGGGTACTATCAGCTGCAAATAAGGGAGAGTGATATCCCAAAGAAAGCATTCAGTACGAGATACGGATATTACGAGTTTACGGTCATGCTATTTGGGCTGACTAATGTGCTGTCAGTGTTCATGGATTTGATGAATAGGACCTTCAGGGAGTACTTGGACCATTTTGTGATCGTCTTCATCGACGATATTTTGGTGTACTCACAGAGTGAGGAAGATCACTTCAGGCATCTTCATTTGGTTTTGGAGATTCTAAAGAGGAATAAATTGTACGTCAAGTTCTCGAAGTGCGAGTTTTTGTTGTCCTCAGTGGCGTTCATCGGTCATATAGTGAATGGGGAAGGTATTGCAGTGGATCCGGCGAAGATTGTTGCGATACAGGAGTGGCCTGAGCTTTCTATGGTAGCGGAAGTCCGGAGATTTCTGGGGCTTGCCGGCTATTATAGGCGCTTCATAGAGAACTTATCGCAGATAGCATTACCTCTCACTACATTGACGAGGAAGGATAAAAAGTTTGTTTGGACGCCGGAGTACGCGCGTGCTTTTGAGGAGTTGAAGTGTTGGTTGACCACGACGCTGATCCTTAGTTCGCCGAGTGGGACCGAAGGCTTCGAAATATATAGTGATGCTTCGGGCAGCGGTTGGGGTTGCGTGCTATTGCAACATGGAAGTGTGATAGCTTGTGGCTCGGGATAGCTGAAAGTGCACGAGGGGAAATATCCGGTCCGTGACTTGGAGATAGCGGCCGTGATTTTTGCCTTGAATCTTTGGAGACATTATTTGTATGGAGTGAAGGTCGATATTTATACCGACCATAAGAGCTTGAAGTATTTATTGGATCAGAAAGATCTGAATATGCAGCAGCATGGATGGATAGAGTTCCTGGGGGACTATAAATTCAAGATCCATTATGTGCCGGGGAAAGGCAATGCGGTTGCGGATGCGTTGAGTCGCAGGGCCCCATCTCAAGCCAATTGGTTGTCGGTCCATGACGAGCAGTTGGTTCGGAAGATTGGAGGCGTTGGAGATTGTTTGCATAGACAAGCAGTCAAGTGCTGAAGCACTATTGAACTGGACTGAAATTCAGTATGACCTGGCTGACCGGGTTCGTAAGGCGTTGGACTGCTTTGGAAGGACGGTCATCGTTTGTGCGTCCCAGAATTGGGAAATTTACGGGTGGAATTGCTGTATGAGGCGCATCATACCAAGTACTCAGTTCACCCGGGGAGCACGAAGATGTACCGCGAGATTAAGAAATTGTTCTGGTGGCCGGGACTGAAGAAGGATGTGGCAATGTACGTGGCAAAGTGCCAAACTTACACATTGGTGAAGGCGGAGTGCCAAAAGCCGGGAAGATTTTTGAAGTCCTTGCCTATTCCGGAGTGGAAATTCGACGACATCACTATGGACTTTGTGCACGGGTAGCCAAGGTTGCAAAAGGGGAACGACGCCATCTGGGTGGTCGTAGATCGGCTAACGAAGGTGTCGCATTTCATCCCGCATAGGAAGGATGATCCGGTGGAGAAGTTGGCAAAGTTAGATGTGGATAACATAGTGCGGATCCACGGTGTGCCCCGCAGCATCGTGATTGACCGAGATGGGCGGTTCATGTCCAATGATTGGAGGCTTGTGCAGCAAATGTTGGGAACAAAGCTGAGTTTTAGCACAGCCTTTCATCCACAGACGGATGGGCAGACCGAGAGGGTCAATAGAACTATAGAAGACATGCTCCGCATGTGTGTCTTGGACATTGGAAAGCAATGGGAATACCATCTTTATTTGGTGGAATTTGCGTACAACAATAGCTACCAGGCGAGTATTCAAATGCCGCCCTTCGAGGCCCTTTATGGTAGAAGATGTCGCACACCATTGTCCTGGTTGGAAACAGGTGAGTTAAAGTTGTACAAGCGTCAAGAGGTGGAAGATGCTACTTCGTTGGTGTGAACCATTCGGGAGAGGTTGCTAATCGCTCAGGACTATCAGGCGAAATACTATAATGCCAAGCACAGGAACGTGGAGTTCGCTGTGGGAGATTGGGTGTACTTAAAGATCAAGCCGTTCAAGGGTGTCTCGCGAGTGCGGCGGTTGAAAAAGCTAAGCCCGAGGTACCTTGGGCCGTTTGAGGTTCTGGAGCGGGTTGGTGAAGCAACCTATCAGTTGAAGCTATCAGTGGAGCTCAGTGGTCAACATGATGTATTCCATATATCGGTGCTACGGAAGGCGGTGCAAGAGCCTACGCAAGTGATCGCGGTCGATCAAGTGCCAATTGTTAGTGGGTTGACGACAAAGGTCAAGCCCGTGCGTATTGAAGACTCAGAAGTCAAGAGGGTACGCAATAAAGAGATCAAGATGGTCAAGGTCCGATGAGACAATTGCGTTCGAGAGGAGCTCTCTTGGGAGCGAGAGCAGACTATGCTTGACGAGTACCCGGAGTTGTTCCGCTCAGGTACAATTTTAGTTTTGTGCTTATCTTTCCTTTATGAAATTTCGTGGACGAAATTCTTTTAAGAGGGAGAGAGTTGTAACTCCATGAAACTTAAAAGAGCGATGGGAGAGGTTCCGGGCCAAATTTAGAATTTGGCAGGAGGCACACGACCTGGGACATGGGTGTGTCCCAGGGCATGTCGTGTTGGGTTCGACGATTTGGTCGAGAGGTCGACGAAATTGGGTTCGACGATCGTCGATCAGCAAACACGGCCCTGGACACGGGCGTGTCCCAGGGCGTGTCAACTTTGGTTCGACAATCGGGCCGTGGGTTCGACGATCGGGCCGTGGGTTCGACAATCGGGCCAGCGATCTCTGTTTGATGATCGGGCCGTGGGTTCGACGATCGGGCCGTGTGTTCGATGATCGGGCCAGCGATCTATGTTCGACGATCTGGCTGCGTTCGACGATTTGGCCAGAGATTTCCGTTAGACGATCTGTCTACATTCGACGATTTGGCCAGATATCTCCGTTCGACGATCTGGCAGCGGTCGATGATCTTTGTTTGACGATCGTCGAGCGCGGGGCGGATTGTGGCGTGTTTGACTCTATCGACGCGAAGTGTCGACACACGGGTTTTGGCGGGAGTTGACTAATTGTTCCGACACTTTTTTGATGCGTACGTGTCCTGCTACTGTTGGTGATTCGTGCGGTGTTTAGCCCCATTTGACCAGGTCAGACCCGGATCGTATCCGTGCATCCCTTTTGTGGGATCCGACGGCTGTGGTTATCCCGAAGTGGTTATACCCGAGAGAGGGTTTCAAAACCCTTATTTTTCTGCCGTAGTTCTCTGTCTAAATCTTAGAGAGAGGGGAGAGCAAAGGAGGAAGAAGAAGTCTAGATCCAGTCATTGGAGGAGTTTCAGAGCTCCAAATCGCGAGCCGACTTTGGATCTACGAAGGCAAGGAGATTGCAGTGCTTTTTGTAAGACCCCTTTTTTTTTCTTTTTAAAACTCCGGGGTCTTAGGCCCAGAACCGCCGCCTTGCGGTGACACCTTCGCACCCGGGAAGGTCGTCACTACAAGACGCCGATCCTGCCGGCCAAATCGATCGCAGCTGACACAAAAGTAGCAGTACAAGAGAAGACAAGTCCACAGCATATCACATATATATAAAAATCTCCACGAAGGGAGTGTCCACAGAATAATAAAGTTTACAGAAATAAAAGGGCTGAAGCCCGGTACATCCATATCCTCACTACAGATCCCTCATACGGAAGCAAAAGAAAACAACTACTAGAAGTCGGAACTCACGGTCCCAGCTGGCTGTACTCCTGAGCTAGACTGCCCTATCTCCAACTGCACCGGTCTCCTGGGCTGCTCCTCCATACTCGGCTCCACGATCCCCTAATATGATGTGGTTCGAAAACCATTAGTCTAAAAGACTAAGCCCTATCGTCCCCCACCCCTTCCCCCATGCTCCTAGGCACCGAGCGGGGAGGAAGAAAGGAAGGACGTGAAAGAGGAGAGAAATCAAAAACAGGTGACAGGGGAACCTAGCTAGCAATTTTATAATCAGGTTATAATGAGTAAAGTAAGAAAGGAATATAACCTTCACTTATGTGAATACACATAAGCCAAGGGATCTTCTACAAGGCTCCCATCGTATAAAATGTCCCATACCACTTTATACGTTGGGGTGTCGGTTATCACAAGCAGAATATAAATATTGAAATAACCTTAATTTATAAACTTGCCCACACAAGCTTATAGACCAAGGGGTCGTTTTGCAGGGTCTAATGTATAAGTGTCCCATACCACTTATACTTTAGGTGTCAGGGTTAAATGAATCGTTGATGCTATGACATGCAAGTGGGTATGATGGACATGCAAGTGCAACACACACACCCGACTCTGTGCACACAGACCTTTAGTTCCCCCTTTCGGAGCCGTTACCTCCCAGGATACCTCCGTAGTGGCAGACGGAAGCGGTGGGTTGGGCCTCGCCCACCTCAAAACCAGTAACAGCACTACCGGTCTGACCTATCGTACGCCTCAACGCTTGGTGCACTAAGCGGACTACCGCGTACTCTTGCCGACAAGACCGCCGGACTTAAGTTTGGCGAAGTGTAAAACCACACTTGCCGAGTCATCGTATAGGCGTCGGTGCATCGACTAACCCATACCGAAGACCCACCACCTTAACTTTCTTTCCTTCCATGCACATGCAAATTTATCGTATCCGAACCGAGCTAAAGCTCCCCGGACCATCCCGTCCGTCACAAGTATCAACCGAGCCAAAGCTCGCCGGACCGAAACGTCCGTCTCTTATTCCAAACCTCATCCCTTTGAACACCGCGGGATGGCGCCCCTTTGAACACCTCGGGACGACTTAACCATTTCCAATATTGTCCAACTAGTGAGTGCGGTGTGAAAACCTATTTACTATATTACTCTTTCGATTTGTTCTTAAAGGTTTACGTTAACCCAGGACTGCCCCCGGTATTCCCTGTGAAGGGCTCTCAAGGGGCACTAGGAACTGTGTTGGGATTACGCCCAGCGTTCCCTTTCGCAAGGTACTTATTATTATTGGTTGATTTCCCTTACCCAATACCTTCTCATATTGCGATAGACTAATCCTAGGGTGGTTTAGACCTTTCACTCTCGCGGGAACGACGATCTTTCGTCGAACTCGCGTACCTCTAACACACATCAACTCGATTCCCGCACTCCTTAGAACTTTCTCTGGTGACTCATCTACTTTCATTCCAAACCATTCAGCTCGACTAACTCTACACTAATCCAACTCTGATCCTAATACAACTTTTCCCCAAATTACTATTTGCAGACCAACCTATACTAAGTGATGTTCGTGATAGGATGTCCTTCAAATTTTCATCCGAATGACCTAGAATTATTACCGGAGTCCTATCATGACCTAAATAATTTATTTCCAGAATATTATATTTTTCTCAATTAATCTCCTATTTAAATAAATTCTTACAAATGCCAATTATTGCCAAGTTGATCATGAAGTATCTTAAATTATGATCCCACTGACCCAAGGAATTTTTCATAAGTTGTAGAATGGTAAAATAATACAGTCAGCCAAGTTTTATAATTTTCTCTTCAATTTTTCTATTTATCTCCTAAATAATTCAAAATTCACCTATTGGATATTTTTTCAAAGGAGGTATAAGGAATTCATATCCAAAAATTCTAAGAAATTTCCAGCAAGCTCATAATATTAAAAGAGTGCCACAAACATAATTTCACTAATTTTCAAGTAACAATGGCTATTAACTTTTATTTCTAAATAATTTACCATAATGCCATTATGAAGATTTAAAAATTTGTGGTTCATCCAAAAATGCTGAGAAAATTAATCAAGGCTATTTATACTCAGATATGTCATCAATAATTTTTTTCATAATTTTCTACTGAGTATTTGCAATAATTCTAAATTAAATGAAATAAGGGCAAAAATGTAATTACCACATTCCTCTTATCAATATTCCTCAAACAGAGACACAAAATTTTTTAGGAGTTAAACATGTCATGATATTATACTTGACAAAATTTGGGGAAATAACTAAGTGACAAACCTAATTTCAACATTTATTCTTCAAAAGTCCTATTAATTCAATAATTCCAAATAATGGGATTTTTTTGATTCCAAAAATCCCATTATTTCAGTGAGGGGTAAAACTCATCCTAATAGGCCACTGAAATTAATTACATGAATTTAGCATGATCCAAATGGGCCTAATACTCAAAATTTTCAAAAATTACTATTGGCACCCCAAGCCTAAGCATGTTCCTCATTGCATGTGGGATTACCCACCATACATTGGTCCAAACTTGATGAAATTTAAAACATATATTTATAATGTCCTGGAGGATAAGCCACCAAAATTTGGGGCATTTTAGAGTTGAATTAACCCAAGAATCACCTAAACAAACCTAGGGGTAATTTGGTAATTTCACCATAATTTTAATTACAATAAATCCCAATTTTTGGGCAGGGCCTAAATATGCCCTAAACCAGTTACATACCAAAATCTCAAGTCATTTGGGCCTCTGGATGGGCTTGGGCATCCCTTTCAAATTTCTGCATTTGTGCTATTTGCAGCCCAAGACCATTTAATTTTTAGATCTTGCATGTGAGATATCTCAACATGCAGAGGGTTAAATTGTCTAATTTTTCTACCATAGGTATAATATACCCCTAAGGGCAGGCCACCAAAATTTGGGGCATTTTGGAGTTGATATGCTCCAATTATCAACAAACTTTAATTTATCATAATTTGACTAAAACTATAGCATTATATTCCCCAAAAATTTCCATTTTTGGGGAGGGCCTAGATATACCTAATTTGGCCACATGCCCAAAATTTCAGCCCATTTGGACTTAGGGTTTGGGCAGGGCACCCATTTTAGTTTCTGCCCTACTCTAGGACCAGCCCTAGGAAAATGGATCTATAGGGCAGTACACTTAACCAACAATTATGTGTAATATGTCAAATTAAAGGTGACTCCAAGACCTACAATATTTATGTTGAGCACATTTTATGAAAATGGCTGTAAGGGCCTAAATATGGACATGCAAAAATCGGTTTAAAAAGGGGCAGAAAATAACACTATTCATATAATTAAATTAATTCCAGAATTTAACATTTTGCATGGCACGAATCTTGACGCAATCCGACGGCTACTGCTCATCTTCTCCGATCTGCCTGGTTCTCTGCCCGAACTTCACGGCCCTTTTCCCGGCCGCCTCCGGCGGCGCCTCCACCGGAGATCATCAGCTCCCCTCTCACGGTGGTGGGGGCAAGCGTTTTCCGGCGGCTAGGGCGGCCGGAGGTGGCGGCGCCACCTCACCCGAAGCTTGCAAAACGCCATTAATGGCTGAAATGAAGAAACTCGGTTCGGGCTCATTCAAGCCCGAACCCTACCCTAATCATTCCTAAGATCTATGCATGAAGAGAGAGGTGAGGGAGGACCTTCTCGGCGGCCTTGCGACGTGAGGAGCGGCGGGGAACCATGGCGGCGGTGGCGGCGCTTCTCCCTTGGTTTTCACGGCCAAGCTCGGTTTCTCTCCCTCTCTGCTGCTGCTCTCCTTGTTCTGAGAGTGGTGAGACTGAAATGGGAGAGGGAGAGAGTGAGAGGATGAAGTATGGAGGGGAGGGTGATAATTCCTAAGTGCAAGGTGGAGGGATTTCTTTGTTATTATCACCATGCATGCATGGGTGGGTCCCACTTCATCCAGCTCCTTCTCCATGTCCCCAAGGGTCGGCCACCCCATGTGGGGGCTGATGGCATGGGTCCAAGTGGCTCATTTCCCTTAAACACCCTTAAATACCCCTTTCTCTCTCCTAAATTATTCTTTTCTCTCTCTCTCTCTCTCTCTCTCTCTCTCTCTCTCTCCTAGTCACTAAGATGGCTGGTAAATCTCATATTGGCAGCCCACATGTTTATTTCATCCACCAAAATATGGTTAGCCCAAGTGAGTTGGGCTTGAGCTTGAGTTAGCCCATTTGGGCTAGCTTGACCCAAACCTAGGCTACGGTTGACTTAGGTCAATTTGGTCTTTGAGGTTGGCCCAAATGGGTCCTTAGTGACTCATTGGCCTCCCCTAAGGCCTAGGTAGGATTGTATTGGCCCTTTGGAGGTCACTTGACCCTTAAGTAGGGTACCTTGACTACTTTAGGGCTAGAGTTGACTTTGGTCAACTTAGCCTTTTTGGTTGGCCCCAATGGGTCCTTGGTGACCCGTTGGCCTCTCACTATGGTTATGAAGGTATGTGTGGGGTCCACTTGGCTAAGGGAACTTCAATTGGCCCTTGTGTAGGCCAGTTTGACCCAATGTAGGCTAGGTTGACCCATTTAGGGTTAGAGTTGACTTTGGTCAACTCAGCCTCTTGGGTGGACCCCAATGGGTCCTAGGTGACCCTTTGACCTCACTCTAGGGTTAGGTGGGCTTGGGTGCGGCCCACTTGGCTTGGGGATGGTCAATTGACCCTAAGTAGGTTGGTTTGACCCATTTAGGGTTAGGGTTGACTTGGGTCAACTTAACCCTTTTGACTGCCCTCCATGGGTCCTTATTGATCGAATGGATCTTACCATGGTTTGATGAGAACATGGTGGGTTCTTGAAGTCTTGGTGAAGCCCCATGGTTATCTTAAACAAAGGTTCAGGAATTTACTATTTGCAGACCATAGTGGTCTCACCCACATTCTTAGGTTTCCTTGGTCTTCTTGGGCTTCCTAGGGTTTGGTCATGACCTAGTCATGGCCAATAACCACACTTAGGGGTCTAGTTGGAAATGGGATGTTACAAATCCCAATAAACAAAACAAAGATTTCGTCCCCGAAATCCAGGTTAGGGCTACGGGAATTTCTACCAAAGAAAAGAAACTTGTAACATCCCATAAGAAGTGGAATATTACATCTCGATGCCATGTTCGCTAAGTTAGGATTAAAGGAAACCTAAATCTATGACCTAATTCGCCCAATTGGCAAGGACAAGATCCCAATAAACAAAAGATTAGCCTCTATTCTTCTTGGAGCAGTCTTACTAGTTTAAAGCAGGAAAATAAATTGAACATGTTGAGAGGTTGTGAGGTATACCTGACTGAATAACTCCGGATATCTTTCCTGCATCAGGTCCTGTGGCTCCCAAGTATGCTCCTCTCGTCCGTGGTTCCTCCATAGGACCTTGACTAGGGGAATCTTCTTGCGGCGCAAGACTCGTATCCCCTGGTCGTCGATCCGTATCGGCTCCAAGTGTACGGATCGATCCGAAGTTACCGGCCCATCAGTGGCCGAAATCTGCAACTCTGGGCGTAGTAGGGCCCTCCTGAGTGAAGACACGTGAAAGACGTCGTGTAAGCCGGCCAGCTCCGGTGACAGCTCCAGCCGGTAAGCTAGGGGACCGATCCGCTCCAGGATCCTGAACGGCCCCATGTACCTCGGGCTAAGCTTCTTCCGCCGACCACGTACTCGTGAAACCCCATGCATCGGCTGAATCTTCAAGAACACCCGATCCCCTGCCTAAAACTCCACTAGACGATGACGAGCGTCATAATATTTCGCCTGCCTGCTTTGTGCCTCCAGCATTCTATCCCGTATCAACCGTACCTGCACCTCAGTATCCTCGATAAAGTCTGTGCCCCCAATCTTTGGACCCTAATCTTGTATCCAAGACAACGGAGTCCTACATTTCCTCCCATACAACGCCTCATATGGAGCCATCCGTATACTAGACTGATGACTGTTATTGTACGAAAACTCCACTAGGGGCAACATCCTCTCCCAGGGCTCTCCACGGTCCACAATACACAGTCTCAGCAGGTCCTCCAGTGTCCGGTTTGTACGCTCTGTTTGCCCATCTGTCTGGGGGTGGAAGGTCGTACTGAAAACCAGTCGAGTACCCAAGTATGCCTGTACTGTCCTCCACTCCTTGGACGTGAATCGTCCATCTCGATCTGACACGATTGTCTTGGGCACCCCATGATATCGCACAAACTGCTCTATGAACCTCCGTGCCAATACTCCGACAGCATCCTCCTTCCTGATCGGGATGAACCTAGCCACCTTCGTCAGTCGGTCAACGATTACCCAGATAGAATCGTTTCCCGCCCGTGATCGAGGGAGACCATGGATGAAGTCCATTGCGATATCCTCAAATTTCCACTCCGGCACCGGAAGTGGCTGCAATAAACCAGCGGGATGTCTGCATTCTGCTTTCACCAACTGGCACGCCTCGCAGTGCGTCACAAAGTGGGCGATGTCCTTCTTCATGCCCGGCCAGTATAGAGTCTTCTTCAAATCCGCCGTCATTTTAGTGATCCCGGGGTGTATAGAATATCTGCTATGATGAGCCTCGGCCATTATGTCGTCCCGAATCTGGCCTCCATCCGGTATGTAAGTACGGCCTCTGAAACATATCAGATCATCTCGCATCGAATAGTCTCCAGCTGAGCCTGCCTCCAAGGCCCGGAAAATCGGCTCTAGTTTGGCATCCCGCCTCTGCCAGTCTCTGACTCTGTCATGTATATCATAGGTGGTGCTCGTAGCGGCCAGGTACTCCTTGTACCGCTCAGGGTCATCAGATGATACCAGAGTGATATGCATCTCTTCAAAACTCCGTAATATCTCCATGGACATAAGCTGGGGCCCTGCTCCAAAAGTGGAAGCTCTCCGGCTCAGTGCATCGGCCACCACGTTGGCCTTACCCGGATGGTAGTGCATCTCGTACTGATAGTCCGCTAGAAACTCCATCCATCTGCGTTGTCGGATATTCAGTTCCTTCTGCGTATCCACATATTTCAGATTTTTGTGATCTGAAAATATATCGCAGTGGACACCATAGAGGTAGTGCCGCCAGACCTTCAATGCAAATATAACTGCTCCCATCTCCAAATCGTGAACTGGGTAGTTCTTCTCATGTTTCTTTAGCTGGCGGGAGGCATAAGCGATCACGTGTCCCTTTTGCATCAAAACTGCTCCCATGCCCTGGTAGGAGGCATCTACATAAACCTGAAATCCTTCTCTCCCTGAGGGGAGAGCAAGTATCGGAGCCGAAGTGAGTCGACTTTTCAGCTCTTGGAATGCCGACTCGCACTGTGGTGTCCAAACAAACGGTACATCCTTCCTTGTCAGAGAGGTAAGTGGGAGGGCGAGTCTAGAAAAACCCTCTACGAACTTCCGGTAGTAGCCGGCAAGTCCTAGGAAGCTTCGTACGTCCGCAGCTGTCTTCAACTGTGGCCAATCTCGGACTGCCTGAATCTTGGCCGGATCTACTGCCAACCCCGCTCCACTAATAACGTGTCCAAGGAAGGCCACCTCCTTCAGCCAGAACTGGCATTTGCTGAATTTGGCATATAAGTGATGTTCCCGTAGCTTCTCCAACGTCAGCGTTAGATGCCTCGCGTGCTCCTCCTCGGTCCTCGAGTAAATGAGGATATCATCGATGAAAACGATGACAAACACATCCAGATATGTCTCGAAAACCCGGTTCATGAGAGTCATGAATGCTGACGGCGCATTCGTGAGCCCGAAGGGCATCACAGTAAACTCGTAGAGCCCATACCTGCTGCTAAAAGCAGTCTTCTGTATATCCTCTTCTCGGATCCTCAACTGATAATAGCCCGATCGCAAATCCAACTTCGAGAAGAAGTGGGCTCCCTCCAACTGGTCGAATAGCTCGTCTATCCTTGGCAGAGGATAGGTGTTCCTGACTGTTAGCCTATTCAACGCCCGGTAGTCAATACACAACCTGAGTGTTCCATCTTTCTTCTTGACAAACAGCACTGGGGCTCCCCATGGCGAAGAGCTCGGCCGGACAAACCCGGCTTCCACCAACTCCTGCAGTTGACTCCGGAACTCTGTCAGCTCCCTTGGGGCCATGCGGTAGGGAGCTCTAGATACCGGCTTAGCCCCTGGCATAAGCACTATCTGGAAATCTTGCTCTCTGTGTGGGGGTAGCCCTGGTAGTTTCTCCGGGAAGACATCCGCAAAATCCCGCACCACAGGAATGTCGGATACAGATCCCTTGACTTCCGCCATCTCGAAGAGAATCTGATAAATTTCGTCGCCCTGCATGTGTGCCTTGACGGCCTGAATAGATGATAAGAATATATGGGAGGCGGGTCTAATACCTTCCATCACGACGAACGAGTCCCCATGTCTCAGGGTAATCCTCTTGGCCAAGCAGTCAATCTGGGCATGGTTCCAATGGAGCCATGTCATACCCAGAATCATATCAAAATCGGGCAGTAACAGAATCGCCGTTGGAGCTTCGAAGGGTTTTCCGCCTATCCACGCCTCCAGATCGCAGTGGGATGATGTGAACAGTTTCGACCCGTCGGGTAGCCGTATCTGTAATGTCTTGCCTGTGATCCTCTCCACGCCTCCCAACCCTTGGATAAAGGTCTCCGACACAAACGAGTGTGAAGCACCCGTGTCGAAGAGAGTGTGTGCGGGCTTGCCGCAAACAAAGATGATGCCTGAGACGGTAAACTTACTTAGAATTTTGTTTCTGGTTTTCCTGCCTAGTCTTAAATAATTCAAGTTCATGAAACTACTTTTCTAGGAAGGAAAGAACTTAAGTAAAAAAAAAGAAAACCCCTTTTTTTTTTAGTCGTACCTGTAATCACTTGCTCCGGGTTCCTGGGTTGAGCCAGGTCCAGTGCATAAATCTGATGTCCTTCCGGCCTACGGTCTCTACCCTGATGTCTGTGTCCTTGGCCACGTCCTCGGACTCCGTAATGTTGGGTCGGTGGGGTAATCTGCGGTGCTGGTGGAGGCATCCCTCTCACGGGACAGTTTCTCTTGATGTGTCCCACCTGATGGCAGTGGTAGCATTCCGGCGGAGTGTAAGCCCCACCTCCCTGTCTCTGCACACCTCTCATCTGAATAGGCTGAGGGGCCATCATTACCTGCCCCCTCGGCTCCTGCCTCACCTCCTGTCGAGGCTGATCCTCCACCTTTTGTACCTCTGGCGCACGACCTCGCCGCTGATCGTTCCGGGCTCCCCGGCTCTGATCCTCCGTTGGCCGTTTTCGGCCTCTGGTGGTGAGCCAATCTGCCTCTAACCTTTTTGCCATCTCCAGAATACGAGTGATAGGCCCGTCCGAAACGAAAAGAAGTGCATCCCTCATGTCTTCCCGTAAGCCTTTGTAGAACCTCTTGGTGTACGCTGCCTCATCTATCCGGTAAGAGTCTGCAAAACGGGCCAAATGGTTGAATTCTCGATGGTATTCCACCACCGTCCTGGAACCTTGCTTCAACTGCAAGAAGCGGTCCTCCAGCTCATCTCGGGCCGACTGCGGAACAAAGTGCTCCAACAGCATGGGCCTGAACTCCTCCCACGTCACCTCGGCAGCCTCCCTATCAACAAAGGTAGTCTCCAGAACTGTCTTCCACCACCGCTTGGCATGGGACTCCAAGCAGGAAACAACCAGTGGTACCCTTTCCTCCCAAGGGCTCCGTATCCCTGTCAGCATCTCCTCCATGATGTCTAGCCATTCCTCTGTCCGAACTACCCCCTCTGTCCCCAAGTAGGACGGGGGAGAGAGTCCTCGAAAGATGCTGAGCCAGTTGGCACCCGGAATAGGTTGCGGAGCCGGGACCTGTTGGTTCCTGAAGGCTTCCAGGATAGCCGTCAGAGTCTGTCCCATGTCAGACTGTAGGAACTGAGTGGGAACCGGCGGCGGTGCTGCAACTTCCGGAGTCTGTGTAGGCAGTACTGGAGGCTGCGTCACAAAATTTATCATCAGAAATCTTTCAACCTTAACTAAAATGGACAATTATATATGTGATCCCCACATAGGCACACCACTGCTTCCGCTGCTTAGTTTGTCCTCAAACTAAACTCGCGCGGGGGTGACCGAGGGGTTGTGGACTTGTACTTTAGGATCGAGGTTTGCGCTCTGATACCACTTGTAAGACCCCTTTTTTTTTCTTTTTAAAACTCCGGGGTCTTAGGCCCAGAACCGCCGCCTTGCGGTGACACCTTCGCACCCGGGAAGGTCGTCACTACAAGACGCCGATCCTGCCGGCCAAATCGATCGCAGCTGACACAAAAGTAGCAGTACAAGAGAAGACAAGTCCACAGCATATCACATATATATAAAAATCTCCACGAAGGGAGTGTCCACAGAATAATAAAGTTTACAGAAATAAAAGGGCTGAAGCCCGGTACATCCATATCCTCACTACAGATCCCTCATACGGAAGCAAAAGAAAACAACTACTAGAAGTCGGAACTCACGGTCCCAGCTGGCTGTACTCCTGAGCTAGACTGCCCTATCTCCAACTGCACCGGTCTCCTGGGCTGCTCCTCCATACTCGGCTCCACGATCCCCTAATATGATGTGGTTCGAAAACCATTAGTCTAAAAGACTAAGCCCTATCGTCCCCCACCCCTTCCCCCATGCTCCTAGGCACCGAGCGGGGAGGAAGAAAGGAAGGACGTGAAAGAGGAGAGAAATCAAAAACAGGTGACAGGGGAACCTAGCTAGCAATTTTATAATCAGGTTATAATGAGTAAAGTAAGAAAGGAATATAACCTTCACTTATGTGAATACACATAAGCCAAGGGATCTTCTACAAGGCTCCCATCGTATAAAATGTCCCATACCACTTTATACGTTGGGGTGTCGGTTATCACAAGCAGAATATAAATATTGAAATAACCTTAATTTATAAACTTGCCCACACAAGCTTATAGACCAAGGGGTCGTTTTGCAGGGTCTAATGTATAAGTGTCCCATACCACTTATACTTTAGGTGTCAGGGTTAAATGAATCGTTGATGCTATGACATGCAAGTGGGTATGATGGACATGCAAGTGCAACACACACACCCGACTCTGTGCACACAGACCTTTAGTTCCCCCTTTCGGAGCCGTTACCTCCCAGGATACCTCCGTAGTGGCAGACGGAAGCGGTGGGTTGGGCCTCGCCCACCTCAAAACCAGTAACAGCACTACCGGTCTGACCTATCGTACGCCTCAACGCTTGGTGCACTAAGCGGACTACCGCGTACTCTTGCCGACAAGACCGCCGGACTTAAGTTTGGCGAAGTGTAAAACCACACTTGCCGAGTCATCGTATAGGCGTCGGTGCATCGACTAACCCATACCGAAGACCCACCACCTTAACTTTCTTTCCTTCCATGCACATGCAAATTTATCGTATCCGAACCGAGCTAAAGCTCCCCGGACCATCCCGTCCGTCACAAGTATCAACCGAGCCAAAGCTCGCCGGACCGAAACGTCCGTCTCTTATTCCAAACCTCATCCCTTTGAACACCGCGGGATGGCGCCCCTTTGAACACCTCGGGACGACTTAACCATTTCCAATATTGTCCAACTAGTGAGTGCGGTGTGAAAACCTATTTACTATATTACTCTTTCGATTTGTTCTTAAAGGTTTACGTTAACCCAGGACTGCCCCCGGTATTCCCTGTGAAGGGCTCTCAAGGGGCACTAGGAACTGTGTTGGGATTACGCCCAGCGTTCCCTTTCGCAAGGTACTTATTATTATTGGTTGATTTCCCTTACCCAATACCTTCTCATATTGCGATAGACTAATCCTAGGGTGGTTTAGACCTTTCACTCTCGCGGGAACGACGATCTTTCGTCGAACTCGCGTACCTCTAACACACATCAACTCGATTCCCGCACTCCTTAGAACTTTCTCTGGTGACTCATCTACTTTCATTCCAAACCATTCAGCTCGACTAACTCTACACTAATCCAACTCTGATCCTAATACAACTTTTCCCCAAATTACTATTTGCAGACCAACCTATACTAAGTGATGTTCGTGATAGGATGTCCTTCAAATTTTCATCCGAATGACCTAGAATTATTACCGGAGTCCTATCATGACCTAAATAATTTATTTCCAGAATATTATATTTTTCTCAATTAATCTCCTATTTAAATAAATTCTTACAAATGCCAATTATTGCCAAGTTGATCATGAAGTATCTTAAATTATGATCCCACTGACCCAAGGAATTTTTCATAAGTTGTAGAATGGTAAAATAATACAGTCAGCCAAGTTTTATAATTTTCTCTTCAATTTTTCTATTTATCTCCTAAATAATTCAAAATTCACCTATTGGATATTTTTTCAAAGGAGGTATAAGGAATTCATATCCAAAAATTCTAAGAAATTTCCAGCAAGCTCATAATATTAAAAGAGTGCCACAAACATAATTTCACTAATTTTCAAGTAACAATGGCTATTAACTTTTATTTCTAAATAATTTACCATAATGCCATTATGAAGATTTAAAAATTTGTGGTTCATCCAAAAATGCTGAGAAAATTAATCAAGGCTATTTATACTCAGATATGTCATCAATAATTTTTTTCATAATTTTCTACTGAGTATTTGCAATAATTCTAAATTAAATGAAATAAGGGCAAAAATGTAATTACCACATTCCTCTTATCAATATTCCTCAAACAGAGACACAAAATTTTTTAGGAGTTAAACATGTCATGATATTATACTTGACAAAATTTGGGGAAATAACTAAGTGACAAACCTAATTTCAACATTTATTCTTCAAAAGTCCTATTAATTCAATAATTCCAAATAATGGGATTTTTTTGATTCCAAAAATCCCATTATTTCAGTGAGGGGTAAAACTCATCCTAATAGGCCACTGAAATTAATTACATGAATTTAGCATGATCCAAATGGGCCTAATACTCAAAATTTTCAAAAATTACTATTGGCACCCCAAGCCTAAGCATGTTCCTCATTGCATGTGGGATTACCCACCATACATTGGTCCAAACTTGATGAAATTTAAAACATATATTTATAATGTCCTGGAGGATAAGCCACCAAAATTTGGGGCATTTTTGAGTTGAATTAACCCAAGAATCACCTAAACAAACCTAGGGGTAATTTGGTAATTTCACCATAATTTTAATTACAATAAATCCCAATTTTTGGGCAGGGCCTAAATATGCCCTAAACCAGTTACATACCAAAATCTCAAGTCATTTGGGCCTCTGGATGGGCTTGGGCATCCCTTTCAAATTTCTGCATTTGTGCTATTTGCAGCCCAAGACCATTTAATTTTTAGATCTTGCATGTGAGATATCTCAACATGCAGAGGGTTAAATTGTCTAATTTTTCTACCATAGGTATAATATACCCCTAAGGGCAGGCCACCAAAATTTGGGGCATTTTGGAGTTGATATGCTCCAATTATCAACAAACTTTAATTTATCATAATTTGACTAAAACTATAGCATTATATTCCCCAAAAATTTCCATTTTTGGGGAGGGCCTAGATATACCTAATTTGGCCACATGCCCAAAATTTCAGCCCATTTGGACTTAGGGTTTGGGCAGGGCACCCATTTTAGTTTCTGCCCTACTCTAGGACCAGCCCTAGGAAAATGGATCTATAGGGCAGTACACTTAACCAACAATTATGTGTAATATGTCAAATTAAAGGTGACTCCAAGACCTACAATATTTATGTTGAGCACATGTTATGAAAATGGCTGTAAGGGCCTAAATATGGACATGCAAAAATCGGTTTAAAAAGGGGCAGAAAATAACACTATTCATATAATTAAATTAATTCCAGAATTTAACATTTTGCATGGCACGAATCTTGACGCAATCCGACGGCTACTGCTCATCTTCTCCGATCTGCCTGGTTCTCTGCCCGAACTTCACGGCCCTTTTCCCGGCCGCCTCCGGCGGCGCCTCCACCGGAGATCATCAGCTCCCCTCTCACGGTGGTGGGGGCAAGCGTTTTCCGGCGGCTAGGGCGGCCGGAGGTGGCGGCGCCACCTCACCCGAAGCTTGCAAAACGCCATTAATGGCTGAAATGAAGAAACTCGGTTCGGGCTCATTCAAGCCCGAACCCTACCCTAATCATTCCTAAGATCTATGCATGAAGAGAGAGGTGAGGGAGGACCTTCTCGGCGGCCTTGCGACGTGAGGAGCGGCGGGGAACCATGGCGGCGGTGGCGGTGCTTCTCCCTTGGTTTTCACGGCCAAGCTCGGTTTCTCTCCCTCTCTGCTGCTGCTCTCCTTGTTCTGAGAGTGGTGAGACTGAAATGGGAGAGGGAGAGAGTGAGAGGATGAAGTATGGAGGGGAGGGTGATAATTCCTAAGTGCAAGGTGGAGGGATTTCTTTGTTATTATCACCATGCATGCATGGGTGGGTCCCACTTCATCCAGCTCCTTCTCCATGTCCCCAAGGGTCGGCCACCCCATGTGGGGGCTGATGGCATGGGTCCAAGTGGCTCATTTCCCTTAAACACCCTTAAATACCCCTTTCTCTCTCCTAAATTATTCTTTCTCTCTCTCTCTCTCTCTCTCTCTCTCTCTCTCCTAGTCACTAAGATGGCTGGTAAATCTCATATTGGCAGCCCACATGTTTATTTCATCCACCAAAATATGGTTAGCCCAAGTGAGTTGGGCTTGAGCTTGAGTTAGCCCATTTGGGCTAGCTTGACCCAAACCTAGGCTACGGTTGACTTAGGTCAATTTGGTCTTTGAGGTTGGCCCAAATGGGTCCTTAGTGACTCATTGGCCTCCCCTAAGGCCTAGGTAGGATTGTATTGGCCCTTTGGAGGTCACTTGACCCTTAAGTAGGGTACCTTGACTACTTTAGGGCTAGAGTTGACTTTGGTCAACTTAGCCTTTTTGGTTGGCCCCAATGGGTCCTTGGTGACCCGTTGGCCTCTCACTATGGTTATGAAGGTATGTGTGGGGTCCACTTGGCTAAGGGAACTTCAATTGGCCCTTGTGTAGGCCAGTTTGACCCAATGTAGGCTAGGTTGACCCATTTAGGGTTAGAGTTGACTTTGGTCAACTCAGCCTCTTGGGTGGACCCCAATGGGTCCTAGGTGACCCTTTGACCTCACTCTAGGGTTAGGTGGGCTTGGGTGCGGCCCACTTGGCTTGGGGATGGTCAATTGACCCTAAGTAGGTTGGTTTGACCCATTTAGGGTTAGGGTTGACTTGGGTCAACTTAACCCTTTTGACTGCCCTCCATGGGTCCTTATTGATCGAATGGATCTTACCATGGTTTGATGAGAACATGGTGGGTTCTTGAAGTCTTGGTGAAGCCCCATGGTTATCTTAAACAAAGGTTCAGGAATTTACTATTTGCAGACCATAGTGGTCTCACCCACATTCTTAGGTTTCCTTGGTCTTCTTGGGCTTCCTAGGGTTTGGTCATGACCTAGTCATGGCCAATAACCACACTTAGGGGTCTAGTTGGAAATGGGATGTTACACTTTTCATCCACCTACAATTCCATGGTGCCAAGGAAGAATGCTAGGGTAACGATTCTCTACTTGAGCATGTGAAGCTCTACTTCTTTTACATAGGAAGCCCGCTCTCGCGAGTTTGCGGTTAGTTGGAGGCGTTCCTTCGGGTAGATATGTAAAGTCCCCATTGTGTAGAATCCGTAATTGAGAACGGACATAGGCATGATGTGTGAAGCCTACCCGGACAAGTTGGTCTGGATCGGTGATGTTGCATTGCATAAATGGCCGGAGAAGACTTTGTGCTAATGTTTGTTTTTGGGTTTTCTACGTGGTAGATTGCAATAGGGAGCCTTGGGGACTAACCCCAAAGTTACACCCGGAAAACTGGGCAGATGCGTGATTCTGCCAAATATGTGGGCCTGGGAGCCAACTTGAACATAACTGGGTTATGTGTTCTGTGTAAATGATTTGGGACTCGGGGAAGTTTGACCCGTGGATATGTTTTAAATTAACGTTGCGATTTGAGAAACGGGTTAGGCGGAACCGTACCCGCTCTATGTCGTTCGGTAAAGAGACCTAACGGTATGTGGCACTTGCCATTGTCATAGATAGATGGTCTTATGCAGTGGCCAGAAAGACCAAATGCTCACGAGATATGGCCGTCCAAAGGGATGGTGGTGAGTCGGCGGACTTTGACTGTGATCACTGAGAATGTGCCCTGAGTGCACGGGGTGTGTGGCCGTGCGTGCCTACGCCTGTGAAGTTGTGACATTACTATGTTGCTTGATTATACTAATAAAATGCAGGGAAGGAGCATCGCCGCCCCGAGTTGGGGGTGGGATCGTTATAATTTGGTCAGCATTGGTGACTGTTGCTTTTGTTTGCCACCGTGCGGTGGATTGTGCTTGCAGGTGCTGCTTTACCGAGCGGTCAATAGCGGGCTAAAGCCCAAATTGCGAAACCGGCCCTCCAATGCCTAATTGGAGTGTTTTACTTGCTTTTGTTCATGTATGATCGGCCTGCGTGCCGTGGTATGGAAAACATATAATATGAGTGAAACATTTGTAAGGCCTTAAGGCCAGTACTTGTGTTTGTACTTCATTCCTTTTTGGCTTGTTAGTGGACATTCATGCTTGTTGCTGGGTTCTTTTAATTGCAACTATTTAAACTGCTTCCGCTAGAATGCTTTGTGTAGGACGTTGTGATTGGTTTGATGGTTTCCGTTGAGTAACCACCCGGTCTGTCTGTGGTATATGGCGTCGGGCCCCGGCCGGACCTACTGCTATATGCTATGTGACGGATAGGGGGTGTTACACCCTTCCTCCAGCCATCACAAAAAACATATGCAACTTCTATCTTCTTAGTTGTCCCTCAGTAGACAAAGGTTCTTCACGAGATCAAATCTGCCATCATTGTAATGAAGAGAGGAGATGATTAAAGATATTCATGTGGCGATCGGCGCCCTAGAACGAAAGTTCTAGCATAGTTCCTTCCTAGGAAATCTCCAATAAACTCCCAAATCAAGCTCTATTGAGCCGATGTCTCTCCTACATTTTGAAACTAAAGATCTAGCACCAAGGGAGAGGGTCAGAGGCTCACTTGGTTTCTGGCCATGGATCGTGTCCTTCTCCTTGGAGGAATGTTGTGTTCGGTTTTTTCGGTGGTATCGTGCTCGGTCTGTCGTTCTTCAAGAAGAGGGAAAATTAGCCGATCCCAAAAGCATTTAGGGTTCTGGTTTATAAAGGAGTGGTTGTTGATCTAGGGTTGAATATTATCTTGTCCCGTGTCACTCTCTCATTGCACCGCACTCAATATATCATAAAATAAGTTTTTGAAAAGATAAAAAGTTGTACTGTACAAATCCAGAAGTACCATAAATGACTTGGCCGTATACAGAGTCAACACAAAAAATACTAAGTCCATTCATTAAAGATACTCGACAAATCGTCAGAATCACTCGACGAATCGTCAAGTGCATTAAGTCTGTTACACAAATTATCTCGACAAATACACGAGTCAACTAGACAAATTTCACGGCGAATATCACAACTCCACTCGGGATTGCTCGATGAATTCATCGAGTCCTCTCGATGAATTCTCAAGTCCTTTCGACGAATCATTTTTTGACAGATTTCACAAGTCCACTTGAATTCACACAACGAATTTGTCGAGTCCTCTGGACAAATTCTCGAGTCCTTTCGAAGAATCAACTCAATATATTTCACATGTCCACTTGAGTTCACTCAACAAATTCGTCGAGTCTTCTCAAGTTCACTCGACGAATTCGTCGAGTCCTCTCGATGAATTCATGATTCTTCCCGACTATTTCTCGAGTTATCTCGAAAAATACCCTCCAGGCCTCTCGAAGAATTTATAAGTCTCCTTGTCTATTTCATGAGTCTTCTCAACGAATTTAATCCAGTCCTACTCTAATTGCATACTCAAGTCACCATAGTTACACCGCAACGCATTCAAGGGGTCTAGCTCGAAATGGGACGTTACAGCTTTAATAGTTTTAAGGAGCTTACGCTCTTCATCCTGATTCCTAGAAAGATGTTTGCTCTTCCCCAATAACTCCAAGAGAGCAACATACTTTTTAACTTGTTTTCCAAATTTGTCCTCTGATTCAAATTCATCCTCATCATTAGATGATGAGTCTTTCTTTAACACATCATCAGTCTTATAATCAGAATCTGAGATAAGAGTTTTGATTTGTAACTCATCAGGTTGGGAGTCCTCCTGATCTTCTCCTTCATTCATATTCATGACTCTGTGGCTATCTTCTTCATCTTTAATGTCACTCTAGGTTGATGACAATGGGGACCTGACTCCTGTCATAGTGGCAGCAGGTTCTTCTTTTACTGTTATCAGCTTATCATAGGCTTCTTTGTCTTTAGATTCAGAAGATCTTGAGTCACTCTCACTCAAGGTCTTTTCCTTTTTAGGCAAAAAGGACTTTTTAGATTTCTTCCCTAAGTGATATCTCATCTCTTCAGTGCAGCTTCTACTTTTCCTTTTGGATGGACAAACAACAATCATGTGACCTGCCTTCTATATCAAAAATAAATAGTGTATTTAGAATTAAATTTGTTTTGCTTAGTATCATATATGTCCTTCATGTGGGTTTCTAAATTATTGTAGTGTATTTTGGAGTTAGTGGAATAGGATGATTTATTATTCCATTGCTTCCTTCTTCTCATTATCTTCTTCAGATGCATTGTAAATACGGCCATATCTCCATCTGACAGATCTTCTCCAGAGGTGCTGGGTTTAGATTCCTCTGACTCAGCTGGTCTGTTAGGAGGGGATGAGGCCTTCTCTTTGCCACTTATGGAGCTCTCAGCCTTCAGAGCAACTATCTTACCCTTGTTATGTCCTTCCTCACTCTTCCTGGTGTACACATGCAGTTCATAAGACAATAACTTTTCATATATTTTCTAAGGATGGTGCCCAAATTTCTCATTTACCATATAACACAGATCTTTATGTCTCATTCCTTGTTAAGAGATCTTAAGAATTTATTATTCAGCTCAAAATTAGTGAAGGACCTTCCAAATTCTTTAGCCCATTCACTATCTTGAAAAACTTCTCATAGTAGTCAGCAATATTGCCTAAAGGCTTCATATTCTTGATTCAATCAGGATTTCTTATCATCCTTAACATCTTTTGTTCCTTCCATATAAACAATCAGAGTCTCCCACATTTCCTGAGTTGTTTGACAATGGATAAGATTCTGAAATGTGGAGTCATCAATGACATTTACTATAATGTTCTTAACTTTTTTATCCATGGTAGCTAGTATGACTTCATCCTTTGTTACTTCTGAAAGTATCTTTGGGACTTTTATTTTTTCATCAATAGATGAGACCTTAATGGGGATGTAATGTCCTTCTTCAACGGTGTTGTAAGCACTAGGGCCATATGTCTCCATCAATAGATTAATCCTTTGTTTCCATATACCAATGTTCTCCTTTCTACAAATAGGAAGTTTCATGGAACTCAATTCTTTATAACTTTCTCCAGAACCCATGGTGTTGTAGTTGTCTCAACCTTTTGGGATTTTGTTCAACTATTAAGCCTTTTTGAACAACCTTCCTCAAATACCACTTGAAAAATAAGGGTTGCTACACACCTAGAGGGGGGAGGGGTGAATAGGTGTTTTACTTACTTTAAGCCTTCTTATAATTTTTGTAATTGAGCACAACAGAATAATAAAATAGCACCAGCAAAATATGGCACATCACATGGCACACATATTTATAGTGGTTCTCAATTTATGAATGCGTCCACTTCTCCCTTCATCTATCTAGCAAATTGTAGCTTAGGACAAACTTCTCCAAACTATCTCAGACTCATAGATCTTACAGCTCAGGGACATCAGTCCATACCTCGGACTTTTGTACATGGGTCCTAACACTTAGATCTTCTATTACAAGATCCTACAGATCAAGCTAAACACAACAGTTCCTCAATCTCAACAGCTAGAGATCTACACTCGGATCCTTTTACAGATCCTATAACTCAGGCCAGACACAACCCTACTTCAATCTCTACAGCTAGAGATCTACACTCAGATCTTCTTACAAATCTTATAACTCAGATGAAAATGATCCTTTAGAGTTGAAAGAGTTTTACAAAAGTTTTACTCAATAGACAAAGCTTGAGTCTTCAAATAGAAGCACTGAGTAAGCTGCTTCTTCTTCCTTGATCAACACATGAGTATATTGGCTTGAACAGAATAAGGATGGATCAAGAACACTATGACAGAGTGAAAAATTATTCAGAAAAATTATTAATGAAATTAGCCTTGGAAGAAAATCTCTTTGTTGCTTGCAGTGGATGAAGACCCGAAGGAATTTTGAAACTTAAGCATTGCTGAATACTTTCACAGAATACATAGAAAAGTATAGGCTCGTGTTTCTCTGGTTATTACATGTATATACCTTGTAATTTAATGCTTTTCAAGCCCCCTTTTTATAGTACACAGGATCGGCGAAGGGCTTGGTGGCTTAGAAGGAAACCTCCAATGGCTAGTCAATGTTTCAATGGAAAATTCTAAAAAAAGGAATCCTCTATTGGCTTGAGAATTTTTCTAAATGAATTTTTTTGGAAATTGAATTAATCTGAATTGAATGAGAATATTTTGTTTCCTCTGACAACGCCTTGATTTCAACAGCAAAGAACACAATTTGAAATAATTCAAATTGATTAAGTAATCAGCGGCTTAATCTCGGGAATGAACCATTAGACCATACGTCAGGACGACAAAACTTTTCTAAGTAAACTTTGTTGATGCAATCAATAAATTCCTTTATCTCTTGTAACAGATATGTTGTCAGCATGTAACATCATAACGACTCAACTGAAGATACTCATCACTTAGCCATTAAACTCTGCAGAATTCTTTCAGTCATCATGTAGCTGATGTAGTCGACAAAAATAAAGCTTTTTATACGATGTAGTCGATGCATTCGGCAAATTATATAATGCCTTCTATACGATGTAGTCAATGCAATCGACTAATTGTATAAATCATGCAGTCAATTCAGTCAATAAAAGGATTAAATTTAAATCGATGCAGTCGAACTTTCCTTTAGCATGCAGTCGATGCACCCGATAAAATATATAAAACATGCAGTCGATACAGTCAATAAATGACTTAGCTAGAAACCAATGTAGCCGAACTTTCTACACCCAAGTAGTCGATGCACTCGATATTTTCCTTGAAACATTTCGTCGATGCAGTCGGCAAAACACTTAGCTTCTAGTCTATGCACCTGATATTTAACTTAATTAATTTTGAGTTCCTGCCTTTGAATTCTTTTAACTCTAGTGGCTTTCCTCATGATATTGACATGTCTAATATATGATAAGGTCATAGGTCAACATGAGTTTTGCACCTTGAGGGATTATAAGGGAAAAACCCTATTTGGGTGATCATAAGCCTAATACTACATTAGTCATGCACTTTTTGTGAACCCTATAACAAAAAAAACAAAAACGCACATCAAATACAAGATGTTTATTATCATCTTGAGGACTTATTCAAATCATGAATCTTGTGGATAAGATTCATAATAATGACAGTGGTAAACAATAGATTTGACCTGCCATGCCGAATGCCTTTCTTGCGACGGGCCTCTTGAGTAATTGAAAAGTGGATTACATGAGGGGTGCGGCTACCCGAAGGTATGCGCACGTACAATAATTGAATGAAATGAGAGAGAAGGGAGCTTAACGTCCGCACCTACAATGTAGTGGGTTTTGGGCTAAGTCCATGTGTCTCTTCCAAGCACCCAAGATCTCCCTTTTATACTTCAGAGTATGATGCGTGGATGGTTCACGAACCGATGAGCTTATAATTCCTCATTAATTGTGACATTAAATGCGCAGCAGTCCGAGGTACATGAAGAGTCGGGCAGCGTGAATTGAAAGAAGAGACCATATGAAACCGTGTGGCGCTGCCTGAGCTGGATCGAAAAAGAAAAGTCTGTGCGGGCTTGATCGTAGTTCCCACACGTACTCCAAACTGGAGATTTCAAACAACACTGAGAATCCTCCTGAAGATCGCCTACTGACTGTCTATGCCGAACATTATCATTCCCCCAGGGGGTATCTGTAACGCCCCTGAATTTTTTATAATTAATTTAATCGTGTAATAATAGTGTAAGGGCGTTACGTTAGTTCGAGAGTTTCGATGCGTCAGGAATTTATTCTATGACATCAACTATGTAAGGTAATAACAAAGAATTTTTAATTTAATTTATTAAAATCTCCCCCTATAAAATCTGAACCCCTTAGAAATTAGGTTTCCGGATATCCTTCATATCTTTTCCGCCGAACCCGATCACTCGACAGGAGGAGTCAGCCTTTTTTGGAAGTCATCCATCAACCGCCGCTGGAGCTTGGGTGCAGGAAATCATCATCGGTGTAGAGATTCAGACTGCTCACGTAGAGACCTTCGTGTGCGCGGTGAGTTTTTCAAGTTTTATGGAAGTTGGTGCAGGTAGCTCTAACCTTCGTTTTCGCCCTAAATCTTTTAGAAAATACTAGTTGGGGGTTTCTTGTTGCCGATCCGTGGCGTGGTGTGCTAAGGAAGCCATAATTTTAGAGAATTGAGGAAAGTTTCAGCCTACCCCTCTTTCTTTGTTGTTATTGTTCTTCTCCCTTCTTTTCTTTCTCGTCAAGATTCAAGAGGAACGTGTCTTGTCTCCTTGGTGTTCGAAATTTTTATTTGGAGATTTGTATAGTTTGGTCAATGACGATTCATCGAATGTTCCCGAGAAGTCAAGTGAATTCGTCGAGTATTCTTGTGTAATCTAAGTAGGATTCGTCGCGAGGATAAGTAGGATTCGTCGAGAGGATATGTAGAATTCATCGAGTATTCTCGTGTAGTTTAATAGAATTCGTCAAGTGAAATCGTGAGATCGAGTATAATTCGTCAAGTGAACAGTGAATTTGTGGAGTGAACTCGTGAGGCCGAGCCGAATTCATCGAGTGTTCCCGAGTAATTAGCTGAGTTAGTCAAGTAGAATTCATCGAGTGTACTCGTGAAGTCTAGTAGAATTTGTCAAGTGAACTCGTGAGACCGAGTAGAATTTGACGAGTGAACAGTGGATTCGTCGAGTGTTCTTGTGTAGTGTAGTCGAATTCGTCGAGTGAATAATAGATTTACCGAGTATTATCTTAGAAATTTTAGGATTTTCTTTACTTGCATCGCAGTAACAATCTTATGCTAAGTCTTGGGTCTTTTATTCCCATTTATTATTGTATTTGTATTTATTGTTGGAACATGGGTTCGTTGTGGATAAAGGACCACCACCTTAGTGTCTGTGTGAATCATCATGCCTGGCGACTTTATTATTCGGAATTTTGGTTGGCAAAGGAGAAAGGACCACACCTTAGTGTCTGCTGTGAATCATTATGCATGGTGACTTTATTATTTGGTACTTATGGTTGGCAGTGGATAAAGGACCACAACCTTAGTGCATGTTTCTTTGGTTGTGTCGGTCTAATAGTTTGTGCCAAAAGATAGTCACTGCCTCAGTACCATTTTATCTTCGGAGCCGATGATTCACTCTTTAAACTAATCAATTATATTTCTACGATCATATATACTTATGATTAGGACATCACTAAGTGTCCTTTCCGCACTTAGTGTAAGTCTTCTCCTTATATGACTATTTTGTGCCTTGCTAATCGTTCTTCATACTCTTATGTTGTTGATTTCTATGTTTTTACAGCTTTTTAGTTGGGTTGGTAACTCACTTACCTTAGTAAACCTTTTGATTTATGTTTAATTCGCCTTTGCGCTCTTTGTTGCTGAGGTATTGTTTTTTTTGAATGCCTCAGGTTCAGGTCAATAGTAGTTAGTGCTGACCTATCTTATTTGACCGGTCTTCTGCAGTTGTTTTCTTCCCCCTCCTAGTTGAGGAGTGGTTGGTGTTTCTCTCCTTGACTTCAGAAGTTCAGACTTTTGTTGTTAATGCTATGAGTTCGTGTCAGTTTGTTGGTGCCCATAGTATAGTTTTTTGTGCTTCAGAATGTTGTGTTTCTGTCTCCGCTACTACTACATTATCATTATTGAATTGTTTCTCTCTTTGGGAATGTTTTATGTTAGATTGTATGTTATTGATTTTTCAACTAAACATATCTGTATTTTAGCTTAAATTCATCACATCTCTTTCAACTTTATATCAACCTACTTTAATAGATATATAACTCCTTTCTTTTATTTATACTAAATTTAGAAACTGCACACATTATCATGTTTGTTGGGTTTTCACATTCACATAGGATAAATGAATATAGTAAAATAGACATTTTTCTCTTCAATAATATTTTTAATCTATGGACTAGTTGATCCATTAAATCGAGGGACACAGTCTTGAACTTTATACTCTAATACTATTTTCAATCATAAAAATACATGTCTTTTATAAAGTTGGTCAGAAGTTTGTCCTTGCATGAGCATCTGCAGTTGTTCCCTACATGATGTGACATCATAATAAGTATTTTCTCTTACTCTGATAATACTTTAAACATTGAGAAAATGTGGGTTGTGATATTTGGTATTAGAGGCAGGCTAGTTTGGTTTGTTTGGCCGGTTAACAGAACAACCATTTTCTTCTAGTTAAGGTTTTGGGTTTTTTCATTTCATCGCATACACAGACCGATGTGTCATCAGTTGGACCCCATCCGTTTACACAGTATATACTAGAAGGTCCGGCCGGGGCCCCACAGCATGTACCACAAAACTGGCGGTGAAGTTATGATATGATACTATTGTAGCGCAGCGCACCCTAACACATTGCATTCTTACGGAAGCCTAAACACTAAACTTGAACTCCACGCCTGAATGTCCAACATATAAAAGCTCCTCATTTATATATATCATAGGAATGTTTTACAAGTACAAACAGTTGGCCTTATGGCCTTACAGGGCTTTCACTACAGTGGCCTCAACATTGGCGTGTCGGTCGGCCACGTAAAAATAAAACAAAGCATTTAGAAGTTTAGCCTTCGAGGGCTAGCAGCGGCGGCAGCAGCAAAAGCATCATGGACATCAACCTTTTTGCGTCCCGCTTGGCACTCCAGCACCTGCACAGGGACAGTCCACCCAACGGTGGCAAACAGAGGCAATGGTGAGCGTTCCGCTGACCAAATTATAATGACCCTACCCCTTTCCCGGGACAGTGGTATTCTTCCCTGCAGGCATAGCATTTCACAAGCATATATATATATATATATATATATATATATATATATATATATATATATATATATATATCATATACTGTGCTTTCACGCACACATATACTATGCTTTCACGCACACAACCGTCAGCCACTCGGCCCGATGATCCGTGCACTCAGGGCACATTCTTGGTGTACTGGCGAATCAAGGTCACACCACCGTATCATGGTCACAGCCCAACTGTAAAACATTGAGCATTTCACTCCATGGAGTGTAGCCGGAGTTCTAGTCGTAATGCACCGGGATTAGCCCGTAGCCCCCCATTGTGTCATGGAATGCAGGCCTACGACTCTTGCTATGCGCTCCAACAGACCGCACTTTCAGGTCTCACGTCGGACGGATATAGCACAGGTCAGATCCTCCAACCCCCATTGCTCAAATCGCCTTGCCATCATCGAGTACGGCGTACTCGCGACTACAAAAAGGCGCGGGTCGGTCTCACCAATCCTGTTCTGGCATTCAAGCTTGGGTGCTTTCCTGGGCGCACCAGTACTTACTCTTACACCCATTTCATCTCACACATCAGCGGGCCTGTCCTGGGCACACCAGTACTTCCTGCTACTCTCTTCACAGGTATGACCCCATAATTATCACATATGTCAAGGGTATTTCCATGGCTTACCACATCAGTACTTCATGCTACTGCCTTTCACAGGGTTAACCCATCGACTCCTAAACTTCACATTTATCACGGAGTCTTCTCCGGTACGTATGCAACATCTCCAATCCAGACCAACCTGTCCAGATGGGCTTCACACAACATACCTATTCCGTACTCCATTTTCGGATCTATATGCCCAATTGATTGGGGATTCCATGAATCAACCCAAAATATTCCCATAATCAGCCACCCTCTGGTGGGGGAATCAGATGTACATGCCAAAAAGGAAGCCTTCACATGGCTAGAAAGAAAAGTCGTTACCCTTGAAGACCGCTTCGGTGTCATGATCTCCTAGTTGGCTAGATAGAACCGCAACAGCTTTTCCTCCACAAGGATGGACTCGGATCTCAGCTTGACACTCTCAAGCTTCACTAGAGATCATCCCCTCTTCCTCTTCCTCCTTCTTCCTCTCCCTTTCTTTCTCTAAGCTGTTAGAAAGATGAAGGTAATAACATAATGAGAATTCTTTCTCAGTTTTCGGCCTTAAGGCAGCAGGTGGGACTCTCAGCTGTTAGATCCTAGCTGAAGAAAATAGACGGCCACGAAAAAGCCGGAAAATCACTTTTCGGGTCTGACATGCCCTGTGACACGCCTGTGTCACAGTCCATGTACTCTAAGTGGTGCACAAACCGCCTTATCCCGAAATAGGTCACGGATCGGGTACACGCCCATGCTGGCCTAGACACGCCCGTGTCACGGGGCGTGCGATTGCACTCGACGATTCTTGAGCTCATTTCGTCAACTAGAGGGGGACACGCCCTCCGACACACCCGTATCAGAAGGTACATGCCCATGTCACAAGCATGTTCCCTCTATCGACCACTTATGTCGACCAAAGACCCGAGTGTCGACACAAAGGAGGTGTGGACACAACGGAAGTGTCGACATAAAGGAGGTGTCGACACAAAGGTGTCGACACAAAGAAGGTGTTGACACAAGGAGGTGTCGACACAAAGAAGGTGTCGACACAAAGGAGGTGTCGACACAAAGGAGGACACGCCCTAGGTCACGCCCGTGTCATTGGGCGTGTCCCTCCCGAACACTTCGTCGAACGCATTTTCATCAACCTCGCGACTGCTATGCACCCGAGCAGTACACACCCTGGGACACGCCCGTGTCCCAGGCCGTGTCACCCAAAATTTTCCAATTTTGAAATTTGGGTTGTTAAATGGCGGAAGCATAAAAACTATAGTCATAAGCATGACAGAAGTATACATTGCATGTTATGTAGTATGGGATCCATAATATGTGTTTGTATATGTATTGTCATAGGAATAGTAACAAATGACTGTTAAGTTGAAATGAGTGACTGAACAATCATCACATAGATGCTTATTAGATTTTACTTTTTGTTACATGCGATATTATGTACTATGTGATGTATAATATTTCATGTGCATGCCGCTCATAATATGCATAAGGGACTTTATAGAATGCATAACATGACATGCATAACATAACATAGCATAAGCACCGCGTGCCAAGTTAGGATCTACATAATGACACACGTACATAGATTATTTCAAAGTAAAGATATAAGAACCCATGCATTCATATTTTATGCACAAGATTCAGTAAGGGGATGATGGTGTACCATCCTAAGTTAAGGCATAACATCATTCATAGAAAATCACAGAGGATGGTAGTAGCAAGAGCAGATGTTTGTGTATTTCTGGTCTGTTTTAAGTAGAGTAATTTTGGCATTTAGCTAAGTCTTGATGAGACGTTCATTCATATTTGTGGAACATGAGCCCGAAGCGTCATACGCTAAGATCGACTCCCCAATCCGAGGGTGAGTCCTCCGGAGTTTATATTGAAGCGATGATAAAGGAGTTGCATTAGAACAATGAGACTTTGTTGAGACAGGTGGTGATGATGTAAACGCAGATGCATACGTTGTTGACTGCCACCTTAGGGCAACAGTCTGGTGTGCATCCCCCTATGGTGGATCAGGTTGTTCCTGTCCCTCCTGCACCATGTCACAACCCGCATTTTCTCACACATTTAAACAAGATCAGAGCACGAGAAAATACGTGTCGTGATGCCACGCCGTGCAGGGGATAACTGCACGCGCTTAGGCAAAACCTAAACTCACGTTCATTGAATTAATCATCATTTTTTATGAAAGTAAACCAGTTACAGTTTGATGGTCGTATCCCTCGGCACCGTGGATCAGCTAGTCCACATGAAAACCTATAATTTTATACGCAGCGGAAATACATAGATAAGGTAAGTTGACATCCTACATGATTAGAATCGTCCCCAAAGGACCTCTCATGGAATGCAGGACTCTAGGTGACTCATAATATCTAGAAAATAGCTTTTTATGTACTCGAGAAATAGTGCATTAGTGTTTTAAATCATGACATGCATGAGATACGTATACTATTACTTGTAGGGTTTAACATATCTAACCTGCAACCTAGCATAAATCACTCCCAGAAGCAAGTAAACAACATCCAAAAAGGGCAAAACTAGCAGTATTTAGTTCATAGTTCATCACTCAAAGAAAACCAGCAGTGGGCATCAACAACCTGACACGAACCCACTGGTGGGTGTGTATGTCTGTACAAAAAGAAGAAAACCTACCTCGCCAAAACGAGGAACAACAACCTCAGCGGCCACAAGCAAGCTCCACCAAATGAAAGTAGCCGCTCACTCGGCTATCACCTGGACCTGAGGCATTCCAAAGAAAGAATACCTCAGCAAGTATATAAGAAACAGAAATGGAGCATTATCTTATGCATAATCAATAAAAGAATGGAGCATTTCATCAAAAGTAATACACTGCCCAAGGCAGGATCAAGATGCACTAAGTGCGAGAGATATCAACATAGCCTGCTAAAACCAGCAAGAACAATCAGGCCAACATATGCCACAATACCAAAAGAAAGAACAGATCTAATTCGTGATGCATTAAGAGTTGTAAAGTCATTACTCAAGGGTTCAATGGTGGCAGCCCTTAAGGTGGAACACACCAACAAAAAACAGCCCATATCGGGGCCAAAAGTGCTCTCTCCACCATAAAACAACCAGCCCATTATACGAAGCCAAAAGGTGCTCTCTACACCATAAAACAACCAGCCCAATATCCGGGGCCAAACAGTGCCCACCAGGCTCTACACCACACCACCCCTTACAGAGCCATCAGACAAACACATGCCATACTTCACGATTTAACCGACAAAACACGCTGAAACACACCAACAACCTGAAATCCCAACGTAACCACAAATCTGAAAGTTCATCCTATGCAAGTACGCAACATGATCTAAGTTCCTACTTCCATATGTCTACCTTCAACCATGATTTGGACACAAAATCAATAACCCTAATTTCAACTACACCATAGCCATATAACCATAAGAGACGAAAGAAAAGGAAAACTTGGCAAGGGCAAGAACACCACTTGCCTCAACCTTCAAGCACAACAGCCGCTATTACAGCATAACTAGGAGACAAAACCTGAGGTGAACAACATAGGAGAAAAACAACTAAGAAATTTGACAACCCATCGTTCTTTTCCACTAATCTAAGAGCAAAGAAATGTTACCTAAGGGGCAAATCCAAAGCAGCTTGTCTCTCTTCCCTTTTCTCCCCTTGTACTCTCCCTCTTTGGAAATGGGGAATGATAAGAAGAAGAAGAAGAATGAAACCAAAATGGAAGGAGAAAGACTTTAATCTCGGCCTGATTCCCAGGGAAGAAGTTTGGTCCCTTGGATTAAAACAATAAAGAAATTGAACGGCAGCAAAATTTGCTGAAATTTCACATTTCGGCCCTGACACGCCCTATGACACGCCCGTGTCACAGGCCGTGTCACTTAAACGGTGGGCAACCGCCTCACATCCAAACAGTATACAACCTGTGACATGGGCGTGTCACAGGCCGTGTCACTGTACACGCCTACACACACGGCCGTGTCACGGGTTATGACACAGCACACAGCACTCAGCCAAACAACCCGAGCAGGACACGGCCTTGGGACACGCCAGTGTCCCAAGCCATGTCACCCCATACTCAACACTCGTCGAGCGAACTTCGTCGAGCGAAGTTCGTCGATCGTAGGACACGCCCTGTGACACGCCCATGTCACAGGCCGTGTACCCCTTCTCTCGACACTCGACAATCGTCGAGTGAATTTCATCGGGCGAAGTTTGTCGATAGCGGGACACGCCCTGTGACACGCTCGTGTCACAGGCCGTGTACCCCTTCTCTCGACACTCGACAATCGTCGAGTGAACTTCGTCGATCGAAATTCGTCGAACACACGGGACACGCACTGTGACACGCCTGTGTCACAGGCCGTGTACCCTAACACGTCCTGGGACACGCCCGTGTCCCAGCTGTGTCACCCAAATGCGCTCTAGGTCTTTGACCTCTTACACCTCTCCCCCTGCTACAATAAACTGCAGCCATAATTTTGGCACCAGAGGGGGGGAAAACCAGCAACCAAGACAGCATAGCTTCATATCCATATGTGACTCCCGAGCCAAATGATCCGGGTTCGAACAAACTACCTCGGAATGTAACGAAATTCACATTATAGCTAACTACCCACGCTACGACTCTAGTGACGAAGCGAAATCAGCATCCGACAAAGAAATCTTGGGCTAACCTTGCCCGAAGCCAAAATACAAGTATTCCCGAAGAGGCACCATCGAGTCACCAAAACAGACTCAGGCTTGCTAAGGAATCTTGCAAACAGGCTATCAACCAAGCCACTAAAGGCCTAAAGAGCGAAATTACGCTCTAACAACAGCAAAGGCCAACGTAGCGCTAAACAAAATTACACACTGGCCATAAAAAAAATCTAGGGCGTTACAGTCACTCCCCCTAAAAGAAAGTTTTATCTCGAAACTTTACATAACAAGGACATTACAAGGAAAGAGGGAAATGGAAAAAACCATACCAGACAAGCTTAAGGAAATAGATGAGGGTGAGCTGCCCTCATAGCCGACTCTAATTCTCATGTAGCGCTTTCCACGTCTTGGTTCCTCCATAACACCTTCACCATAGGAATTTTCTTTCTTCGCAACACACGATCTTGCGAATCAAAAATGCGGACATGCACCTCCACATAAGAAAGATTTGGTTCCAATTGGGGCACAGATTCTAACACCTGCCTATCGGTTCGCACACACTTTCGGAGTTGGCTTACATGAAAAAACATCGTGAACACCGGGAAACGTTGCGGGCAATTCCAACTTATAAGCCGATACACCAACCCGCTCAACAATCTTGAACGGTCCCACAAACCTTGGGTCCAATTTCCGATCTTTCCCAAATCTCTTTATGCCAACCATCGGGGAAACTTTAAGGAATACCAAGTCCCCCACAACAAACTCCAAATCTGATCTCCGCTGATTGGCGGTCTTCTCATAACGTTCTTGTGCTATCCGAAGCTTTTCTCGAATATGCTTTACCGCAACTTCCATTTCTTCTAATGCATCAGGACCCATAAAAAGTGTCTCCCCAACCTCAACCCAAAAGAGAGGAGTTCTGCAACGTCGCCCATACAGGGCCTCAAACGGAGACATTTGCAAGCTTTCTTGATAGCTGTTATTATACGTAATTCCATAAGCCGCAAACGTTCATCCCATGCCCCTCCGTGGTCTAAGATATAACATCGAATCATATCCTCTACTATCTGATTCACTCGCTCTGTTTGACCATTAGTCTGCGGGTGGTATGCGGTAGAATATCTAAAATCCGTACCCAAACCCTCTTGTAAACTCTTCCAGAAGCGAGATGTAAATCGAGAGTCTTGGTCGGAAAATATATTGCGGGGAACACCATGCAATCGGAGAATCTCATTCACATACAGTTCAGCTATCTCCTTCATCGGATAATTAATCTTATAAGGTACGAAGTGAGCACACTTCGTTAATCGATCCACGATCACCCACACATAATCATACCATCTAGGAGATCTCGGTAGACCGGTAATGAAATCCATCGAAATACTTTCCCATTTCCATGTTGGAATTTCTAACGGTGTCAACTTGCCACCAGGTCGTCCATGATCGGCCTTCACACGCTTTCACGTATAGCATTCCGACACAAATTTAGCTATGGCTTTCTTCATCCCATCCCACCAGGCAAATTGTGTCAAGTCATGATACATCTTCGTAGACCCTGGATGGTAAGCAACGCTCAAATCATGAGCTTCTCGGCATAACATATCTCAGATGTCCATAACAGCAGGAATACAAAATCTGTTGCGGTACTTCAACGTACCCGCAGCATCAATCGAGAAATCAAGTAACTCTCCTTTCTCCGTTCTCTTATATAAGTGCAGCAAATCTGGATCATCTTTCTGATGCAGCCACTTCAGCTCAATCCAAGAAGGTTCTGCTGCCACCAAACTACTCTGCAAATCGCAGCACCCAACAGAAATATCCATCAACAGAAATTCTTCCACTAATCGGTCGACGGAGAGATTAAAATCTTTCTCGTCTTCTGACTTAGGGCATCGGCCACCACATTAGCCTTGCCCGGATGGTACTGGATTTCTACATCGTAGTCGGCAACATACTCCAACCATTGCCGCTGGCTCAGATTCAATTCCTTTTGGGTGAATACATACTTTAAACTTTTATGATCAGAAAAAATCTTGCACTGCACCCCATACAGTAGATGTCTCCACAATTTCAACGCAAATATAACAGCTGCAACTCCAAATCATGTGTAGGATAGTTCTTCTCATGAGTCTTCAATTGCGGAGACCCATACGCAATCACTTTGCCGTCTTGCATCAACACACATCCAATTCCAACATACGATGCATCTACAAAAAAACATCATAACCTAAGCCCTCCGTAGGCAGAGTCAAAATAGGAGCGGTACACAATCTATTCTTGAGATCAAGGAATGCTTCCTCACACTTATCATGCCACTCAAAAGCCACATTTTTCTGAGTTAACCGAGTCAAAGGTGCAGCCAAAGTCGAAAAGCCTTCCACAAATCTTCTATAATAGTCGGCCAACCCCAAGAAGCTCCTGATCTCCTTGGGAGTATCCGTCTTCGCCACTCCATCACTGCAGCAATCTTCTATGGATCAACTAAAATGCCATGCCTGTTGACCACATGGTCTAAAAACGAAACCTGAGGTAACCAAAAATCGCACTTACTCAATTTGGCAAACAATCTATGGTCCCTCAAAACAGACAAAACCAAACGCAGATGCTGATCATGCTCTGCAGCATTGCGGGAATAGACAAGAACATCATCGATAAACACAACCACAAACTTATCCAAAAAGTCTTTGAACACTTGGTTCATCATATCAATAAAGGCTGAAGGCGCGTTGGTTAAACCAAACGACATTACTAAGAATTCAAAATGCCCATGCCCTGATCGAAAAGCAGTCCGTGGAATATCTGACTCACGGACCTTAAGCTGATGATAACCAAAACGAAGATCAATCTTAGAGAACACTGAGCTACCGCGCAGTTGATCAAACAAATCGTCAATCCTTGGCAGGGGATATTTGTTCTTAATAGTGACTTTATTTAGTTCTCGGTAATCAATGCAAAGCCGCATCGACCCATCTTTCTTTTTAATGAATAGAACAGGTGCACCCCAAGGAGACGAACTTGGTCTGATAAAACCCTTTCTTAACAACTCATCCAGCTGGTTACGCAGCTTTGCCAGCTCTCGAGGGGCCATCCGGTACGGCGCCTTTGCAATAGGACGCATACCCGGCTCCAACTCTATCACAAATTCAACATCTCTGTCGGGCGGAAGACCAGGAAGATCATCAGGAAAAAAGTCTGAAAACTCGCGCACAACAGGAATCTCTGCTAACCGCGGCAAACTACCAACGGTCTCCAAAACGGAGATTAAATAAGTAAAACAGCCGAAAACTAGCAACTTCTGAGCACATACCGTAGAAATAGCTGGAGAATCCTGGCACAAATCACCATGAACACTCTCAGGCTGACCGTTGTCTTTTCGAAAGTCCAAGCGCTTACCCTTGCACTGGATCACTGATCATACTTCGACAACCAGTCCATGCCTATGATAACATCAAAATCTTCCAGGTCAATCACATTCAAATCTGTCGTAGCTATGAAATCCCCCAACACAATCAGACAAGCAAAAATGCCCCAATCGAAAACCACAGAATCACCAGAAGGAAACTTGATGCAAAAATCATCCCCCACTCGATTTGGTTCCAAACGATATCGATCCACGAAGGCTCTAGCCACAAACAAGTGGGTAGCGCCAGAGTCGAAAAGAACACGCGCCCAGCGATTCTTTACCTTAAACTTTCCTACAAAGGTGCACACTGATCACATATCTACGAAAACAAATGAAATACGATAATGACGAACGAAACAGGAGAACTAAGGAGGACTCTAACCTGATACAAATACAACCTGAGTAGAAGTCTGAGCGTCTTCAGAAGTAATCACATTAAGCTTTCCCTTGCCTTTATCCAATCGCTGAGGAGGTGGCAATGCCTGGAGTGGAACTGGCTGCAACACAGGTTGCACTTGCGGGCACTGAGTCTTGATGTGCCCCTTTTGTCCACAATGATAACACACTTTCTTTGACCAATAATGGGCAACATCATGCCCCTTCCTCATACAGAACGTATATTCCAAGTCCCTCTGAGGAGAACTCTGAATCGCATGAACCTGCTCCTTCTTTTGAACACCTAACCTTTTGAAACATCTCTTGAAGGGGTGGCCTGACCTGCCACAGAAGCTACAAACATCTTTGCTCTTCTTCCATGAAGCAGCATCAGGCACCTGAGGGCTCTTCCCTTCGATTAGCTTCCTCTTATCTTTCCTCATCCCCTATCCTTTTTGCTTAGCATTTTCGATTTCCTCAACTTTCAAAGCAACTTCCACTAAGGCAGCATAGCTTGTTGCTCCATATGCACTTGTTAACTGCTGCACCTCATTTCGTAAGCCACTAAGAAAACGCTTAACTCGATCCCCCTCAGAAGTTACCATGCTGGGGGCAAACCGACTCAGTTTACTGAACTCAATTTCATACTCACTAACTGTGAGCTGCCTCTGCTTTAAGTGTAAGAACTCATTCATCAAACGGTCCCGCTCGATCGCGGGTAGAAACTTCCTTAGGACCATCCCCTTAAACAACGCCCAAGAGCATCCTTCCGTCAAGCTCTCCTTTTCTCGCAACCACCAACTCTTTTCTAATCCTTTAGCTAATATGCAGCTGGGCTAGTTCTTGCTCTGGGGGTTTAATGATGTCGTTATGCCCAAGCTACCATAAGTCCCTCCTCACACTAATTCATGTGCCTATACCATGCATGCATGAAGTTATATGCCTTTTGACTCAAAACCATGTGTATACAGGCACATCATGTCAATCTTTAGCTTGGCACATTGTGCTTATGCAATGTTATGATGCCCATGTTGTGCTATGCATTCTAAAAAGGCCTTAATGAATGCCATGGGCGGCATACGCAAGAAAATGTTATGCATCCCATACTACATGACATTCTCATGTAACGAAAAAAAAACGTGCTAGTAGCATTCATGTGGTGAGGTTATGCATCCTATACTATATAACCCTCACATGTTACCCCTATGGTGGATCAATATACAGACACATATTAGCATGCATCATATACTACATAATATACCCCGTATACTTCATGTTATGCTATGAGTGAAGTGCTCGTGCTTTAGCCAACACGAACTGATGACACCTCGGTGTGTGTAGGATATGCCACTACCCGACCCAAAGGCAAGCAAAACCTCGCGTCTGATACCAACTGTCACAACCCACATTTTCTCACACATTTAAATAAGATCAGAGCACGAGAAAATATATGTCGTGATGCCACGCCGTGCAGGGGATAACTGCACGCGCTCAGGCAAAACCTAAACTCGCGTTCGTTGAATAAATCATCATTTTTTATGCAAGTAAACCAGTTACAGTTTGATGGTCGTATCCCTCGACACCGTGGATCAGCTAGTCCACATGAAAACCTATAATTTTATACGCAGCGGAAATACATAGATAAGGTAAGTTGACATCCTACATGAGTAGAATCGTCCCCAAAGGACCTCTCATGGAATGCAGGACTCTAGGTGACTCATAATATCTAGAAAATAGCTTTTTACGTACTCGAGAAATAGTGCGTTAGTGTTTTAAATCATGACATGCATGAGATACATATACTATTACTTGTAGGGTTTAACATATCTAACCTACAACCTAGCATAAATCAGTCCCAGAAGCAAGTAAACAACCTCCAAAAAGGGCAAAACTAGCAGTATTTAGTTCATAGTTCATCACTCAAAGAAAAACCAGTAGTGGGCGTCAACAACCTGACACGAACCCACTGGTGGGTGTGTATGTCTGTACAAAAAGAAGAAACACTACCTCTCCAAAATGAGGAACAACAACCTCAGCGGCCACAAGCGAGCTCCACCAAATGAACACGAGCCGCTCACTCGGCTATCACCTGGACCTGAGACATTCCAAAGAAAGAATACCTCAGCAAGTATATAAGAAACAGAAATGGAGCATTATCTTATGCATAATCAATAAAAGAATGGAGCATTTCATCAAAAGTAATACACTGCCCAAGGCAGGATCAAGATGCACTAAGTGCGAGAGATATCAACATAGCCTGCTAAAACCTGCAGGAGAAATCAGGCCAACATATGCCACAATACCAAAAGAAAGAACAGATCTAATTCGTGATGCATTAACAGTGGTAAAGTCATTACTCAAGGGTTCAACGGTGGAAGCCCTTAAGGTGGAACACAGCAACAAAAAACAGCCCATATCGGGGCCAAAAGTGCTCTCTCCACCATAAACAACCAGCCCATTATCCGGGGCCAAAAGGTGCTCTCTACACCATTAAAAATCCAGCCCATTATCCGGCGCCAAATAGTGCCCACCAGGCTCTACACCACACCACCCCTTATAGAGCCATCAGACAAACCACATGCCATACTTCACGATTTAACCGGCAAAACACGCCTAAACCCACCAACAACCCGAAATCCCGACGTAACCACAAATCTGAAAGTTCATCCTAAGAAAGTACGCAACATGATCTAAGTTCCTACTTCCATATGTCTACCTTCAACCATGATTTGGACACAAAATCAATAACTGTAATTTCAACTACACCATAGCCATATAACCATAAGAGATGAAAGAAAAGGAAAACTTGGCAAGGGCAAGAACACCACTTGCCTCAACCTTCAAGCACAACAGCCGCTATCACAGCTTAACTAGGAGACAAAACTTGAGGTGAACAACATAGGAGAAAAACAAATAAGAAATTTGACAACCCATCGTTCTTTTCCACTAATCCAAGAGCAAAGAAATGTTACCTAAGGGGCAAATCCAAAGTAGCTGGTCTCTCTTCCTTTTTCTCCCCTTGTACTCTCCCTCTATGGAAATGGGGAATGATAAGAAGAAGAAAAAGAATGAAACCAAAATGGAAGGAGAAAGACTTTAATCTCGGCCTGATTCCCAGGGAAGAAGTTTGGTCCCTTGTATTAAAACAATAAAGGAATTGAATGGCAGCAAAATTTGCTGAAATTTCATATTTCGTCCCTGACACGCCCTGTGATACGCCTGTGTCACAGGACGTGTCACTTAAGCGGGGGCAACCGCCTCACATCCAAACAGTACAGGCATATGACACGGGCGTGTCACAGGTCGTGTCACTGGACACGCCTACCCACACGGCCGTGTCACGGGTTTTGACACAACACACAGCACTCAGCTAAACAACCCGAACAGGATATGGCCTTGGGACACGCCCGTGTCCCAAGCCGTGTCACCCCATACTCAACACTCGTCGAGCAAACTTCGTCGAGCGAACTTCATCGACCGCGGGACACGCCCTGTGACACACCCGTGTCACAGGCCGTGTACCCTTTCTCTCGACACTCGACAATCGTCGAGTGAATTTCATCGAGCGAAGTTCGTCGACAGTGGGACACGCCCTATGACACGCCCGTGTCACAGGCCGTGTACCCCTTCTCTCGACACTCGACAATCGTCGAGTGAACTTCGTCGACTGAAATTCGTCGAACACACGGGACACGCCCTGTGACACGCCCGTGTCACAGGCCGTGTACCCAGACACGCCCTGGGACATGCCCGTGTTCCAGGCTGTGTCACCCAAATGCGCTCCAGGTCTTTGACCTCGTATACCTCTCCCCTGCTACAATAAACTGCAGCCATAATTTTGGCACCTGAGGGGGGGAAAAACCAGCAACCAAGACAACATAGCTTCATATCCATATGTGACTCCAGAGCCAAATGATCCGGGTTCTAACAAACTACCTTGGAATGTAATGAAATTCACATTATAGCTAACTACCCACGCTACGACTCTAGTGGCGAAGCAAAATCAGCATCCGACAAATAAAACTTGGGCTAACCTTGCCCGAAGCCAAAACACAAGCATTCCCGAAGAGGCACCACCGAGTCACCAAAACAGACTCCGGCTTGCTAGGGAATCTTGCAAACATGCTATCAACCAAGCCACTAAAGGCCTAAAGAGCGAAAATTATGCTCTAACAACAGCAAAGGCCAACTTAACGCCAAACAAAATTACACACTGGCCATAAATAAAAAAACCGGGGGCGTTACACCCCATTAGTGCCTCATATTTTATTATCGTCTGGTTGAATTTCATCTCACATTTCCAACACTTAGGACCCTCAAATTATTGTGGAAGTTTATAGCAAGCTGTGCAGGTTTGCTCCAGAATTAGTAGCCACTGAGGAAAGCAGAGTTAAGCATTTTTTGAGTGGTCTTCAATGATACATCTAGTAGTTAGCCAGCGCTTACCGATCATAGTGTTTTATGAAAGCGGTGGAGACTGTGTTAAAGGTCGAAGCTACTGACAGTGCCAAGAATTATGGCTTGTTACTGAGGAAAGAGAAAAGAAAGACTGAGGATAGTGAATGTCCTTGGGTATCTATCTCTGCTCCAAAGAAAGGAGGTAGGGAAGTATGCGGTTTTTATGGTCATCTGGGCCATCCCATTGAGAAGTGTTTCAAAAGATTGGGCGCTCAGAAGTAATCTCAAGTGCTTGTGATTTACAATACACCCATGGGAGATTTTACCAATACCTTTTACAAGCGAAAGGGGCATGATGTCGCCCGTTGTTGGTGAAAATGCAAGACCTGCTATCAGTGCGGGCAGAAGGGACACAAGAAGTCTAGATGCCCACAGTCCCAGCCCACGATGTAGCCAATTCCCCTCCAAGCTCTGACGCCACCGCACCTGTAGTAGTTGGATGCAGGAAAGGGCAAACAGAATGTGGTAACCAAGGAAGAAGCTCAGTCGTCATCCCAAGTGATTTTAGGTTTGATTCTGGATTAGTTGTTTGCTAGTAGTTGTAGGTTTATTGGCGATCATATTTGTTACTTGTATGATTTTATATGCGAGTTTAAGGTAAAGGTTCTTTGGGCATGTGTTCTGTTTAATTCAGGTGCTACTCATTCATTCGTGGCTACTATTTTTTTAAACAGACATTGTTTGTTTATCGATCAAGTTGTTGATCTGCTTCTTGTTAAGTTTCCATCTGGTGATTTGGTGGTGTCTAATCAGGGTATCCAAAATTGCCTGATTATCTTAGGTAGATTTCTAGCATATGCCGATCTGAAGGTGCTATATTTGGAAGTCTTATATGTGATTTTGGGTTTGGATTGGTTGTCCAGATATGATATGGTCAGCCAATGCAAAGTTAAGCATTTGGACTTTAAGATGGATAGAGGCTAACCCGTGAGTCTGTTTGAAATTCCGCATCAGGATGGATAGTGGACATGATGAATAAATTATTCAAGGATTTTTTGGACCACTTCATGGTTGTCTTTTTAGATGATGTTCTAGTATATTCTAAAAATGCCAAGGAGCATGCCTTGCATTTACTCTTGGTGTTTTCCACATTGAGTGAGCACAAGTAGTTTGTGAAGTTATGTAAATGTAAGTTCTGGTTGACTGAAGTGTCTTTCCTGGGTCATGTGGTAAGTCAAGATTAAATTTTGGTATACCCAACAAAAATAAGCGCAGTTTTGGAATGGAAGAGGCCTATAATGCCCAAGGATATAAGGAGTTTCTTAGTGTTGGCAGGATATTATAGGAGATTCATGCATGGATTTTCAGTGTTGGCTATGCCCTTAACCAAACTGACTCAAAAAAGCACAACTTTTGTTTGGAGCAATGATTGCGATGAAGCTTTTCAGGAATTGAAAAGGAGGTTGTGTTCTGCCCCGGTTTTAGCATTAGCCGTTGAGGGTGTGGAGTATGTCATTTACGTCGACACTTCGCGAGTTGGTATCGGTTGCATTCTGATGCAAGAAGGAAAAGTGATCACGTATAGATCAAAACAATTGGAGATACATGAATGGAATTACCCTACTCATGATTTGGAATTTGCTGCGGTCATCTATCTCCTGAAGTTGTGCAGACATCTTTTATATGGAGTGTCATGCAAAATCTATACGGATCATAAGAGTTTGAAGTATGTCTTCGCCTAGAAAGAGCTTAATTTGTGCCAGTGTAGATGGATGGAGTATGTTGCATACTATGAGGTCGATATCCTTTACCATCCGGGGAAGGCTAATGTGGTGGTTGAAGTCTTGAGCAGGAAAGTTGCGCATGTCTTCAACCTCTTTGTGTAGTCCTTGGTGGAGGAGTTTTTATTGATGGGTATTACTGTTAAGGATAGTAGAGTGTCTTCTAGCTTCGAAGTGGGAGAGCCTTCATGGATAACACTTGCAAGATTTTATCAGAAGGATGATCCTGATTTGTAGCACCTCCAGAGTAGAACTGAAAGAGGAGAATTACCGGATTTTTCAATTGACGAAACTAGCACCTTGAAGTATCATGGTGGGTATTGTATTCTTGCTATTGAGGATACTAGAACAAAGATTTGTGATGAAGCACATGACTCAAGTATTGCCTACCATCCAGGTTCTACAAATATGTACCAAGATGTAAAGCAAATCGTTTGGTGGTCAGGTATGAAGAGTGATATAGCTAAGTTTGTATCTGAGTGTTATACTTGACAACATGTTAAGGCAGATCATAGGAGTCCTGGAGGTAAGTTAACACATTTGGATATTCCCAACTAGAAGTGGGAGAGTATTTTAATGAATTTTGTTACCGGTTTGCCGATGTCTCCCCAAGGGCATGATGTTGTATGGGTCATTGTCGATAGATTAACAAAGTGTGCTCACTTTGTGCCTTTTAAAATTGGCTATTCTAGGAAAAAATAGCAAAGCTTTATTTGAATGAGGTCATCAAATTGCATAGCGTGTTAGTGAGTATTATGTCAGATCGAGATTCCAAATATATGTCATGTTTCTAGCGAAGCAAGCTTGCAAGGTGCTTTAGGCACAGACCTCAGATATTCCACTACTTTTAATCCGCATACAAATGGTCAAAAGGAAAGAGTAAATCAGATTTTGGAAGATATGATTAGTTGTTATATCATGAACCATGGTGGGGCCTGGAACAAGCGTCTCGGACTTATGTAGTTTGCCACAATAATAGTTATCAGGAGAGTTTGCAGATGGTGCCTTTTGAAGCCTTGTATGGGAGGCGTTGTCGAACTCACCTATTTTCTGTTGAAGTCAGTGAGAGGCCATTATTAGTTCTAGAGGCCTTGGAAGAGATGAGTATGACAGTAAAGCATATCCGTGAGAAGCTTCGTTTGGCTCAAGAGCGTTATGAGAAGCATGTTAATCGGCATAGGGTTGATCTAGAATTCGCAGTTAGGGACATGGTTTTCTTGAGGGTTTCTCTGATGCTAGGTGTTAAGAGTTTTGAGAAGAAGCATAAGTTGGATTCCAGGTATGTGGGGCCTTTCCAGATTGTTGAGCGCATTGGAGTGTTTGCTTATATGCTTGAGTTGCCTACTACTTTCCCTGGTGTTAACAATGTGTTTCATGTGAGCCAGTGGTGAAAGTGTTTGCGCAGCGAGCGTCATGTCCTTAATTTGATGCCCCAGTTGCAACCAATCTTTCCTATGTCGAAGAACCGGTCCGTATCCTGGAGGCGCATGCTTGAGTGTTGAGGAGAAAGACACTCACTATGGTGAATGTTCTTTGGCAGAATCATGATGTCAGGAGCGCAACCTAGGAATTGCAGTCTACTATGAAGGAATCTCATCCCCATCTATTCTCTTAGATTTCATTGGTAAGAGTTTTATCCAGCAAGTTAATGCCTTTCCTTTTTTGGAGGTTTGAGATGCATTCTAAGTTTCGGGACAAAACATCTTTTAGGAAGGGTGACTATAATGCCCTGAATTTTTGATAATTAATTTAGTCATATAATAATAGTGTAAGGACGTTACGTTAGTTCAAGAGTGTCGATGTGTCGAAAATTGCTTCTTAGATAGCAGCTATGTAAGGTAATAATAAAGAATTTTAATTTATTTTATTAAAAGATCCCATTATAAAATCCGAACCCCTTAGAAATTAGGTTTCTAGATATCCTTCTTCTCTTTTTTGCCGAACCCAATCACGCGACAGGAGGAGGAGTGGGCCTTTTTTGGAAGTATTTGATCTGCCGTCGCCGGAGTGTGGTTGCAAAAAATCTGCGTCGGAGTATAGATTCGGACTGCTCTCACCGAGACCTTTGTGTGCGCGGTGAGTTTTTCATGTTTCGTGGATTTTTGGAGTTGGTGCGCATAGCCCTAACCTTTGTTTTCACCGTAAATCTTTTAGAAATTACTTGTTGGTGGTTTCTTGTTGCCGATCTATGTTGTGGTGTGCTAAGGAAGCTAGAAATTTAGAGAATTGAGCAAGTGGAGGTCTAGCCCTCTTGCTTTCTTATTATTGTTCTTCTCCCTTATTTTCTTTCTCGTCAAGATCCAAGAGGAACATGTTTTGTCTCCTTGGTGTTCGAAATTTTGATTTGGAGATTTATAAAATTCGGTCTATGCAAATTCGTTGAATGTTCCCGAGAATTCAAGTTAATTCATCAAGTATTCTTGTGTAATCTCAGTGGGATTCATCGAGAGGATAAGTAAGATTTGTCGAGAGGATAATTAGAATTCGTCGAGTATTCTCGTGTAGTTTAGTAAAATTCATCGAGTGAACATGTGAGACCGAGTATAATTCATCGAATGAACAGTGAATTCGTCGAGTGAATTCGTGAGGCCGAGCCGAATTCATCGAGTATTACCGATTAATTAGTTGAGTTGGTCAAGTACAATTCATCGAGTGTACCCGTGAAGTCTAGTAAAATTCGTCGAGTGAACTCATGAGACTGAGTAGAATTCGTTGAACAGTGGATTCGTCGAGTGTTCTCATGTAGTCTAGCCGAATTCATCGAGTGAACAGAAGATTCACTGAGTATACCCTTAGTGAAAGAAATAATGTCTAACCACCTAGAGAGGGGGGGTGAATAGGTGAACTTTATCTTTCTAAATTTAAGGCAGAAACACTGAATAATTAAACATGTATTTGCAATTTTCTATAGCAATTCATCACAGCTAGCTCAACAATCACAGAAATAAATAAACACAGAGTGCACATTGATTTTTATTGTGGTTCCCCAAGGTTTGGGTACATCCACTTTCCCCCTTCGCCTATCTAGTAGTGTACTAGATTCTGCCTAACTTCTGCACTACTCCTCAGATCCTTAGATCCTACAGCTCAGAACCCCAAACAGGTTCCTACAACTCAGAGTGTCCCCACTCCTACAACTCAGGCACAAAGCCCTACCACTCAGTCTTCAATAAGACCTACACTCAGGCTAAACAGCCCTACCTCAGCCTTCAACAAGGCCTATACTCAGAGAATTGATTCTCCTACACTCAGGCTCAAATGCCCTACCTCAGCCTTTATATATTTAGGCTTACAACACAGATCTATACAAGATCCTATAGGAATTTGATAATACAAAGTTATTAACCACAACTCTGACAGACAGAGATGAGTTGACTGGCTTCTTGATGAATTCTTGGAAGAACTTGGCAGAGATCAACCTCCCTTAACTTTCTTCAAAGCTTCTTGAATTAGAACTCAGTAGGGTTGAATCTCCTGTGAAGATGATCTTCAATCAACTTCTGTCTTGAGATTCAGATCACAATCTGAATCTTACTTAGCAGCCTGGTTCAGCACCTGCTCTTCTTAGAAGGAGCTCTCTCTCTCTCCAACTTCTTAGATCTTCTGTCGAAGGTCTTCTTATTTTGTGTTGTTAGATCTCTGTGTAGATCTTCAAACTGTTATTGATCTTCACTGAATAATCTGTTGATTGATTGTCTTAATTGTGTTCCCTATCCTTTCTGTTGAAGGAGAAAAGCCTTTATATAAGCTTTCTCCATGGTGACCGGCTGATCCGGTTTCTAACAACCTTCTGGCAGCTTTGACAGTTGTAGTTGACCGGTTGAAATGGCAGCTGTCAAGTCATCCAGTCACTTCTTGAAATCACTATCACTGTCTGAAAGTGTCGAGACAGATAGTCATTATGTGTCGACACAAATAGAATAAGTGTCGACACAAGTAGACTAAGTGTCAACACTAGCCTTGATGGTGTCGACAGAACTCCTTGTGTTGTTGTAACAGCTTCTCGACACTGCTTCTTCAGAATATGTCAACACTGATTCTATGTGTCGACACAAGCCTTCTGTTGAATGTGTCGACACTGATTCTATGTGTCGACATAAGTACTTCTTCTTAAACACTTAGTTGAATTCTGCTGTGTGTCGACACATCTTCATTTGTTGTTGATACTTGCTGAGTGTCGACACATCTCCTTTGTATCGACACATGCCTTCTTGTGTTGAAACTTGCTGAGTGTCGACACATCTCCTTTGTGTCGACACAAGTACTTTAACTTTGTTGAAGCTTGCTGAGTGTCGACACAGCCTCCTGGTGTCGACACATTAGATGTCGATAAAGTTTCTCTGGGTGTCAACACTGCCTCTAAGTGTCGACACAAATTATGTTGACAATTCTTCACAGTGTGTCGACACTGCCTGTGTGTGTCGACACTTTTCTTCTGGTGTCGACTCTGCCTTTCCTGGTGTCGGTACAATTACTCCAAGTGTCAACACAGCTTCTCTAGGTGTCGACACTAGCCTCCATAAGTGTCGACACTGCATCTCTAGGTGTCGACACATGGACTTAGAAACTTTTCTGCATTTTTCTGTAATTACTTAACCTGCACATATAAACTCAAAGCACATCAAATACACCTTGATGTATATCATTGAGTAGGGTGAGGCTTCTTCAAATCTGGTACACATTTTCCAATGTACCTAACAATCTCCCCCTATTTGGAGAAGTCATAACCCTTAGTCAATGATATACACCATACATAACAAATACTTAATATGATGTATAACAGTATTATATGACAGGGTAAATACTAAACATGTATAAACAATTATCTCAGAATAACAATGTAATAGATTGAACATTAAACATTGTTTTTACAACTTCCAAAAGTTTTATTAATCAAAAGTTTACATGGAGTTTAATGCAAATGATTACAAAGTTGTAAACTTAAGAAAATTCTATCCTATGGCTGCTCTGGCTCCTTGATAACAATGCCCTTCCCAGATTGAATCTTGGCTTGAACTGGAGCATCACTGTCATCAGCAGGCTTCTTTCCCTTAAGATCTTTCTTCTTCTGTTCTTCAGCCCTTATCTTCGGTCTCTCAAAATAATGATAAGGCTTAGGGAAATACTTGCTAGGCTCTTGTGCATTAGGAGGTAGCTTCCCTAATTTAGCCTTTCTTTTGTACTGTACAATGGCCTCTTGCCTAGCTTCATGTTTTCTCCACTCCTGCTCAGAATACCATTTGCCCCTTTCTAGGATATTATCCTTTGCAGCCTTACAAGCAGTCAGAATGATATTTCTGGAAGTTAGGCCCCATTGCTCAAAATCTGGCCTTAATTCAGCCTGTTCTCTGAACCTCTTCTTAGATAATTGAGCTTCTTGCTCCTTTAATACTGCCTCTAGCACATGCTGTACTACTTTCTCACAAATAATATTTTGATTACCCTCAGGAGGGCTATACATAGATTGTACCTCCTGATGTATCATGTCAAAATCTGTAGGAGGGTAGATCACCTGAGCTACTTCAGCTTGTTCTCCTCCAAAATATGCAGGATTAATCCCAAATTCTGCTACATTATCATCATCACACAAAGGTGGATATCCAAGGGTAGCTCTGATGCTATTTGAAATCCATTTAGCATGGTCAGAGCCTGCTTTGACTAGTATCCTCTCCCCCTTTATGACTTCTCTTTCTATATGATCCCTAAGATCATCCTTCTGAAATCTGATTTGAGCATTCAAATAGTTAACTCCATCTTTATAAAAAGGTTTTAACCTTTGGAGATTTTTAGTGATAACCATTTGAGAATCTTTAATGGCAGTTTTAACAGCTGTGAGGCTTTCTTGTAAGTGCTTGTCAAACTCAGCCTTGGCAGTAGTGCTTACTGTAGTCTGAGCAGCTGCAATATTCTGCATTTCAGTTACTTTCACATTATGGGATTCAGTTAAATTGTCATTCATTCTAATCTGGTTTTCCAGGACATATCCTTGTTTTACTGTTATGTCATCAACTTGTTTCTTTATCTGCTCTTGATGTGTAGCCAGATATACCACTGCATTGCCTCCTTTATAAAAACAATCAGTCATTTCCTTCTTGTTTTGATTAGCTTCAAAACTAATAAATTTTATATCTTGAGCCAGATCAAATTGAAGTGATTTATGTCCTTCATCCATATACGTTTCTAGAGCTTTTCTTTGCTCATCCATCTTGATTTGCAAAGCCACCAACAAAGAACCATAGTCAGCAGTTGGGGCTTGTTGTGGAACAATGGTTTGCAGTGTTTTCTTGTAGGTCTGGCTTATCCTTTTGAAAACCTGTAGCTTTATTTTCTTGGCTCTAGCAGGCTCTTCATCTTCAGAGTCAGAAGTACTAGCAATGTCTACTCTATCCTGTGGAGTAGGGGGCAATTCCTTCTCTGCTCTTGGTAGCTCCTCAGCACTCCTTTGCTCCTCAGTTTCTTTTCTAGCAGTCTCTTCCTGAAACTCTACATGCTCCACCTCAATATTAGCTGACTCCCCCTCAACAGTTGCTTTCTCTCCCTCACAATCAGTCTGTAATAGATCAGGGAACAGCTCTTCTAGCGTAAACTCATGTTGAGTATGTACTGGAGAATCTCTTATCTCAGGAGCATTTTCTACAACTGATGTGTCTTCCATGACCACATCATATGGTTGACTATGTATCTGTGTTTGCTGATCAACATCAAGTAATGAGTCAGTCAATACTTCATCCTCAATATTGAAAATTGATTGATTAATTTCATTGATTACCTCAAGAATTGTTTGGGTGCCCTTTCACTATCTAAGTGAGTTGGCTCATCCACATATTGAGGCTCCCCCTAGAGTGGATCCAGGTGAATAGGGCTAGCAGAAGGTAGCTCCCCCTGCCTTTAGGCATCTTCATGTCTTACTGGTGACTGACCAGCATTTCCAGCCTCTCCATCATCAGAACTAAAAACCACTTGCTCTTCTGAGCTACTTGAGGATTCAGAAGCCACAATGGCTTTCTTCTTCTTCTTCTGAGGTGTTTCCTTCTATGGTGTAGGCATTTATTTTGTCAACATCCTATCCCACCTTGAGATAATCCTAACATCCATTCTCCTTATATGATTTATCTTAGAACCAGCAGCTTGGTTCATGACTTCAGGAATACTTTCAGCTAAGTATAAACTCATAATCCTACTCAGATTGAGTTTCTTCAGACTTTCCTTTATCTTGCCAAACATCACTGCTGACCAATCATTTTGGAGTTTGAAAATTATCCTTGTCATCAAACTGAACATGTGAGCTGATATTCTATCATGCCCACCTAGCTTGCTTAGAATTACTTTGCCTACTATTTCAGACAAGAACTTGCCCTGCATGTTCATGCCTTTCCTATGAAAGACTGATCCAATATTCAAGCTTGAATCAAGTCCACACCATTTCAGTGCCTCCCTTGTCTTTGATGCAGGTACATCTTCCTCTTCTTTAGTTCTAGGTAGATGTAGAATCTTTCTTAGATTCTTCTGGGTGACCTTCACCTTAACTCCATGGACTTTAGATTTAATCTTAAGACCAGTTTCATCTAGGGTAGCTGCACTAGAGAATTTAAGGACCTCCTTCTTCCAAATCTTGATTGGTTCTGAAACAAGATACTCTAACCCAGTCTCTGCAACTAGGGTTACAACACCTTGGATTTCTGGTTCCGAGTCATCAAAGGCGTGTCGCATGAGCTCATAACCTTCATTGATGTTCTCGTCTAGCTTGGGCGCCATTAGGGTTTGGAGAAATTTTGAATTTATATAAGAGAGATGTTGACACACAAGTTTGGTCTCGAAACTATGGTGAGCGTGTCGACAAACAATGGTGAAGACCTATTTATACCTTTCTAAAATCGAAGGTGAAAAGGCGCGTCAAAATAGTTGAAATGTGTCGAAACTGTTGAAAAGTGTCGACACTTACTTCTAATGTCTCGACAACTATGTGTCGACACAAATATAGTCGACAGAATTTATGTGTCGACACTTATACATCTCAGCTCGACGATTAGTCGAGACTCTACTCGACGAATTCTAGGTAAATCATAAGTGTCTACACCACCCTGGATGTGTCGACACCTACTCTTCATATGTCGACACTAAGTCTCTGAAGTGTCGATACAGACTGTCTAGACGTGTCGACACCATTTCTCTGAAATGTCGACACCACTTCTATGTGTCGACACATACAACTCTGTGTGTCGACACTATTTTACTTAGCCAATTTTTAAACTATTCTAAGTTTTACATTCCTAATTCAATTTTAAAATTATTGAATTTGGTTTCATCTAGGGGTTTTGTAAACATATCAGCTACCTGATTATCTGTGTTAACATATTCTAGGGAAATATCCTCTTTTTCTACATGTTCTCTTAGAAAATGGTATTTAATTTCTATTTGCTTAGTCCTACTATGTGAGACAGGATTATTTGCAATAGAAATGACACTTGTAGAATCACAAAATAAAGGTGTTCTACTTACTTGAATACCATAGTCTTCTAGCTGGTGTTGAATCCATAAAAGTTGTGCACAACAACTTCCTGCTGACACATATTCTGACTCAGCTGTGGAGATGGCCATACTAGTCTGCTTCTTACTGCTCCATGACACCAGCCTTCCACCTAGAAATTGAGAGGTTCCTATAGTACTCTTCGTATCTTCCTTGTAGCCTGCAAAATCTGCATCTGAATAACCTTTCAGTACAAAATCTCCATTCCTAGGTTACCAAAGGACTAGATAAGGTGTGCCCTTAAGATATCTCAAAATCCTTTTGACTGCAGTCAGATGAGATTCTTTAGGGCATTCTTGGTACCTAGCACAGACACATGTAGCATACAAGATATCTGGTCTACTAGCAGTCAAATACAGTAGGGAGCCAACTATCCCTCTATACAAAGTCTCATCTACAGGTTTCCCTGCATCATCTTTGCTTAGAGACATGCTTGACCCCATAGGAGTTTTCATGATAGTGGATGATTCCATACCATACTTCTTTATCAACTCTAGGGTGAACTTAGACTGGCATATGGACAAGCCATCTTTAGTCTGTCTAACTTGGATACCCAAGAAGAACTTAAGTTCCCCCATACTGCTCATTTCAAATTGTCCTTGCATAAGTTTTGCAAACTTTCTGCAAAGACTACTTTCTGTATACCAAAATATTATGTCATCTACATATATTTGGACTAAGATAATTTTGCCTCTGGATTCCCTAAGGAATAGAGTCTTATCTATTTTCCCCCTTGAGAATTTGTTCTCAATGAGGAAATTAGACAGGGTTTCATACCAAGCCCTTGAGGCTTGTTTTAACCCATACAAAGCCTTCCTAAGTCTATAAACATAATCAGGTTTAATAGAATCAACAAAACCTGCTGGCTACTCTACATAGATTTCTTCCTTCAGATTTCCATTCAGAAAAGATGACTTAACATCCATTTGATATACCTTGAACCCTTGATATGTTGCATAGGCAAGGAACATCCTTATTACTTCCAGACTGGCTACTGGAGCAAAGGTTTGATCAAAATCAATACCTTCTTCCTGCCTATATCCCTTTGCAACAAGTCTAGCCTTATTCTTTATGATAATTCCATTCTCATCCAACTTGTTGCTAAAGATCCACTTAGTTCCAATAATATTGTGATCCTTGGGTTTAGGAACTAGCTCCCAGACCTTGCATCTTTTGAATTGATTCAACTCCTCTTACATAGAACCAATCCAATGACAGTCTAGAACTGCTTCTTCAAATTTCTTTGGCTCTACTTGGGATAGGAAACTAGAGTAAAGGATTGTACTCAGATTCTTGCTCCTTGTTTGCACTCCTTTTCTGGGATCTCCAATTATTTGATTGGCTGGATGATCCTTTAAGTGTATTTACTGGAGGCAGCCTGTCTTCAGGTTCTACACCTTCAGTCTCTTTATTTAGATGCACCTCTTGGTCTTCTTCAGCATCAGGAGTATATTGTACTCCCCCTGGACAACAGCCACCATCTTCCACATGCTGAGTTGCAGTAGAACCTTCTGTAATTGTAAGCTTGTCCAGCCTATCAGTTATACCTGTAGAGCTGCAAACACTACTTGGCAATTCACAGTTAATGAGTCTTTCTTCATCAAAAACTACATGTACAGACTCTTCTACAACTTGAGTAATCAAGTTGTAGACCCTATAAGCCTTACTATTGTTGTTGTACCCAACAAATATCCCCTCTTGGGATTTGGCAACAAACTTGGTTAGATAAGACTTTCCATTGTTAAGTACATAACACTTGCAATCAAAGATCCTGAAACAGGATAAATTTGTTTTTCTGCCCTTCACAATCTCATAGGGGGTCTTCTTGTGGCTCTTGGTGATAGTAGCCCTATTGATCGCATGACAAGCAGTATTTACTGCCTCAGCCCAGAAATATTCTGGGAGAGAAGTATCACTCAATAGGGTTCTACCAGCCTCTATCAAGGTTCTATTCTTCATTTCAGCAATACCATTTTGCTGAGGTGTTCTTGGTGATGAAAATTCCTGAAAAATCCCAAACTCTTCACATAGTTTTGTCATACTTTCAGACTAAAATTCAGTACCATGGTCACTTCTAATTTTGACCACTGTACTGTCCAATTCATTATGAATTTGTTTAACAAAACTATATAAGACACTTGGGGTTTCAGATTTTTGTCTTAGGAAGAACACCTAGGAATATCTAGAATAGTCATCAACTACCACAAATGTGTAGACCATCCTACCTAGGCTGTGAACTGGCATAGGACCAAAAAGATCCATATGTAAGAGGTATGGACACCTCACAGAATCCTTGTTCTCAAGGCTAGGAAAGGTGGATTTGGTCTGCTTTCCTTTTTGACAACCTGAGCATATCCCATCCTTTATACACTTAACTTGAGGACCATTCCTCACTAACTCTTTACTAAAGAGTTGGTCAATTATCTTATAATTAAGATGAGCCAGCCTCTTGTGCCATTTAACACAATGTGAGACTCTCTCATCAGCTACAAGACAAATAGGAGAAACATTGTTCTCACACACAAAGTCAAGACAATAGACATTTCTCTTCCTATATCCTGTCAAAATGATCTTTTGATCACTTGACCTTTTGATATGACAACCATTCTTGACAAATGAGATGTCATATCCTAAATCACTCAGCTGACTTATGCTAATGAGGTTATGTTTCAAACCCTTTACATAAGCCACTTGAGTAATTGTAATCAGGTTACTAGAAATGTTACCAAAGACTTTGATGATTCATTTTTTGAACCACCAAAGGTAACTTTAGGGCCATCCTTGATAGGTGTATAGTCCTTCAGCAACCCACTTGTTCCAGTCATGTGCCTGGAACATCAACTGTCCAAGTACCATATAGGGGCATGGCCACTTGGACTCACCTACAAAACAGATTACTTAACCTTAGAACCCAAATAACTCGTGGGTCCTTGGTGCAAGTTAGTCTGACTTTTAACAAAACTACCTGTAGCACTTCTAGCAGGCAGTTTGCTACTCTCCTTGACACTTGAATTGTGCCAACAATCTATGGCAAAGTGGCCTATCTTACCACAACACCAGCACTCAAACTTGTTGTACCTTTGTTTAGGTACAATCCTGGCTGAATTATCTACAGCAGGCTTCTTGTTTAGTGCTAGGCCTTTGCCCTTAGATTTGGACCTAGCAGTTCATGCAAGTTTTTTAAATCCTAATCCAACCTTACCCTTTTGAGGTACAAACTCATCTATCAAGGGTAAAACAGATTTGGGTTTAGAAAAGCTAGCCACAATATCCTTCTCCTTCTGAAGTCTAACCTCCAGATTCCTGATCTGATCATTCTTAAATGTAATAGTACCCATCTGAATAACAGTAATGTTCTTCAGTCTGGCTATTTCATTCAGTTTCTGATCTAACAACTTGTCTGAATCAGCAGCAGCCAATTTAAGACTAGCAATATCCTTTGCCTGAGTTTTGGCCAAGTTTTTACTTTTCTTCAAGGCCTGCAACAAGTCCCTATATTCATCAATTAACTGATGAATATCTCCTTCAGATTCAGTCCCACCCACATCACTTGATGCAGATGTATCTGATTCTGACTCAGTACTATAAATTGAACCAGAAGAACAACTTTGTACCTTACTTGGTCCAGGCTGATCCTGGATCTTGTCTCCTTCAGATAAAGCCATCAGTCCCTTGCTCTGATGGTCCTCATGCTCATAAATTGATTTCATTAGCTGCATGAACTCATCTTCTTCCTCTTCAGCAAATAATCCAATGTAGGATTCAGCTTCTGATTCTGTTTCTGAAGATGACTGATCAGTCAGACTCTTGCCTTTCTTAGCAACAAAGCACTTTTCCTTTTTGCCCTTAAATGGAGTCTTCTTTTGTCAGCTGACTCCTTCCTCTTTTTAGGACAGTCAGCCACTACATGTCCCTGTCTATTGCAGCAATAGCACACAATCTTTAATGATGTAGCTTTGCTTGGCTTGCATCTGCTTCTGTCATTCCTTGATGACTTTCTTTTCTGATAGTAGTCATCTTTTGGCTGAAAAGTGGAAGGCTTAGACCTCCACTGCTTCTTCTTTAGAAACTTTAGAAAATATCTAGTAAAAGCAGCAAAGTTTTCATCACTTTCACTGCTATCTGAATTTTTGCTTTCTTAATTATCTGTCACAGCCTCAGCAACTATTTGAGGTGGAGATGGAGACTTGCTTCTATAATTCCTAGTGGCTTCAGTCTTGAAGGCCACAGATCTTTCTTTGTGCTCCACTCTAGTAGTCTTCTCTTCCTCCTTTCTAGCAATCAACTGCATCTCATAAGATAACAGTTTTCCAAACAAAGTTGGAGGAGGTATGTCAGCTAGTTTGGCCACTTCCCTAATGGCACAAATCTTGGTGTCCCAGTCCTTAGTCAGGGATCTTAAGAACTTGTCATTTAGCTCATAGTTGCTGAATTCTCTTCCATAGGACATCAACTCATTAACAATCCTATAGAACTTCTTGTAACATTCTGTAATGCTATCAGACTTTCCTTGTCTGAAGCTTTCATATTACTGATTTAACAAAGACTTCCTGTCTTGTCTTACTTCTTCTGATCCCTCCATATAAACTATTAACGTGTCCCACATTTCTTTAGAGTTTTACAGTGAATTAAGTTCTGAAATGTTGCACCATCAATGGCACTAACAATAATATTCTGGGATCTCTTGTCCATAGTGGCCAGAATGATTTCATCTTTAGTCATTTCAGAAAAGTCCTTCGGAGTTTTCTGATTTGCATCCAGAATGGATATCTTCATTGGCACATATGGGCCTTCTTTAACTATAATGTATATCCTTGGGTCAGAGGCTTCCATAAAGAGTCTAACCCTCTCTTTCCATATACCAAATATCTCTTTTCTACATATTGGCAATTTCATGGACCCCAGCTCTTTGTGATTCTCACTAGAACCCATTTTCTTGATTCTTATTTGTTCTGAATCTGCCTACAGGATCTTACTCAGACTGTTAAGTCCCTTTTTGAGTAACCTGGCTCTGATACCACTTGAAAGAAATAGTGCCTAACCACCTAGATGGGGGGGGAGGGTGAATAGGTGAACTTTATCTTTCTAAATTTAAGGCAGAAACACTGAATAATTAAACCTGTATTTGCAATTTTCTTTCGCAATTCAGCATAGCTAGCTCAGCAATCACAGAAATAAACAAACACAGAGTGCACACAGATTTTTATAGTGGTTCCCCAAGGTCTGGGTACATCCACTTTCCCCCTTCGCCTATCTAGTAGTGTACTATATTCGGCCTAACTTCTGCACTACTACTCAGATCCTCAGATCCTACAGCTCAGAACCCCAAACAGGTTCCTCCAACTCAGAGTGTCCCCACTCCTACAACTCAGGCACAAAGCCCTACCACTCAGTCTTCAACAAGACCTACACTCAGGCTAAACAGCCCTACCTCATCCTTCAATAAGGCCTACACTCAGAGAATTGATACTCCTACACTCAGGCTCAAATGCCCTACCTCAGTCTTTATAGATTTAGGCTTACAACACAGATCTATATAAGATCCTACAGGAATTTGATAATACAAAGTAATTAACCACAACTCTGACAGAGAGAGATGAGTTGACTGGCATCTTGATGAATTCTTGGTAGAACTTGGCAGAGATCAACCTCCCTTAGCTTTCTTCAAAGCTTCTTGAATTAGAACTCAATAGGGTTGAATCTCCTGTGAAGATGATCTTCAATCAACTTCTGTCTTGAGATTCAGATCACAATCTGAATCTTACTTAGCAGCCTGGTTCAACAGCTGCTCTTCTTAGAAGGAGCTCTCTCTCTCCAACTTCTTAGATCTTCTATCGAAGGTCTTCTTATTTTGTGTTGTTAGATCCCTGTGTAGATCTTCAAACTGTTATTGATCTTCACTGAATAATCTGTTGATTGATTGTCTTAATTGTGTTCCCTATCCTTTCTGTTGAAGGAGAAAAGCCTTTATATAAGCTTTCTCCATGGTGACCGGCTGATCCAGTTCCTAACAACCTTCTGGCAGCTTTGACAGTTGTAGTTGACCGGTTGAAATGATAGCTGTCAAGTCATCCAGTCACTTCTTGAAATCACTGTCACTGTCTGAAAGTGTCGAGATAGATAGTCATTATGTGTCGACACAAATAGACTAAGTGTCGACGCAAGTAGACTAAGTGTCGACACTAGCCTTGATGGTGTCGATAGAACTCCTTGTGTTGTTGTAACAGCTTCTCGACACAGCTTCTTCAGAATGTGTCGGCACTGATTCTGTGTGTCGACACAAGCCTTCTGTTGAATGTGTCGACACTGATTCTGTGTGTCGACACAAGTACTTCTTCTTAAACACTTAGTTGAATTCTATTGTGTGTCGACACATCTCCTTTATGTCGACACATCTTCATTTTTTGTTGATACTTGCTGAGTGTCGACACATCTCCTTTGTGTCGACACATGCCTTCTTGTGTTGAAACTTGCTGAGTGTCGACACATCTCCTTTCTGTCGACACAAGTACTTTAACTTTGTTGAAGCTTGCTGAGTGTCGACACAGCCTCCTGGTGTCGACACATTAGATGTCGATAAAGTTTCTCTGGTTGTCAACACTGCCTCTAAGTGTCGACACAGATTATGTTGACAATTCTTCATAGTGTGTCGACACTGCCTGTATGTGTCGACACTTTTCTTCTGGTGTCGACTCTGCATTTCCTGGTGTCGACACAATTACTCCAAGTGTCGACACAGCTTCTCTAGGTGTCGACACTAGCCTCCATAAGTGTCGACACTGCATCTCTAGGTGTCAACACATGGACTTAGAAACTTTTCTGCATTTTTCTGTAATTACTTAACCTGCACATATAAACTCAAAGCACATCAAATACACCTTGATGTATATCATTGAGTAGGGTGAGGCTTCTTCTAATCTGGTACACATTTTCTAATGTACCCAACAGTTAGAAATTTCTGGATTTTCTTTCCTTGCATCGCTGTAACAATCCTATGCCAAATCTGAGGTCTTTTGGTCTCATTTATATTGTGGGTCGCCCAATTTTCCTCCAGTTCGGAGAATCAGACCTCCTTGGTTCAATGTAAAACCAGGCACACAAAGAGTCAAAAGTAAACCACGAAGCAATGACACGAAGGCATTTTATCGTGGAAAACCCAGAAATGGAGAAAAACATGGCCAGACATGTACCAAGCCAAAAATTCACTCTCTTCCATGAAGTTACATGTGTTTGAGTTCCTTAGAGGATCAAGTGAGATTTGAATGTTTTGATGAGTGACTTTGCTTGCTGAAGATATTGCATAAACTGGTCGTTCTTGGCATTGTAGTCTCACTCGACCTCGGAGAAAAACAGTCGGGAGTTTATGTTGATGGTTAAGTTTTCTTCTTCGTAGTCGACGAACAAGCGATGTTCGTCGATCAAGGTGTCATAAACCATAACATTGTTAATGTATAGAAACAACAACCTAAGTACATACTCAGGGGTGGCTCCTTCGGGACTTATCAGCAACAGACCCACGGATGCCCCCTTAACTCCTGACACACCATGAACATACAAGACCCATCATGCGAGAGCTGCGCAGTCGGGGTTGGGCGCATGCTCTATGAGGATTGTTTATTCTACTATGAAATCTTCCAGGACTTGGTACTTGATGACAGGTGTTGGTATGAACTTGATGTCAGACTTCCAGCTCACCCACCCATTTAACTAGCCTCTCGATTCCTCAAATTTTTGCAGGATTGTGCGTAGTGATAGTTGTATGAGCACCTTAATGGTGTGGGTTTCTAAGTAAGACTAGAACTTCCTTATGAAGAATACCAAGGCCAGAGCCATTTTGTTTGCTGTGAGATATCTACTCTCGATGTATAATAAGACCTTCCTTAGGTAATAGACTATGTGTTGCACTCCTCCTTCGTTGAAAAAGATTGAGCTGAGTGGTGCGGAGACACTACCAAGTATAGGAAAAAGTCTTCTATGTTTGTGGGATTGAAGATTAGTGGGAGAGAAGCTAGTTACTGCATAAGGTGTTTGAAGATAGACTGACACTCATCCATCAACTAAAATCTGATGTTGCATGCCCCACATAGCGCATTGAAGAATATAAGGTATATATCCCATGTCCGAGATAGGAAATAGGAAAGTGTGTTTGTCTAACAATTGTGGTGTTTAACCTCCTTGATGGTGTGATGGGGAGACATCTCCTCCAATACCTTGATCTTCTTGAGGTTGCCCTCAATTCAATGTTGCGTCGCCATGAAGCCTAGGAACTTTCCCGAAGTACCCTCGAACGTGCACTTGGAGGGATTTAAGCATATTTAGAAGCAGCGAAGTAGTTGGCAACACTTGTCTAGGTCTTCTAAGTGATGGTCAGGTCGAATGCTTTTCACCAACATGTCATCAATATAAACCTCCATAGATTATCTGATGATATCTTTGAATACTCTATTTATCATCCTTTATGAAAGAATTGGTTTTAAGATTGTCTAAACACCTAGAGGGGGGGTGAATAGGTTCAATTATTTTTCTACTTAGACAGTAGATAATTTTATCACAGCACAGATAAGATCTATAGTTAACACAGCACATAAACAATCTATCACAGCATACACACAGGATTTATAGTGGTTCCCCAAATGATGGGTATATCAACTTTCCCCCTTCGCCTATTTAACAGTATACTAGATTCGGCCTAACTTCCTTTCACCTTCTCAGATCCTCAAATCTTACAACTCAGAACCCAAACTGGTTCTTATAGCTCACACTTCAACAAGTGTTACAACTCAGGCTCTTCCCAAGAACCCTACCTCAAAGTGAATCCTCACTCCTACCACTCAGGCAATCAAGCCCTACCTCAGCCTCTTCCACCCAGCCTACAGCTCAAAGAAACCAATCTCCTACCTCAGGCAAACAACCCTACCTCAACCTTTATAGTTACAGGCTTACAACTCAAAGAACTTAATCTCTTACAAAAAGATCTAGAATAGATCCTACAGGAATTTGATTAAGAAGATGTTCCTTCCTTCACTCAAAAAGAGATGAAGGAATCTTGATCAGATCTTGATGGATCTACTTTCAACTGTTCCTTGCAATGATGAATTTGATTCAACCTGACTTAGCTTATTCAAAGCTTCTTGAAAGAGAGAACCTAGGTTGAATCTTCTTGAGAAGTTGGTGTAGATCATGTTTCTTCCACCTTGCAGAATTAATTCTGCAATCTCCAAAAGATATGATGTGATGCAATCCCCTTCTCTGATTTTGAATCAGAATCTTCTGCTGGACTGGAATCCGTGAATTTTTCTTGGAGAATTCCACTTTAATTTCTCTTTATCTTCTGTTAATTGTTTTTCTCTGATAGCCCGTACCTATTTATAGTTTACATCAGTGGCAACCGGCTGATCCAGAAGTTGACTGGCATCTAACAGTTCTGTCATGTCTTTATAGGCCGTGATAATTCTGGCAGCTGTCAAGTCTTCAGTCTTGAGATTTGGTACTTAGAGTTATTTAACTCTGCTGAATGTGTCAAGACATAAGGATAATATGTGTCGACACATATGGAGTATGTGTCGACATAGTTACTCGGGTGTCAACACACTTCCTTTGGTGTTGTCGACAAACATCAACAACTATCAACATAGCTCTTCACTTAGTCTCAACACTGTCTTTGTAGACTGTGTCGACACACTTCAGAAAATAGTAGACACAGCTCTTCATCAAATTCTCGACACGCAGCCTTTGTAGAATATGTCGACATACTTCAGGTAATGTCGATACAATTCTTTATCAAGTTCTCGACATAGCTTTTGTAGAATGTGTCAACACAAGTCTTATGTGTCGACACAACCTCTTTATCAAGTTGATGACACAGCTTTTGTAGAATGTGTCGACACAAGTCCTGTGTGTCGACACAACCTCTTTATCAAGTTCTCGACACAGCTTTTGTAGAATGTGTCGATACAAGTGCTGTGTGTCGACACAGCCCCTCCAAGTGTCGACGCAAGTCCTGGATGTCGACATAGTTTCCTCTTTACTCTTGTTAGCTCAATAGTCTAAGTGTGTCGACACAAGTTATTAGTGTCGACACAGTTGATGTAGACTTAGCTTCTGAGTGTCGACACAAGTCCTGTGTGTCGATACAGACTACTTCTTGTCTCGATACAGCTCCTTCAAAGGTGTCGACACAAAAATAATTGTCTCGACACTTTTGTACTTAGAATATTTTCTGCATTCTTCTTCATGCACAAACTAACTCAATACACCATCAAATATAACCTGATGTATATCATTGAGTTAGGTGAGGCTTCTCCAAATCAGGTACACAAATTCCAATGTACCCAACAATCTCCCCCTATTTGGATAAGTCATAACCCATAGTCAATGATATACACCATATAACAAAAAATGATAAGCATGATATATCCAGATATTTCAACCAAATTTATTCAAGAACAAAAACATCAAGTTTCACACAAATAATCAGAAATGAAATAACATAAGGAAAGCCATGTAACTCAGAGACATAGATATATAAACAAATGTCAGCCCAGAATTTCATTTTCAAATACTTAAGGTGATATTATAAGGTTAATGTTTTCTTAAGAACAATCAAAAATACACAGTTTTCTTCAAATTCTAGTCAATCTAAGGTTAAAGTTGATCTGGTTCCTTAATGACAATCCCTTTGCCTGATTGGATAGTTTCTTTGACTTCAGCTTTAGTATCAGTAGGAGGCATCTTTCAATTAATGTCTTTGGCCTTGAGTTGTGCAGCTTTCAGCTTCTGCCTTTCAAAATAATGAAATGGTTTAGGGGAGTACTTGCAAGGCTCTATGGAGTTTGCAGGGATTCTTCCAGCCTTCAAGTGCTTCCTGAATTTGTGAATCTTCTCTTGTTGCGCCAGATATTTATCCTATTATTGTTGGAGTACCACTTACCTCTGTCATACTGATTTTCAGCAACAACATTCCATGCTGTTAAGATGTACTTCTTGAGGTTGGACTCCATTTCTCAAAATCAGGTCTAGTCTCAGCCTGTTCTCTGAATATCTTCTTAGACATTTGAGCCTCTTGTTCTTTCAGTAATACTGGTTTAGCTATATCCAACTCCTCATAAATTACTAGCATGTTGTCCTGTGGAGGGTTGTACATAGTCTGTTGGATTTTTTCAAACCCAGAATGGGATATATGACTTAAGCTACCGCTTGTTGCACCCCCTCCAAGAACTCAGGTTGAACTCTAGATTCTATAATGTTATTATCATCACATAAAGTTGGATATCCCAAGGTAGCTCTGATGTTATTTATTACCCAGTTAACATGTTCAGAGCTAGCTTGAACTAGTACCCTCTCCCCCTTTATGACTTCTCTATGGATATGATCTCCGAGATCATTCTTTTGAAATCTAATTTGATCTATGATATGATAATTGTTTGTGGTGTAGTAGTCTTTGAATTTCTTGATAAGAGCAGAAATTGCAGATTCAGAGGTCCTTATTGCAGTAGAAACTGTTGCCAAGTCCAGCTGAATTTGTTTTTCTATATCAGAGACTTGGGTGTTCATATTGGCTTGAAGGGCAGTAGTTTGTTCATCCAACTTAGTCAGAGAGATGGTGTGTAGTTCCATCAAGTTCTCATTCAGTCTCTTTTGATTTTCCAGAACAATTCTTTTCTTGACCACAAGATCATCTATTTCAGTCTTAGTAGTTTGTTGTTGTTTAGCAAGATACACCACAGCATTTCCCCCCTTGTGGAAGCAATCTGTCATGTCCTTCTTCAACATGTTGACCTCAAATCGAATAGACTTGATATCTTGGGCCAAGTTGAACTGCAGCACTTTGTTGCTTTCATCCACATATTTTTCTAAAGCTTGTCTTTGCTCAGCAAGTTTTACTTGGAGCTGTACTAATAGAGAACTGAAATCTATAGGAGAAGCAGTAGAGGAGGAGCATGCCTTGAAAGCTTTCTTATAACCAGCACTCTTTTTCTTGATTTCCATTAATTTTCATTTCTTAAGAATTGTTGCTGCTTCCTCATCTTCAGAATCAGATGAAATTTCAAGTTTCATTGTTGTTCTTGGAACATCTTCAACCAGTCTTGGGGTTAAGTCTGGTGCCTCCCCCTCAATCCTTGTAGCAGCAGGTGCATCTATAGACATCTCTTCTTGGTGTACTTCTTTTTGCTCCTTCTGGAAGTTACCTACCAAATCTTGAACTTCTTCTATCTCAGGAGCCTGATGTTTTTCTGGCAAATCAGGAATATGTACATCATGTGGCTCTTTGTCAGAAGGATCAGTTGCCATGTTGATATCTTGAACCACTTCCATGATGGTGAGGTTCACAGTCTTACAGTCAAGCCGTGCTGCAATGACAGTATCTCCTGGGATGGATATCTCAGGAATATTCATCTAATGGATAGCCTCCCCCTGGATCTGAGCTTTAGTTCCAGGTGTATGGGTTGGAGACATCCTGGGTAGGTTAGTGGGCTCTTCATCAGAACTGAATTCGACTCTCTCTTCTGTGCCACTAGAGGACTCCTCAGCTTACACTTGACCTTTCTTAGAAGATGTGACCTGTTTGGATGTTTGCTTTGGTGCTGGGTCTTGTTTGGACAAAACTCTATCCCACCTAGATAGGATTCCGATGTCCATCCTCCTCATGTCATTAATCTTTATGCCTGCAGTTTGATTGATCACCTCAGGTCTGTTGACAGCTAGATACAAACTTAGTATCCTCCCCATATTTGGATTTTTGATGCTTTCCATAATCTTGTTGAAAATTACTGAACTCCAGTCAGTCTTCACTTTGAAAATGACTCTTGTCATAAGGCTGAACATGTTGGAAGAGACCCTATCATGCCCCCCCAGTCTTGCAGAGAACGACCTTGCCAATTATTTCAGATAGAAATTTCCCTTGGGATTTCATTCCTTTCCTTGTCATGGATGATCCAATGTTTGTTGATGCAGCCAGCCCACACCATTTAAGGGCTTAAGAAGTCAAATTGTAATCAACCTCTGTTTCTTCTTTTAATATGGGAAGATGAAGGGATTTACTCAGACTTTTGTGTGTTATATTGACCGATTCGCCATGAACAGTAGATTTGATCTTGTTCCCCTTCGAGTTAAACGTAGCGTTGGAATAGAACTCAAGAAATTCCTTATTCCATATTTTGGTTGATTCAGAAACCAAATATTCCAGTCTAGTTTCCTGGACTAGGTCTACAACCATCTTGATTTCATGTTCAGCAGTAGCGAATGTCCCCCAGATGAGCTCATAGCATTCGTTAATATTGTTGTCCAATTTGGGCGCCATTGGAGATGAGAGAGAGAGGAAATTGAAGAGAAGGAAGATGAACTTCTTGTTGACACAGACAGTTTAGTCTCGAGATTTCTAAAAGCATAGTCGACAAGGTCTTGTTGCCACCTATTTATACTTTTCTAACAGGGAAGGCCAAAAGGCGGGCGGAAATTAGTTTCGTATATCGACACTGTTTGGATTGTGTCGACACAGACTACTAAACTCTCGACAGGGAATTTAGAGTCAGGGCAACACTATGTGTCGACACCAATTGCTGTGTGTCGACACAGATGACCTTATGTGTCAACATAACTTCTGTGTGTCGACACAGATGACCGTATGTGTCGACACCAATATCTAAGTGTCAATAAATCTATGTGTCGACACCAAATTCTGAGTGTCGACACAATCTTCTTTATGTTTCGACACCAATATCTCAGGAATAATAACTCTATGTGTTTACACTAAATCTTGAGTGTCGACAAAATCTTCTTTATGTGTCAACACCAACTACTAAGTGTCGACACAGAATACTTTATGTGTCGACACAAATTTACTTAGTCATATTTTAAGTAGAATTTTTCTTAATTTACCATTTTATTTCAAGTTCAACATGCTTAATTCAATTTTAAAGTAATTGAATTTAGTTTCATCTAGAGGTTTAGTAAATATATCAGCTACTTGAGTATCAGTAGAAATAAACTCTAAAGTTATGTCCTCTTTCTTAACATGTTCTCTTATAAAATGGTAACTAATTTCAATGTGCTTAGTTCTAATATGTGAAACAGGGTTTCTAGCAATTGATATAGCACTAGTAGAATAACAATATAGAGGAGTTTTACTTATCTTGATGTCATAGTGCTCCAGTTGATGATGTATCCATAGCAACTGAGCACAGCAACTTCCAGCTGCAATATATTCTGACTCTGCTGTGGATATAGTAACACTTGTCTGCTTTTTGCTGTTCCATGACACCATTCTTCCTCCTAGGAATTGGCATGTACCTGTGGTACTTTTCCTTTCTTCTTTGCAGCCTGCAAAGTCTACATCTGAAAAGCCTGTTAGCAGAAAATTTCTATTCTTAGGGTACTATAGACCAAGATCTGGTGTGCCCTTAAGATATCTTAAAATTCTCTTGGCAGCAGAATAATGAGACTCTTTAGGGCATTTATGGTATCTAGCACAGACACATGTAGCATATATAATGTCAGGGCTACTTGCAGTCAAGTATAGTAAGGAGCCAATTATCCCTCTATACAAAGACTCATCAACAGGTTTCCCTGCCTCATATTTGCCTAAAGGCATACTTGACCCCATTGGAGTTTTCATGGTGGAAGTTGTCTCCATGCCATACTTTTTAATCAATTCCCTGGTGAACTTAGACTGAGATATGTACAATCCATCATCGGTCTATTTTACTTGAAGTCCCAAAAAGAACTTTAGCTCACCCATGATGCTCATCTCAAACTTCTCTTGCATAAGTTTGACAAACTTCCTGCAAAGATTGTTCTCAGTAGATCCAAAGATTATTTAATCAACATATATCTAGACTAAGATGATCTTTGTTGAATTTTCTCAGCGTGGTCAGCAAGGTAGCCCAAACTCCAAATTAATATCTTCGATACTACTCAGTTCTCACGTTGATCAAACGGAAACCCAAGGAACAAGGTTAAAACTAACACACAATGGAAGCACAAGCAGATCTTTTATACATTCCACTTCTTTACAAGGCGAGGTATACGTAGCGAGACATAATTTCTCTAGTACACAAGCTATAATAGAAAGTTCAAAAAACAAGCCGGACGGACAGCACCGGAGTCCACCGAGACCACAGAGGTCGTTAAGTCCGCCGAAGCCGCCCGAGCTAAAGCTTCAATCTGCCGAATAGACACGGAGTCCCCCGAGGCAGCGAGGCCGTGCGGACACACCGTTATTCGCCTCCTACTGAGGAACTGAGGAACAGACCACCCCTTACCCACCTGAGACTGGCAGACAGGTTATTGGAACAGGCAAAGATGAAGCAGAGCACTGACAAGCCGCAGAGCGACCTACTGAATCCGCAGAGACCGCACACTTCCAAGAACTTGACCGAAGTCAAAGCCAAACTCTTGGCTCCTTGAAGCTACCACGCGACCTGCACACAGCAAACCATCAGCTCTGAATCAATCCGCGCGGACAGAAAACTGAGACCGCAGCACCTCGCCGAACCCAACTTAATGTTCACTCAGTTACTGTAGACCTGCCGGGGGGGTCCTATTTATAGGCGGGGTGAGGAGTGTGGTCACCGCCCTATAGGATAGGATCACCACCCCAGCTCGCGCGCTAGCAAACCACCGTCCGCTGAATCTGCAAGGACTTAGCCGGTTATCAAGGAAAAACCGCCAGGAGCAAGACAACTTTGGCGAACCTTCATCAGTCCGCCCAAGCTATGCGGACAAGGCATCAGCCTGCAAAGCCTTTTACCACTGCAGGATAGCAATCCACTTCAGTGACTGTCCGCACACACTAGAGACAGTCCGCATAGAACAAGCCTCAAGCCTCCATCCGCCACAAGTCCAAGACTAAAGGCAGAGTTAGCAACAGTCCGCCTGGTCAACAGCGGACTTCGCTAATACTGCGGACACCCTGGTCTTGGAACAGAGTGTGACCAAGTCCAGAACCATCAAAGGCCTAGTGCGAGCTCGGCGGACAAAGCTCCATCCGCCAAGCAACCAAGCACCACAGACCGCCCAATCCTCGCCAAGGAGAAGCAGTCCGCAGGCTACCCGCACACCTGTCCAAAGCAATGGTCACCTGCCGGACTCCACACACCAGTCCACCAAAGAGCTCCACAGCAGTGCACCTGTTGTACCACCAGAGCTCGACAAGGCCTCAGCCAAGCTCTCAACCCAGTCCACAACAGCACACACTACGGACACGCCAGTCCGCAAGCTTCCCGCAGACATGAGTCAAACCGTCGGTTACACCAGCTTGTAACACAGCCACTAAGCAAAGCACCAGTCCGCAAGCCTTTATCCGCACAGGTCGCTCCTTGGCTAAACCAATCAGCAAACGCCTTATCCACAGATAACAGGCCGCACAGTCCGCGGACTTCATCCGTCAAGCCACTCAGAAGAACATCCAGCTTCCACTAGACTTATCACTAGGTTGCAGTCCGCCCAGTCCGCCCAGTTCGCCGACGCTGTCCGCCAAGGCTGCCCGGCCTGCCCATCAACCACTTCCACTTCACAATTTTCAACACTCCCCCTTGAAGTGAGAAGTGGTGATCAAGCCCAACAAGCTGCGCAACCTCTCAAAGGGCCCCTTCGACAGCGGCTTCGTGAAGATGTCAGCAAGATTCTCTTCACTCTGAACATGCCTGACCAACAGAGATCCTACAACACCTTCTCCCTTATGAAGTGGTGATCAATATCTATATGCTTGGTCCTGGCGTGATACACTGGATTATTAACCAGCTTGAGAGCACTCTCATTGTCACCCCGGAGTAAAGTTGGCCCTTGCACTTCTTCATGAACATCCTCTATAAGCCTCCTCAACCAGATGTCTTCCCGAGCAGCTAAGGCCGAAGCCTTATACTCTGCCTCCATAGTTGAGACTGACACCGAGTCCTGCTTCTTGCTATACCACGAAATGCTAGCTGAATTGCAAGTGAACACATAACCTGAAGTATACCTTCGATCATCCGAATCACCGCTATAGTCAGCATCCGTGTACCCGAGCAAGGAAAAATCTGAGTCCCTTCTATAGAGGAGTCCCATGTCAGAAGTTGACTTGACATACTTCAAGATGTGCTTCGTCGCCACTAGATGAGATTTCCTTGGTTCAGCCATGAACCGACTTACTCGGCCAACAGCGTAAGCAATGTCTGGCCTTGTAATCGTCAAGTAGATCAAGCTCCCAACAAGAGTCATGAACACCAAGGGATAATGAAGAACCCTTCTCTCATCTTTTCGAAGCTTCAGCCCATATTCCAGTGGAGTAGAGCACTTCTTCCCTTCGCCCATGCCGAACTACTTCACAATGCGATCTGCATACCCTTTCTGGCAAATGAGAATCCCGCACTCCTTCCTCTCCACCTCAAGACCGAGAAAGTGATGAAGCTCTCCCAATTCTTTCATCTCGAAGCGTATAGCAAGCTCTGCCCTGAGCCTTGCTACTTCCCCCTCTGAATTCCCTGTGATGATCATGTCATCCACATACTGCAGGACCAAGACTTGAAGCTCCCCACTCTTCTTGACGAACAAGCTAGAGTCCGAGTTGGAAGCAAGGTATCCACAGAATTGCAAGTACTTTGCAATCTTCCCATACCAAGCTCTAGGAGCTTGCTTCAACCCATAGAGAGCCTTCCTGAGTTTGCAGACATAGTACGGAAGAACTTCAAAAACAAAACCAAGTGGCTGATCCATGAAGATGTCCTTGGCAATCTCTCCGTAAAGAAAGGCATTCTTCATATCGAGTTGCCACAACCTCCATCCCTTGCTAGCAGCCAAGGCGATCACCACTCTAACTGAAGTCACCTTTGCAACTGGACTTAACGTCTCCTCATAGTCTTATCCATACTGCTGTGAGAATCCTCGAGCGACCAGGCGAGCTTTGAACCTATCAATGCTCCTGTCAGCCTTCTTCTTCAACTTATACACCCACTTGCAAGTAACCAGAGTAATGCCATCAACCTTGGGCACAAGGTCCCAGGTTTCATTCTTCTTCAGAGCATCAATCTCTTCCTTCATGGCATCTTCCCACTCCTTAACTCCAGTGGCCTTGTTGAAGTTTGCAGGCTCTCGATCATCCAGAGTACCCGCAAAGAAGCAGGAGACAAAGCTCACTACATTCCCATCACAGTATCGAGCCGGAGGCTTAATAACCCTCTTCGACCTCCGAAGGGTCGGATCCTTACTCACAACCTTTGTTGCTTATTCAAGCTCAACTCCTACTTGGGGCAAGCTTTGGGAAGTGCTCCCCCTCCTTCCTGATCCAGAAGGCTCAGCCTCGGAGTTAGAAGCAACAGGAGCTGCTGGTAAAACAACATGCTCCTCTTCCAGGCCTTCAGCAACAACCACCGGTGCTTCATCAACCTTGCTACTTCCAGTTAGCTCAACCGAGCCACCTCCATACGATGTCATATCATCAAAGACAACGTCTCTTGACACCATGAACTTCTTCGTCGCAGGATCCATGCATTTCCATCCATTCTTCCGCTCATCGTAGCCGACAAAGACAAGCTTCCTTGCCTTCGCATCCAGCTTAGTCCGTGAAGCATCCGGGACATGCACATAGAAAGTTGAACCAAACACCCTAAGGTATCCCACACTCGGCTTCTCCTTCAGCAACAGCTCAAAAGGAGTCTTCATGTTGATCGGGCTGAGCGGCATCCGATTGATGACATAAGCAGCACAAGACATCCCCTCCGCCCAAAAGGACCTTGGGATATCTTTCGCATGAAGCCAGCATTTGCAGGTCTCCGTCAAATGACGGATCTTCCGCTCCGCTACTCCATTTTGTTGTGGAGTGTGAGCACAAGTAAGCTCTCATTGGATCCTGTGCTTCCTGCAGAAGTTAGAAAACTCGAAGGAGATAAACTCACCACCGTTGTCCGTTCTATGCTTCTTGATCCGCATGCCAAGCCGGCCTTCTACCAACTCCTTGAACTCCACAAACAACCGGAATGTTTTTGACTTCTCCTTCAGGAAGTACACCCAAGTATACCTTGAGTAGTCATCAATCAAGACAAGCATGTATCTGCTTCCACCAAGGCTGGCTGTAACCGCTTGTCCCATCAGGTCGCCATGAATGCACTCCAAAGGTAGCTTGCTCCTTGTTTGTGACTTATCAAACGGAAGGCGATGTGATACTTATACATGAAAAGTAGATAAAAATCCAATTGCCGCATGATTTGGAGTCAAAATGTTTGTACTCTCATTGTTTATATGTTTTTATGATAGGATTCGGGGAGAATTTAAGTCAAGGATTGAAGGCTAAGTATTGTCAAAAATCTGGGAAAAATGTTGCAACATATTCTCAACAAATCTGGCAGGTCAAACTGTGCAGAAAAAAACAGAACCAGAAATGTTGCAACATATTCACAACATTTCTGACAGTTACAGGAAATTCAAATCCGAAAATGCCAAGTTTTGGACAGTTACAACCTATTTCAAAGCATCCGTTCAGCATTTTAAAATGACTGGATGTGGGGCCCACTAGGAGGAGAAAAAGGAAAGTTTAAAAGAGGAAAATTTTAGCCATAAAAGGTGGATTCATTTCTATTCATGGAGAGCCATTTAGAGGAGGAGAAAAACTGCAGGGAGAGGAATTCGGTCAAGAAAGAACCAGTCCAGTCTTGGCATTCGGGCTGAAGGAAACGCTTCCACATAACTGGAGAAGGGAAGATTCGCATTTCTTTCGAAATGTTTAGTAAGATCTCTTCAGTTTTGTGTTATTTTCCCGCAGTCATGAACTAAAACTCTCCAGTCTTGCATGATGAGAGTAGTATGTGTATTTTGATGATGAACATCTTTGATTTTGAGTTTGTTTTGTGATTATCTTTATGGATCTTGTGATTTTTATGTTGAAATTGTTGGATCATGTCTTTTTATTACATTGCGCTGCGAGAATCGAGAGATGAGCGTCGTAACGTTAATTTAAGGGCTAGTTTATCGCAGTGTGAGAATCGAGAGATGAGCAGTGTGAATCATTAACCAAAATTTCTGTATTTTTACGGCATTTTAAGAGTCGAGAGAGGAGAAACGTGCGTGCATCGCAAGATCTATTGAGTTTTGAAAAGTGAAAGAGATTTCCTTTTTATGCTAGCGAATTTGATTCTTGCACTTCATAATATTTTCGTTTTGCCTAAGTTAGAGATAACTAGGGATGCGTAGATATTAAGACTACTTGTATCGAGAGATAAAGATTTCTTCTTTAAAAATCATCGCAAGATAATTCAAAGCTCAAACAAATGAAATATTTATTTTATCATCATCATGTTACACATATGAAATCAGAAATGCAAGGCTATTTTCTCTAATTGCTAAGAAATTATTTTAAGAGCTAGTTAAATTAGTTTTAATATCTATCTAAAAGTTTTAATCTATTTTCAGAAAATCTATTAATCATTTTACTTGGATTCATAGAAACGGTGTAGCTAGTAATTGTAAGCTCTAAACCAATCACTTCTCTGTGGGAACGATCTCACTCACTCTGTATTACTTGTACGACACGTATACTTGCGTTTTCAAGCTCTATTTTGCGCGTATCAAGTTTTTGGCGCCGTTGCTGGGGAGGTGCAATGGATTTAGTGTTTTTCTTCTTACAATATTAGTGAACATTAGTACGTGGAGGTCAAGTTTTGTTTGCACTTGTTAGTTTATTGTATTTGGGTTATCATCTTTGTCATCCGATAGTTTATGTCCAGGTATCGATCCGTTGAATTAATTCCTCTAAATTCAGAAATCGAGCGAACCTGTAGACGTAATAGAAAATCAACTAGATTGGAAAATTTGAATCAACACAACATGAATAATCAAAACAATGATGCTGACGTTCATCAAGAGGGGCAGGACTTAGGAGGCCAAGTAGAGCATAACGGGCACCCAATGGAAAATAGGAGAACATGTCGTGACTATAATATGCCTTTTAGGGGAGGGGTATAATTTAGTATCGCTAGACCTGCTGTAGAGGCTAACAACTTTAAAATTGATTCCACGGCGATGCAACTTGTCCAGAATAATAAGTTTAGTGGCCATAACCATGAAGACCCAAACTCTCATCTAAGAACATTCATAGAAATCTGTGACACATTTAAGATTAATGGCGCATCTGAAGAAGCCATTAAATTGCGATTATTTCCTTTCTCTCTAGAAGGGAAAGCAAAAGATTGGTTGAACTCGTTGCCTAATGGGTCTATTACTACTTGGGCTATATTGGTTGAAAAAAATTTTATCCAAATATTTCCCTCCATCTAAAACTGCTAAGTTAATGCGGGATATCACTACATTCATGCAAGCGAATGGAGAAACCCTATATGATGCGTGGGAACGATTTAAGGAATTATTACGCAGATGTCCCCACCATGGGCTAGCCATTCACCAACAAGTATGAACGTTTTATAACGGCCTTCAGACATCTACAATGATCCAAGTAGATCTAGTCGCGGGAGGTTCGTTGATGAACAAGTACCCTGAAGATGCATACGGTATTTTAGAAGATCTATCTTCTAATAATTACCACACGATCGAGCGTCAAGTACATCCTCCCACTACGGTAGGATTGTACCAAGTTGACCAATTAACGTCATTTGCAGCCCAAATGACGTCCCAATTTAATACCATTAACAAGAGGTTAGATTAGGGGTGCGAGCGGTTCGGTTTGGGGCGGTTTGGACACAAACCGAAACCGAACCAACATGCCTCTGTTTTTGATTTGTCCAAACCGACCCGAACCGAACCCATTCGGTTCGGTTCAAAGTCGGTTCGGTTTTTAGTCGGTTTTTTGCGGTTCGGTGTCGGTTTTCTGCGAACAAACATAATCAAGTGCTATTTTTTTGGATTGGTCATCTTCCCTTTAATAATTTCATAATCTTTATCAACTAAAAGTTTATATTAAATAAATAACATACAATTTTTTTGAGTATAAGTCAGAGAGAATGTTTATTAAATTGACATCACACACACAAACAATTATTATATTCGTGCATTTTTAGACATGCGGAGTTTGGGTATATTGAGGCAAACTTTTTTTATGACATCTCACAATTCTCTATAATAATTTGGACAAATTTAATACTAATAGATCCAACAATAAGCAATCAGAGCAATTGGAGTATCACGATTGATAATCATTGTCGTTATTAAATCAATTTAATATACATAACATCCCAAATAATGAAACTGTTAATAAAACTTTTTCTCAACAAAATTACTTAGGATCTGAAAAACTCTCTAAACCTAAGGAGAAGGGTCAGAAAAATCTCACCAAGCACGGAGATGGGAAAAGTGAACTTTGTTGTAGACCCAAAGATAATCTGAAAGTTGCTCGATCAAATACACCCCAAAACAGTGGTGAAGTGCTCGGTTCGGTTCGGTTTAGTCGGTTTTCACAACTTGAAAACTGACCCGAACCGATAAGCCCTCGGTTTTCAAAAGCTCCAAATCGAACCAGCACCGGACCGGGCGGCTCGGTTTCAAAGTCGGTGCGGTTCGGTCGGTTCGGTCGGTTTAGTCGGTTTTCGGTTTTCGTTCCTCACCCCTAGGTTAGATGCTTTGACGTTGAACCAAAATCAAATGAATCCTCAAGTCAATAGTATTATTACTCCCATGGTTTCTGCTATCCCCACCTTAACAATTGAACAACTTGTAGGAGGTAATGAAGAAGTTAATTATTTAGGAGGGCATTATAAGCAAAATACAAACCCTTACCCAAACCATTATAATCCTGAATGGAGAAACCATCCTAACCTCTCTTGGAAGAACAACTCCGGTCCTACTCCACCACATTTATTTAATTCTAATGCTAATCCTCAACATCAAAACAATCATTCCAACCAAGCGGGACAATCTAGAAAGGTAACAGATGACTTCATCATTGAATCAATGCAAAAGAATGAAGCCCGTTTCTCTAGTTTGGAAGGGTCAATGAGAATGATTGAATCACAACTAGGACAAATCGCCACCGCTTTAAGTATGCGACCGCAAGGCACACTCCCTATGGATACCACACCCAATCCCAAGGGAGATAATCATCATTGTAAGGCCATCACATTACGAAGTGGGCGTGAGTTAATAGTTGGTCAAGACACTAATCCACATGAACAAAACAAAAATCAAGACCAAGAAGAAGTCAAGGGTCCTAGTGAGCAAGTAACAATAGGAAGAAATGAGGGCGATAAGAGTGAGGAGGAAGGAGTAATAACGAGAAGAAATGATAAGGTAATAGAAGGAGAAAAAGAGGAAAGAAGGAAGGAGAACCCACGAACCTATCCACCACCACCTTCCCCCAAAGACTAAAAAAGAGCAAATTGGATCAACAATTTCAGAAATTCTTAGAAATCTTTAAGAAGTTGCAAGTTAATATACCCTTTGCCGAAGCATTAAAACAGATGCCGAGTTACGTAAAGTTCATAAAAGACATATTAAATAAAAAACGGAAGTTTGGCGTGAACGAAACGGTAACCCTTACACATGAATGTAGTGTAATTCTCCAAAGAAGATTGCCACCAAAACTAAAGGACCCCGGAAGCTTCACGATTCTGTGTTCTATTGGACATCAATTCGAGGGAAAGGCTTTGTGCGATCTAGGGGCGAGCATAAATCTTATGCCACTTTCAATTTATAAGAAGTTAGGGTTGGGGGAGATTTCCAAAACATCGATTACATTGCAATTAGCAGATAAATCTCTAACCTTTCCAAAGGGGATTGTAGAAGACGTCTTAGTCAAGGTAGAAAAGTTTATTTTTCCGGCAGATTTTGTGGTATTAGAGATGAAGGAAGACAAGGAAGTCCCCATTATAGTGGGTAGGCCTTTCTTAGCCACCGGAAAAACTTTGATTGATGTACACAATGGTGAGTTAACCATGAGGGTTAACGATGAACAAGTGACTTTTAGGCTTCATTTGTTTCGGCAGTGGCGGATCGATCCGGCGGGTGGAAACAGAGTGTTCGAAACGGAGGGGGGAGGTGGCTGCTCCAAACGGAGCTTTTTGGGGCGTTTCTCAAGGCGGGCGGGTGGAAACGGAGCAAACGCCGCCGGAGGTTCATTTGTTTACCCGCCATCCGGCGGCGTTTGCCCAAAACAGAGCTCCGAAATGCCCAAACAAATAGAGCCTTAATGTACTAAAAGACATGAAATTTCCTCGTTTAGAAGAAGATGACATAGAGGAAGTTAAGAGTGTGACCTTTTATGATTACAACTTAAGTGAGAATCTAGAAGATGAAGAGGAGGGGACGGATGAAGAGAAATCGCATTGTGAGAACAAAATTCAATAATGCTTTGAAATAAGTGCACGTTCACCGACATTCACTCATAAGCCGGAGATTTTAGATATGACAGATAAGACATGTGCAAATAAACCTTTCATCATTAGTCCACCCACACTTGAGTTGAAACCATTACCTGAACATTTGGCCTACGCAAACCTAGGAGACAATGATACCTTACCGGTCATTGTCAACTCAAAATTATCACCAAATCAACATCAACAACTCATAGATTTGCTGAAGCAATTTAAATTAGCCATAGGTTGGACGATCGCGGATATAAGAGGGATTAGTCCTTCGGTATGCATGCACAAGATTCTCCTAGAAGAATCTTATAAAGGTTCCATTGAGCCTCAACGTCGTCTCAGTCCACCTATGAAAGAGGTTGTAAAGAAAGAAATAATAAAATGGTTAGATGCAGGGATAATATACCCTATCTCCGATAGTTCTTGGGTCTCTCTGGTTCAATGTGTTCCGAAGAAAGGAGGGATGATCGTAATAAAAAATGATGAGAACGAATTAATATCGACTAGAACTATTACCGGATGGCGCATTTGTATGGATTATCGCAAGCTTAACAAGGCTACTAAAAAAGACCACTTTCCATTGCCTTTCATAGATCAAGTTCTAGATAAGTTGTCCGGTAATGATTTCTTCTGCTTCTTAGACGGTTATTCCGGGTATAACCAAATCACGGTTGACCCAGAAGATCAAGAGAAAACAACCTTCACGTGCCCTTACGGAACATTCGCCTTTAGGAGAATGTCATTTGGTCTATGCAACGCACCAGCCATGTTCCAACGGTGTATGATTGCTATATTTTCAGAAATTATGGATCATGGTATAGAGATCTTCATGGATGATTTCTTCATCTTCAGAAAATCATTTGGGGAGTGTTTGGAGTGCTTAGAAAGAGTGCTTGTGCGGTGTATCGAAACTAACCTTGTGCTGAATTGGGAAAAGTGCCATTTTATGGTACGCGAAGGCATCGTGCTGTGCCATCATGTGTCAAGCAAGGGGTTAGAAGTAGATAAGGCCAAAATTGAGGTCATTGAGAAATTACCTCCTCCTAGGAATTTGAAAGAGTTAAGGAGTTTCCTAGGACATGCGGGATTTTACCGAAGGTTTATCAAAGATTTTGCTAGGATTGCAAAACCTCTTAGTGGATTGTTGGAAAAGGATACGAAATTTCATTTTGACGAAGAATGTTTGAGTGCATTTAGTAAACTGAAGAAGCAATTAACCACGACACCAATTGTGGTGGCACCCGACTAGGGTGAACCGTTTGTCCTTATGTGTGATGCGAGTGACTATGCCGTGGGTGTAGTTCTAGGTCAAGTTAGGGAGAAGCTTTTTCACACCATAGCCTACGCGAGCAAAACTCTAATTGAAGCTCAAATCAATTACACCACGACTGAGAAGGAGTTGTTGGCAGTAGTCTACCCCTTTGAAAAGTTTTGATCTTATCTTTTATGCACTCAAGTCACCGTTTTTACTGATCATGCGGCTATCCGTTATTTGATGGAAAAAAGAGATACAAAGCCGAGGTTGATTCGCTGGGTAGTATTATTGCAGGAATACGATTTGGAGATTAAGGATAGAAAGGGCGTAGATAACCATGTAGCAGACCATCTTTCCAGGATCGAACCAGATGAATCTTATTATCATTCAGAGATTGAGGAGAGATTTCCAGATGAGCAAATCTTAGCTATATCAGAGGGGTTAGTGCCATGGTACGCCAATTACGTCAATTACCTCGTTAGTAACATCTTACCTTCAGATTTAAACTACCAACAACTAAAGAGGTTCTTACACCAAGTGCGGTCTTATCTTTGGGACCCACCTTATTTGTTTAAAATTGGTGTTGATGGAGTAGTGAGGAGATGTATACCGGAAGTAGAAATGCATCCTATTTTAGAAAATTGCCATAGTTCTCCCTACGGAGGACACTTCAAGGGAAATAGGACAGCTACGAAAGTCTTAGAGGCCGGATTATATTGGCCTACATTATATCATGATTCTAGAGAACATGTGAAAAGGTGTGATCGATGTCAAAAGGAAGAAAATATTAATAAGAACGAAGCTATGCCTATGAACCCAATTCTAGAAGTTGAGCTTTTTGATGTCTGGGGTATAGACTTCATGGGACCATTCGTTAATTCGAATGGTAATTTATTTATCCTCTTAGCCGTAGACTATGTATCGAAATGGGTCGAAGCCATAGCCACGACAAAAATGATGCAAAGGTGGTGTTATACTTCCTGAAAAACTTCATATTTGGTCGATTTGGAACACCCAAAGCTATTATAAGTGACGGGGGAAGTCACTTTTGTAATCACCAATTTGCTGCATTGTTGAAAAAGTACGGGGTTAGGCATAAGGTAGCATTGGCATACCACCCCCAAACAAATGGGTTAGCAGAAGTATCTAATAGAGAGATCAAGAAAATCTTGGCTAAAACGGTGAGTGTAAATTGCAAGGATTGGTCTCAAAAGCTTAACGATGCCTTATGCGCATATAGAACTGCTTTCAAGACCCCGATTGGTGTTACTCCGTATCGTTTAGTTTACGGCAAGGCTTGTCACTTATCGTTAGAGTTGGAATATCGGGCATATTGGGCCATTAAGAAAATCAACTTTGACTTTCAAGAAGCCGGTAAATCTAGATTACTACAGTTAAATGAATTGGAGGAGATCCGGACTCAGGCGTATGAAAGTGCAAGGGTTTATAAGGACCGTACTAAAATGTGGCATGACCGCCATCTTACGGACAAAAATTTACAACCAGGGAAACTAGTTCTATTATTCAATTCACGATTAAAAATTTTTCGCGGTAAATTAAAATGTAGGTGGTCGGGCCCGTTTCGGGTAAAGGAAGTGCTTCCTTATGGGGTCGTTACTATCATCAATGAAAAAGATCATTCGGAGTTTAAGGTCAATGGCGGACGTCTTAAGGCTTATTTAGGAAAGGAAAATGAACGAGCAATATCGTTCATACACTTGAAATAAAATTTTCGAGCCGCTGAATGTCCAGCCGGGACATTAACTAAGGCGCTTTTGGGGAGGCAACCCCAAATTTTAATGTTAAGTTCTTTATTATTATTGTTATTTTTGTTTTGTTTGTTTCTATTTCTCTCAAGAATTCGTTTCAAAAAAAAGAAAAAAATGATGCATGACTGAAATCCTATGGTCTCGAACGCTTAAAACCGCATTTCCTCTCCATTCGGTTCTAGCCAAGGCTCAAAAATTGGCTCAGAAAAAAATGTTGCAACATTTTCGAAAAATGTTGCAACATAATTTTCTCTGCCTTTTTCCCTTACAAAAGCGGAAGTTCAGGCGGTTGCCAGTTCAATTGCTTAAATTAACCCGGCTGACTGCAGGATTAATTTGAACCGACTGTCTAATTGATTTTTTTTTACCTATTTAGCCGGTTCAATTGAAATAGGTTACCTTAATTACCCCCTCCAAATCCGCTGACCGGGTTTTAATCACGTCGTGCATTTACCATCCGCCGGCTTTTAAAAGCACAATACCCCCAAATCCGCTGCTACCCCCGCATCCTCTGCTCCAGGAAACCCTAACTCCTCTTTCTCGCCCTTCTCCGACTCATCCGCCGGCGGCAGCAACCCCTCGACAGCCCCCTTTCAGGAAAACTCTCTCTCTCGGCGCCCTATCGGGAAGTGTCATGGCCCCCAAGAAAGGTAGAGAGAAGGTGGCAGCACACAAGCACTGAAGATTCATCAACGAAGAAGCCATGGCTCGCTACTAATTGCTTAAGGTAAATCCCGTCATCTATGAACGAGGGTTTCAACTTGAAGTTCGTGGTTGGAGTCAAGCTTATGTGCGGCAAATAGACAAGTTCGGCTGGACATCCTTCTGCCATCCCCGCACTGACGTTGTCTTAATGTGGGTGTACGAATTCTACGCCAACGCCAAGTTCCACACGGACGGAAAAATTCACATACGGGGGAAGGAAGTCGATTTTTCCGCGAAAGGTATAAACTCCAACTTCGACTTAGCAAATCTGGATTGTGATGTATTCGAGTCTGTTAGAACTTCTAACCCATACGATATCGCCACCACATTGAGCCTCACTAAAAACATCACGTGGGTTAATGAATCTTCACATAACCTGCATTCGTCTCTTTTTACTCGTGAAGCTAAAGTTTGGCTGATGTTCGTAAACTCAAGTGTTATGCCGACGAAGCACTCCAACCATGTCTCCTTCGATAGGGCTTGCATTATACATAGCATTATAAAAGGGATTCCCATTAATGTAGGACATATTATTTCCAGTCAAATCCTAAAAAAGGTCAAAACAGAGGGGGGAACTCAGTTATTGTTTCCCACACTCATCACATCGTTGTGCCGCTACGCCGGGGTATCTCTCGCCGACACGGACACTACCACCATTGTAGGTCGGCCAATCACGTTTTCTGTCATTTCATCCTATATTAGAGTATCTTCAGAGGAGTCACCCCCCAAATCCATTCAGAAGCAACGTCCTACCGTATCTTCGAGCAAAACCACCCAACCTCCAATTCCACCGCCACTTTCCCCTAATCCTCCGGATTGGCCTATCATTTTTAAATATTTGCAAGGCACCGCCAAATATCACCGCCAACAACATCGTGATCTAGTTTCGCATTTAAACATTTTACATCACAATAAAGTAGCCCTTCTCCGCCATTTGAACGTACCTGAGGACAAGATAGCAGTCCACGATGTGAATCCGGCTTGGTATGACAACAAACCCTCTACTTCTAAGGGAAAGGAGGCGGCATCCTTGCCATATCCACATGATGAAACAGAAGCGGTCGAGGAGGCTGCAGCCTTTGCATCCGGCGAAGACGACAAAATGAAGGAATTTTTGGATGATGATGACTCGGACGAGGTCGATGACGCTGACGACGATGAGGAGGATGGTTGGCACTCCACTACTCAGATCTGGGAAATTTACTTTGCGCTATTACTGGTGAAATGTTTGTTTTGTTTTTGGGAAATATCTCTACTGTTGAACTTCTTAAACTGCATGCTATTAACCGAATGATAAGGACCGTTTACGTATTACTTGGTTATTTATTTTCTAGCTCTAATCCTTTTAACTGTTACTTGTTGCTCTGTGGACTAATCACATCTCTAGCTGAATTGTTCTGTTTCCTGAACTGATGTTTTCATAAATTATGGCTATATGTTTTCATGTCGTGAAGTTTTACCTGTTACTCAATACCTTCACTATTTTAATGCAAACTCTTTATTATAATCTGCTACTTCGTGACATATTCTGTTCATATCTTATACTTTTATGTTCCACTTCACCCATATTTATATGCTGGCGACTCACATGTGAAACTATCTTTTTATTCCACTCTTATGATTTATGAAGTTCGCAATCGCATACAAGGCTATTATATTTGCTACGCCTGCTTTACTAGGGACTAGTAAAGGTTAAAGTATGGGGGCATGTCCTTCGATACCTTATATGACAAATCTTTTATGGGGTATATTTTAGAACTGCCTGCTCTTCATTTTTTTATTATTATCAATAAATCTATTCAAGTTTTTCAAATTAATTGTAAGGTTAGACGAGTCAGTCCTATGAGTCAGACTATTAAATTGTAATTAGACTGATTGGTTAAAGCTCGATTAAGAAATCTATCTCACATTCATGCACTATAGTTCTTAAAAGTGTTTACCCCCTTTTAATTTATTTGATTAACTTCGGATCCTAATGGGATTAGATCGAGTATGTTCTAATTCAATGATAGTCGCCATTATATTGAGCGTACGTAGTTAACCTTGCTTCCACGTAAATCCTTACCTTTGTTGCCATCACATATTACTTTTGAGCTTAAAGACTTGATTATTCATTTTCCTATATTTCTTAGCTAGTAGACTGACCACTTATGGGTGTTAAAAAATTTTGTATATCATAGTGACATGTGGCCTAAGTTAGCTCCGGCTTACTTGAAATGATCCCAACTATGATAAAAAAAGGATATATATATATAGCATAGTGATATGTGGCCCGAGGATGTTCACTCATACTTGGAATGATCCCAACTGTGCAAATATCAAAAGAAAAAAAAAATTTGTTGAAAGTTAAACCCCATAAGTTGGCAAGCTACTAAGTTAATTAATTTGAATCAATGGCTACCCACCTCTCCAAAATTCATCAAGTCGTTTTATTTGGCATCAGTTTCTACCAAACTCATGTAGAGGTCATATCAAAGCCTTAGACTACTCTTGATCTATCCTATTGGTGACGAAGTTTATCGAAAATGAATTGTAAGGGATGTAGACAAATTGTTAAGGGCATCACATTTAACACTTGAATTCTTAATTGAGCCTTATCTTATATCTATCTGATAGAATTATGAAAGTTTGAATTCTTATGGGCTAGCAAGTCTAGCATCAGTTAATGAGAATTACTTGAAGCTATTTTGGCTAACTTATAATGAAGAGTAGACGGAAATGAAATTATACTGTCATAAATCTTTGTCATATCATGATTTACAATGATTTACCTTTGCTAGGGACTAGCAAAGAACTAAGCATGGGGGTGTGATAACTTCGCAAAAAGAAGTTATCTTCATCCCTATTTTATCCATTTTTAGCCATGTTATGTGATATTTATACATGAAAAGTAGATAAAAATCCAATTGCCGCATGATTTGGAGTCAAAATGTTTGTACTCTCATTGTTTATATGTTTTTATGATAGGATTCGGGGAGAATTTAAGTCAAGGATTGAAGGCTAAGTATTGTCAAAAATCTGGGAAAAATGTTGCAACATATTCTCAACAAATCTGGCAGGTCAAACTGTGCAGAAAAAAACAGAACCAGAAATGTTGCAACATATTCACAACATTTCTGACAGTTACAGGAAATTCAAATCCGAAAATGCCAAGTTTTGGACAGTTACAACCTATTTCAAAGCATCCGTTCAGCATTTTAAAATGACTGGATGTGGGGCCCACTAGGAGGAGAAAAAGGAAAGTTTAAAAGAGGAAAATTTCAGCCATAAAAGGGGGATTCATTTCTATTCTTGGAGAGCCATTTAGAGGAGGAGAAAAACTGCAGGGAGAGGAATTCGGTCAAGAAAGAACCAGTCCAGTCTTGGCATTCGGGCTGAAGGAAACGCTTCCACATCATTGGAGAAGGGAAGATTCGCATTTCTTTCGAAATGTTTAGTAAGATCTCTTCAGTTTTGTGTTATTTTCCCGCAGTCGTGAACTAAAACTCTCCAGTCTTGCATGATGAGAGTAGTATGTGTATTTTGATGATGAACATCTTTGATTTTGAGTTTGTTTTGTGATTATCTTTATGGATCTTGTGATTTTTATGGTGAAATTGTTGGATCATGTCTTTGTATTACATTGCACCGCGAGAATCGAGAGATGAGCGTCGTAACGTTAATTTAAGGGCTAGTTTATCGCAGTGCGAGAATCGAGAGATGAGCAGTGTGAATCATTAACCAAAATTTCTGTATTTTTACGGCATTTCAAGAGTCGAGAGAGGAGAAACGTGCGTGCATCGCAAGATCTATTGAGTTTTGAAAAGTGAAAGATATTTCCTTTTTATGCTAGCGAATTTGATTCTTGCACTTCATAATATTTTCGTTTTGCCTAAGTTAGAGATAACTAGGGATGCGTAGATATTAAGACTCCTTGTATCGAGAGATAAAGGTTTCTTCTTTAAAAATCATCGTAAGATAATTCAAAGCTCAATCAAATGAAATATTTATTTTATCATCATCATGTTACACATATGAAATCAGAAATGCAAGGCTATTTTCTCTAATTGCTAAGAAATTACTTTAAGAGCTAGTTAAATTAGTTTTAATATCTATCTAAAAGTTTTAATCTATTTTCAGAAAATCAATTAATCGTTTTACTTGGATTCATAGAAACGGTGTAGCTAGTAATTGTAAGCTCTAAACCCATCACTTCTCCGTGGGAACGATCTCACTCACTCTGTATTACTTGTACGGCGCGTATACTTGCGTTTTCAAGCTCTATTTTGCGCGTATCAATGACTTCCACTTCTTGAAGTTAGTCGGCGTTAAGAGTTCAATGCCCAGACCCCTTGCATAACTTCCTTCCATTACAACACCTGTTGGCAACCCTTCAGAAGCTTCGAGCAACAACACAGGTTGATCACCACTCAAGCACTGAGTAACAACACTTGTTGACCACCGCTCGCGCAACTGAACCTCGCTCTGATACCATGTTGAATTTTCTCAGCGTGGTCAGCAAGGTAGCCAAACTCCAAATTAATATCTTCGGTACTATCCAGTTCTCACGTTGATCGTGCCAAAACCCAAGGAACAAGGTTAACACAAACACACAATAGAAGCACAAGCAGATCTTTTATACATTCCACTTTTTTACAAGGCGAGGTATACGTAGCGAGACATGATTTTGCTAGTACACAAGCTATAACATAAAGTTCAAAAAATAAGCCGGCGGACAGCACCGGAGTCCGCCGAGACCACAGAGGTCGCCAAGTCCGCCGAAGCCGCCCGAGCTAAAGCTGCAATCTGCCGAATAGACATGGAGTCCGCCGAGGCCGCGAGGCCGCACGGACACACCGTTATTCGCCTCATGCTGAGGAACTGAGGAACAGACCACCCCCTACCTGCCTGAGATCGGCGGACAGGTTATTGGAATATGCAAAGATGAAGCAGAGCACTAACAAGCCGCAGAGCGACCTGCTGAATCCGCAGAGACCGCACACTTCCAAGAACTTGACCAAAGTCAAAGCAAAACTCCTGGCTCCTTGAAGCTACCCGCGCGACCTGCACACAGCAAACCGTCAGCTCTGAATCAATCCGCGCGGACAGAAAACTGAGACCGCAGCACTTAGCGGATACTGTGGACACCCTGGTCTTGGCACAGAGTGTGACCAAGTCCAGAACCACCAAAGGACTAGTGCGAGCTCGACGGACAAAGCTCCATCCGCCAAGCAACCAAGCACCACAGACCGCCCAATCCTTGCCAAGGAGAAGCAGTCTGCAGGCTACCCACACACCTGTCCAAAGCAATGGTCACTTGCCGGACTCCACACACCAGTCCGCCAAAGACCTCCACAGTAGTGCACCTGTTGTACCACCAGAGCTCGACAAGGCCTCAGCCAGGCTCTCAACCCAGTCTGCAACAGCACACACCACGGACACGCCAGTCCGCAACCTTCCCGCATACATGAGTCAAACCGCCGGTTACACTAGCTTGCAACGTAGCCACTAAGCAAAGCACCAGTCCGCAAGCCTTTAACCGCACAGGCCGCTCCTTGGCTAAACCAATCAGCCAATGCCTTATCCGTAGATAATAGGATGCACAGTCCGCAGACTTCATCCGTCAACCCACTCAGAAGAACAGCCAGCTTCCACTAGACTTATCACTAGGCCGTAGTCCGCCCAGTTCGCCCAGTTCACCGACACTGTCCGCCCAGGCCGCCCGGCCTGCCCATCAACCACTTCCACTTCACAATTTTCAACAATCTTGCCCTTGGATTCCCTCGGGAATAGGGTCTTGTCTATTTTCCCCCTTGAGAATTTGTTCTCAATGACAAAAGTAGACAATGTCTCATACCAAGCTCTAGGGTCTTGTTTTAACCCATATAGAGCTTTCTTAAGTCTAAAGACATGATCAGGAAAGTGAGGATCTACAAAACCTGGTGGCTGGTCCACATATACTTCCTCTTTTAGGTCTCCATTCAGGAATGCTGACTTGACATCCATTTGAAATACCTTGAATTCTTTATAGGCTGCATAGGCAAGAAATAGTCTTATTATTTCCAGCCTTGCTACTGGGGCAAAGGTCTGGTCAAAGTCTATTCCTTCTTCCTGTCTGTAGCCTTTTGCAACCAATCTAGCCTTATTCTTGAAAATAATTCCATTTTCATCTAACTTATTTCTGTAGATCCATTTGGTCCCTATCACATTATTTTTTTATGTCTGGGTACCAGTTTCCAAACTTATCATATCTTAAATTGATTCATTTCATCCTGCATTGCATCAATCCAAAATGAATCTAGAATAGCCTCTTCAAACTTCTTTGGTTCCATTTGAGACAGAAAGCTTGAACATAGTGCTGAGTTCAAGCTCTTGCTTCTGGTCATTACACTTTGACTTGCATCACCAATAATTTGATGAGCTAGTTGATCTCTTAAATGTCTTAAGGCTAGTGTTAATCTTTCTTCAACTTGTTGATCTTCCATGTATTCAGCTATCTGTTCTACATTTTCAGCTTGTAAGTCTTGAGCTCCCCCTGGACAGTATCCATCATCTTTAGTCTCTTGGCTTGCGGGTTTATCTTCCCTGATGGTCAGATTGTTCATCTTATCTTTTAAACCTGTAGGACTAGAAGAAGTGCTTCGCACCTCACAGTTATTTAACTTAGACTCATCAAAGACTACATAGACAGACTCTTCTACAACTTGTGTAGTCAAGTTATAGATCCTATATGCTCTATTATTCTTGATGTACCCAACAAATATCCCTTCTTGGGACTTGGCAGCAAACTTAGTTAAATGAGACTTACCATTGTTTAGTACATAACACTTGCTACCAAAAATCTTAAAATAGGATAAGTTTGGTTTTCTGCCTTTCAGAATCTCATAGGGAGTATTTTTGTGAATTTTAGTAATTAAAGCTCTATTGAGAACATGACAGGCAGTATTTATTGCCTCAGCCCAGAAATATTTTGGGAGAGAAGTGTCATTTAACAAAGTTCTACCTACCTCAATTAAAGTTCTGTTCTTCCTTTAAGCTATACCATTTTGCTGGGGAGTTCTAGATGAGAAAAATTCTTGATAAATCCCAAGCCCTTCATAGAACTTTGTCATGCATTCAGACTGAAACTCAGTCCCATGATCACTTCTGATCTTGACCACAAAAGTATTAAATTCATTCTGAATTTGCTTGACAAAAGTCTGGAAGATATTTGGGGTTTCAGATTTTCTCCTTAAGAAGAATACCCAAGCAAACCTAGAAAACTCATCAACCACCATAAGAGTATAGACTTTCCTACCTAGACTATGAATTGACATAGGATCAAATAGATCCATATGCAGGAGGTATAAACACCTTACTGAGTCCTTGGTATCAAGACTTTGGAAGGAAGACCTGGTCTGCTTGCCCTTTTGACAAGCTGAGCAAATTCCCTCCCTAATGCACTTAACTTCAGGACCATTCCTTACCAACTCTTCAGTAAAGAGTTTACATGTGGTCTTGTAGTTTAGGTGAGCTAGACTCTTGTGCCATTTGACACAATGAGAAACTTTCTCATCTGCAACAAGACATATAGGAGAGTCCTTTCTCTCACACTCAAACTCTAGACAATAAACATTTCCTCTCCAAGGCCAGTCAAGATAACCCTTGATCACTTGATCTTCTAATTTGACACTCATCCTTGAGGAAAGAAATGTCATAGCCCAAATCACATAGTTGACTTATGCTTATAAGGTTATGTTTCAAACCTTTCACATAAGCTACTTGTGTGATAGTTACTATGCAATTAGTTATCATACCAAAACCTTTAGTTACTCCTTTTTCTGACCCCCCCCCAAAGGTAACTCTGGGACCATTCTTAATAGGTATGTATTCCTTAAGCATGCTCCTTATTCCAGTCATGTGCTCGGAACATCCACTATCCAAGTACCATGTAGGGGTATGGCCACTTGGACTTACCTGCAATAAATATATCATCTAATCTTAGGACCCCAAATCTGATTGGGTCCTAGGTGCAAGTTAGTTTTAAACTGAACATGCCTACCTGCAGTTATTCTGACAGGTAAGCCACAAATACTTCTCTGGACACTCTCATTGTGCCAGCAATCAATGGCATAGTGGCCCACCTTGCCACAGCACCAGCACTCATACACATTGTACCTTCTTTTAAGAATTGGCTTCACTACAATGTTGTTTACAGCTCTCAACCCTGCTGGTACATCAACTCTTTTCTTAGGTCTTTCAGCCATAGCTTGCTTAGGAACATGTCTGGCAGCAGAAGTACTTTAGATATCTTTAACCCTATCTGCAGTTGCCTTCTTTTCAGAAAGCATACTCCTGATAGCTTCAGGTATACCCAAGTCTGTTTTGCTAACAGACTTTTCCATAGCTTGTCATTTAGCTAACAGACCTTGTAATTTAGTTGATAACTTGTTCTTGAGTGTTGGGGCTGGTACAACAAACACAAATGGTTCATTTTCAGCCATTTGGGTTTTCTTATGGGCTGCCCAATAGGCACTTGCACCCTTGACATTTCTTTTGCCTTGCTCACAGTGACCATTTATACTATCTTGGTCATACCTGTTAGAAGGTTGCACCACATTTTTAAAAGAAATTTAAGGCTTAGAAGCAAGTGGCTGAGTTGGAGCATTGCCTTTCCTTTTGGAATTGGCAGCACTTGTTCTTCCTTTGAAACCAAAACCCTTATTACCATTTTGGGAAGAAAAGAAATCTATCAAAGGTAACACAGAACTAGGTTTAGCAAACTTCACCACTAGCTCCCTCTCCTTTTGGAGTATACTTTCAAGATTCTTAATATGATTGTTCTTGAAAGTAATAGTATCCATCTGAATAACAGTTATGTTTTTCAGTTTGCTAATTTCTTTTAGCTTCTGATCCAGCACTTTTGCTGAGTCTGAGACAGCCAACTTCAGACTGGCATTATCCTTTGCCTGTTGTTTGGCTAGGAGCCTGCTTTCCTTAAAGACTAGCAGGAGCTCACCATAGTCATCAATCAGTTGAGTGATGTCTCCTTTATATTCGGAGCCATCTTTGTGTCTTGAAGAAGATGCTTCTGAGTCTAGGCTTGTAACATAATCTGACACTGAAGGTGAGGACTATACCTTACTAGGACCAGGTAGCTCCTGGTTGTGTCCATCCTCAGATATAGCCATCAGCCCTATACATTGGTTGTCTTCTATTTTATTGAGATCATCTTGCATCTGCAAGAATTCTAATTCTACAGAATCTTCCTCAGCAGAGAACAGCCCAATGTAGGCCTCAGCACCCTCTTCATTTTCTGACTCTGTAGAAGAAGAGTCAGTACAACGTTTCTCCTTCTTGGCCACAAAGGATTTTTCCTTTTTAACTTTATGCTGGACTTTATTTTTCTCACCAAACTCCTTTCTTTTGACAGGACAGTCTGCTATAACATGTCATGGCTTTTTGCAACAATAACAAATAACTTTAGTAGAAGTTTGTTTACTGGGTTTAGATCCATACCTTTCGTCCTTAGTGGTTTTCTTCTTTCCCTTATTGTTGTCATCCTTGGAGTAGGAAGAAGAGGAAGGCCTTCTCCTCCAGTTCTTTTTCTTCAGAAACTTCTGGAACTGCCTAGAAAAGGCAGCAAGCTCCTCATTAGAATTATGGTCATCTGCTATGCTGGTGTCTGAACTTTCTGACTCAGTATCAGCAACTTTTCTGCGAGGAGAATGAGTCTTTCTCTTGCCCTTCTTTGTAGCTTCAACTTTAAAGGCCACGGACTTATCTTTGCCATAAGACCTGCTGCATTTTCCTCTTCCTTTCTGGCAATCAACTGCATCTCATAGTACAGCAATTTGCCAAACAAGGTTTATGGAGGAGTATCAGCAAGTCTGGCCAGTTCTTTGATGGCACAGACTTTGGTATCCCAATCCTTAGTTAATGATCTGATAAACTTGTCATTAAGTTCATAAGTGCTGAAAGCTCTTCCATAAGTCATCAACTCATTGACAATTCTAAAGAACTTTTCATGGAATATAGTTATGCTATCTGCCTTGGCTTTTCTGAAACTATCATATTCTTTGTTGAGCATAGATTTTGTATCTTCTCTTACTTCTTTAGTCCCTTCCATGTAGACAATTAAGGTGTCCCACATTTCCTTTGAAGTTTTGCAGTGGACTAAATTCTGAAAAGTAGAATCATCTATGACACTCACAATTATGTTTTGTGCCCTCTTGTCCAAAGTAGCTACGATGATCTCATCTTTGGTCATCTCAAAATAACTCTTTGGAATCCTCATATTTGCATCTAAAACAGTTGTCTTCATGGGGATGAAAGGCCCTTCTTGAACTGTGATGTAGATTCTTGGATCAGATGCCTCCATGAATAATCTGACCCTTTCTTTCCATATGCCAAATGTTTCTTTTCTGCAAATGGGAAGTTTCATGGATCCAAGTTCCTTGTGATTTTCACATGAACCCATCTTGGCTATCTTATTACTTTCTTAGAGATACACTCAGACTGTTAAGTCTCATTTGGAGAAACCTGACTCTGATACCACTTGAACGAATTAGTTTCAAGATTGTCTAAATACCTAGAGGGGGTGGTGAATAGGTTCAATTCTTTTTCTACCTAGACAGTAATGTTGGGTACATTGGAAAATGTGTACCAGATTTGAAGAAGCCTCACCCTTGTCAATGATATGCATCAAGGTGTATTCGATTTGTTTTGAGTTTATATGTGTTGTAACGCCCCGAAACTCAAAAGAGCGATGGGTGACGTTTTGGGCCTGTTTTGGGTTCTGGCAGGAGGCACACGACGTGGGACACGGGCGTGTCCCAGGGCGTGTCAGGCTGGGTCCGATGTTTTGGTCGTGAGGTTGACGATTTTTGGAGTCGACGATCGTCGAGCAGAGAACACGGCCTGCGACACGGGCGTGTCACAGGGCGTATCAAGCCCGTGTCGACGATCGGCCCGGGAAGTCGACGAACTTCGCTCGATGAAGTGTCGAGACATGGCACATGGCCTGCGACACGGGTGTATCGCAGTGCGTGTCGACCCGTGTCGACACTTGTCCCGGGAGTCGTCGAATTTTGCTCGACGATGTGTCGAGATATGGCACACGGCCTAGGACACGGGCGTGTCTGAGGCCGTGTCGTGAGCTCAACGAACTTCGCTCGACGAAGTGTCGAGTGTCGAGACCGTGCACACGGCCTGGAGCCCAGGCATGTTGAGTGGACACGGGTTAGGACATGGGCGTGTCCAGGAACCCGTGTAGTTCTCGGGTTATTTTCGGAATAAAAAGATGGGGGTACACGGCCTGCCACATGGCCGTGTCAAGTGGAACACGGGCGTGTCAGGTCGAACACGGGAATGTTTGATGCTCATGTGTTGTTCCAGGTGCGTCGATTTTGACGGCGAATGAGGCACACGGCCCTGGACACGGGCGTGTGCCAAGCCGTGTGCGATCCAGATTGGGCATTTCAGTCCCGAATCAAATCCGTTCGTTTCTTTATTCTGGGATCCAACGGCTGGGGGTTGTTCCTAATGAGATATACCCGGAATTAGACTTAGAAACCCTCACTTTTCATGAGTGGTTGTCTTTCTAAAAGCTTAGAGAGGGAGGAGAGCCAAGAAAGGAAGAAGAAACTAGATCCGGCCATTGGAGGAGCTTCGAAGCTCCAAATCGCGAGCCGACTCCGGATCCACGGAGGCAAAGCTAGTGCGGTGCTTTTCATCCTCTTACTTTTCCATGGCGCCAAAGAAGAACGCAAGGGTAACGATTCTCTTCTTGAGCATGTGTAGCTCTCCTTCTTTGCATAGGAAGCCCGCTCTCGCGAGTTTGCGGTGAGTTGGAGGCGTTCCTTCGGGTAGATATGTGAACTCCCAGTTATTTAGAGTCCGTAAGCGAGAACGGACATAGACATGATGTGTGAAGCCTATCCGGACATGTTGGTCTGGATCGATGATGTTGCATTGCATAAATGCCGGAGATCGGTGCTAGTGGTTGTTTTTCGGGTTTTCTACATGGTAGATTGCAACAGGGAGCCTTGGGGATTAACCCAAAGGTGCACCCGAAATATTGGGCGGATGCGTGATCCTGCCAACTTGGTGGCCTGAGAGCCAACTTGAACATAACCGGGTTATGTGAAATATGATGGAAATGGGACTCGGGAGAAGTTTGACCCCCGCATATGGCTTAAACTGTCGTTGCGATGTGAGCACGGGTTAGATGGAACCGTACCCGTTCTGTGTCGTTCGGTTAAAGAGACCTAAGGGAACGTGGCACTTGCCGTTGGCATAGATGAGGGTCTTCGGCGGTCTATGGCTTAAATTGTCGTGACCCAGGCCGAGAAGACAAAATGCTCATAGGTTTGGTCGTCAAAGTGGTGGTGGTGAGTCCGGAATGTCTATGGCTTTAATTGACGTGACATCGACCGGTTCACCGAGAATGTGCCCTGAGAGCACGGGGTGTGTGGCCGTGCGAGCCAACATTTGTGATGAAATGAATATTATGGTTATTGCTCGCTTATGCTAATGGAATGCAGGGAAGGAGCATCGCTGCCCCGAGTTGGGGGCGGGATCATTATAATTTGGTCAGCATTGCTGACCGTTGCCTTATTTTTCCACCGTGTGGTGGTTTGTTGCTTGCAGGTGCTGCTGGACCAAGCGGTCAATAGCGGGCTAAAGCCCAATTTGCAAAGCTAGCCCTCGAAGGCCTAATTGGAGTGTTTATTGCTTTATTCATGTATGACCGGCCTGCGTGCCGTGGTTTGTAAATCATGTCATATCAAGTGAACCATTTTGTAAGGCCTTAAGGCCTGTACTGGTGTATGTATAACATTCCTATTTGGTATTAGTGGACATTCATGCTTTAATGCTGGGTTCTTTATTGCAACTTACTTAATTGCTTCCGCTAGAATGCTCTGTGTAGGACGTAATGATTGGTTGGATGGTTTTCATGAGTAACCACCCGGTCTGTCTGTGGTATATGGCGTCAGGCCCCGGACGGACCTACTGCTATAAACTATGCGACAGATAGGGGGTGTTACAATTTGGTATCAGACTACTGGTTTTGGTCGGGCTTAAGATGAATTCGTGGGCGAATTCTTTTTAAGGGGTGGTGAGCACATTGTGTGTGTCATCGTTATAACAGTAAAAGAACCCATGAATGTCCACTTAGGAATGAAAATACACTTGTTTGAGGAACTTGCGTTTTTCTATAATTGCTGTTTGCAATTTTATTTGGTCGCTTAATGGTGTTTTGTACCACTATAGGTGACCATAAGTGGTGTTGGATCGTCGGAATGTCGAGTTTCTGAGGCTAGCAGTGCACCAGATGTTGCTCCTGCAACACCTCTATCGGCTGAGAAAATAAGATTGGTGGCCGAAGTAGTGTTGGTCGTGATAAATACGCAGCCTGCAAGGCAAACGCAACAGCCCGCTCCTGTGATGGAGCAGGAACCTCTTCCGGAGGTTGAGCCGAGGAGAGTGGAACAGGTGGTAGTGGAGCCAGTGGAGCCAAGGAGGGCAACCAAGAGGCAGCTTACGCATGTTATGAGCTTTAATCCTCCTAAATTCTCGGGGTTGGGAACCCTATCTCAAGCTGAAGACTAGCTCTCCGGGGTGAAGAGAGTCATGACAGCAACGGAGACGGAGGAGTGGCAAATGACCACCATCGCTACGTTCCTTCTGGACGGTGAAGCGAGAATGTGGTGGGAAGGTTTGGAGCTGCATTTACTGAGAGGTAGGCAACTTGTGGATGTCTCGATGGAGGAGTTCTCGAGATTGTTCTTGGCTAGATACCTCCCTTCGGCGCAGAAGATAGCGTTGGAGAATGAGTTTCTGAAGTTGGTTTAGGGTGAGAGGAGCGTGGATGAATATATCCATGAGTTTACTCGTTTGAGTCGATATGCTAGCTCCACCATCGCGGATGAGGAGCGCAAGACGAATCGATTCTACGAAGGCTTGAGAGATGAGTTGAGGTTGCTAATCTCCGGGCCGATGACGGAGGGTTTCTTAACCTTGGTCAACACGGCCCGGTCCTTGGAGAAGGACATGAAGAATGTACAAGCAAAGAAAAGCTTGGGTGATAAGAAATCTGAATTCAAAGTGCCGACTACTTCAAAGTCCGGCTATCGAAGGTCCTTCAAGAAGCATAGGACTTCGGGTCCTGCTCCTTCTGGTGCTTCTAGGGCGACTGCGAGTCAGACCCCGGGCGCGTGTTTTACTTGTGGAAAGACGGGGCACTTTGCCCATGACTATTGGAACGGACGTCCTAAGTCCGAGAGAAGGCCGGGAGCGACCTATGAAGAGAACGGCAAGGCGGTGGAGTCGACCACATCCCACTATACTCCGGCCCAACCAAGGATGTATAATCTTGGCCAACAGGAGGCCATCAAACAGGCCGATGTGGTGACAGGTACGGTTTAATTTATAGCAAGTCAATTTCTTTGAATACTTGTTATGCATATGTTACCTTACCACTGCTTGTTTAGGATTTGTTTTGATTTGTGAATATCCGGCAAGAGCACTCTTCGATACAGGAGCTTCACACTCCTTCTTGTCCGAGGGATTTATATCACGCATCGGAGTCCCTTCTTCGATGGTGAAGGATAAGTTTGATGTGTTGTTGCCCAATGGGTGTTCGATGCGCGCGGATAGGATCTGCGTTGTTAAGATTCGTATTGGGAATCAGGAGTTCGATCTGCAAGCGTCGTTACTTCCGTTGGTGGAGTTCGACGTTATATTTGGCATGGACTTGATCTCGGAGTAGCAAGCCTATATCGATTGCGGTCGCAAGGAAGTCATGCTGCGAGCAAGTCGTGAAACGACTTTTACCGGCTTAAAGGGGTCGAGCAAGACGTTGATGTCTGCTCTTCAGGTGGTGAAGGTGGTTTGTGCGGGTGCAGAACTGTTCTTTACACTAGTGGAGGTTGTGAAGCCGAAGCCCGCGTTGGATCGTATTTCAGTGGTATCGGAATACCCTGATGTGTTCCCCGCAGATCTTCCTGGAGCGCCGCCTCAGCGGGAGATAGATTTCACGATTGAGCTAGTGACAGGTGCAAAGCCTGTGTCACGATCTCCTTATCGGCTAGCGCCTAAGGAAATGGCGGAGCTGAAAGTTCAACTGCAAGAGTTGTTAGAGCAAGGGTATGTGCGCCCAAGTTCTTCGCCTTGGAGCGCACCGGTCCTCTTTGTTAAGAAGAAGGACGGAAACTTGAGGCTATGTATTGATTATCGGGAGCCCAACAAGTTGACGGAGAAGAACAAGTACCCGATCCCTCGGATTGATGATCTTTTTGATCAGTTAGTCGGGTCGACAGTGTACTCTAAGTTGGATCTCAAGGCTGGGTACTATCAGCTGCGAATAAGGGAGAGTGATATCCCGAAGACAGCGTTTAGTACGAGATACGGGCATTATGAGTTTACGGTCATGCTGTTTGGGATGACTAATGCGCCGTCGGTGTTCATGGATTTGATGAACAGGACTTTCAGGAAGTACTTGGACCATTTTGTGATCGTCTTCATCGACGATATTTTGGTGTACTCGCAAAGTGAGGAAGATCACTTCAAGCATCTTCATTTAGTTTTGGAGACGCTAAGGAGGAATCAGTTGTATGCCAAGTTCTCGAAGTGCGAGTTTTGGCTATCCTCAGTGGCATTCCTCGGTCATATAGTGAGTGGAGAGGGTATTGTTGTGGATCCGGCAAAAATTGTTGCGATACGGGAGTGGCCTGAGCTTGCTACAGTAGCGGAAGTCCGGAGCTTTTTGGGGCTTGCCGGCTATTATAGTCGCTTCGTAGAGAACTTCTCGCGGATAGCTTTACCTCTCACTACTTTGACGAGGAAGGAGCAGAAGTTCGTTTGGACGCCAGAGTGCGCCCGAGCTTTTGAGGAGTTGAAGTGTCGGTTGACCATGGCGTCTGTGCTGAGTTCGCCATGTGGGACCGAAGGCTATGAGATTTATAGCGACGCTTCGGGCAGCGGTTTGGGTTGCATGCTACTGCAACACGGAAGTGTGTTAGCTTATGGCTCGAGACAGCTAAAGGTGCACGAGAGGAACTATCTGGTCTATGACTTGGAGTTAGCGGTCGTGATTTTTGCCTTGAAGCTGTGCAGACACTATTTGTACGGTGTGAAGATTGATATCTACACCGATCATAAGAGCCTGAAGTATCTGATCGATCAGAAGGATCTGAATATACGGCAGCGTAGATGGATGGAGTTCCTGTGGGACTATACATTCAAGATCCACTACGTGTTGGGTAAAGGTAATGCGGTTGCTGATGCGTTGAGTCGCCGAGCCCCAGCTCAAGCCAATTGGCTATCTATGCATGATGAGCGGTTGGTGCGGGAGTTGGAGGCGTTGGAGATTGTTTGTGTGGATAGGCAATCAAGTGCTGAAGCAGTTCTGAATTGGACTGAAGTCCAATATGACCTTGCTGATCGGATTCGGCAGGCTTTGGATATGGATGTCCATATGAAGCAGTTCATGGTAGAGGCTCTGGATGGGTCAAATTCCCAATTCGTTGTGAAGGATGGATTGCTTTGGAATGACGGTCGTCTGTGCGTCCCAAGTGTGGGTAATTTGCGGGTGGAGTTGTTGTACGAGGCACAACATACCAAGTACTCGATTCACCCGGGGAGCACGATGATGTACCGCGATGTGAAGAAACTGTTTTGGTGGTCGGGTTTGAAGAAAGATGTGGCGCTCTACGTGGCGAAGTGCCAAACTTGCTCCTTGGTGAAGGCGGAATGCCAAAAGCCAGGAGGATTTCTGAAGTCCTTGCCTATTCCGGAGTGGAAATTCGACGACATCTCTATGGACTTTGTGCACGGTTTGCCAAGGTCACAAAAGGGGAACGGCGCCATTTGGGTGGTCGTGGATCGGTTAACAAAGGTGTCGCATTTCATCCCGCATAGGAAGGATGATCCGGTGGAGAAGTTGGCAAAACTGTATGTGGATAATATAGTACGGCTTCACGGTGTGCCCCACAGCATAGTGAGTGACCGAGATGGGCGGTTCACGTCCAATGATTGGAGGCTTGTGCATCAAATGTTGGGAACAAAGCTAAAATTTAGCACAGCCTTCCATCCGCAAACAGATGGGCAGACCGAGAGGGTCAATAGAACCATGGAAGACATGCTTCGCATGTGTGTCTTGGATTTTGGAAAGAAATGGGAAGACCACCTTTATTTGGTGGAGTTCGCGTACAATAATAGCTACCAAGCGATTATCCAAATGGCGCCCTTCGAGGCCCTATATAGTAGAAAATGTCGCACGTCGTTGTCTTGGCTAGAAACGGGTGAGTCAAAGTTGTGCAAGCGATCAGAAGTGGAGGATGCTACTTCTTTGGTGAGAACCATTCGGGAGAGGTTGCTTATCGCTCAGGACAGGCAAGCGAAGTACTATAATGCCAAGCACAGCAACGTGGAGTTCGCTGTGGGCGATTGGGTGTACTTAAAGATCATGTCGTTCAAGGGTGTCTCGTGGGTCCGGCGATTGAAAAAGCTAAGCCCGAGGTACCTTGGGCCTTTTGAGGTCCTGAAGAGCATTGGTGAAGCGGCCTATCGGTTGAAGCTTTCGGTGGAGCTTGGTGGATTACATGATGTATTCCATATTCCGGTGCTTCGGAAGGCGGTGCAAGAGCCTTCACAAGTGATCGTGGTTGATCAAGTACCGGTGGATAGTGGGCTGACGACAAAGGTCAAGCCCGTGCAGATTGAGGACTCGGAGGTCAAGCGGCTACGCAATAAAGAGATCAGGATGGTCAAGGTCCGATGGGACAATTGCGGTCATGAGGAGCACTCTTGGGAACGAGAGCAAACTATGCTTGACGAGTATCCGGAGTTGTTCCGCTCAGGTATAATTTTAATTTTGTACATGTCTTTCCTTTATATAATTTCGGGGACGAAATTCTTTTAAGAGGGGGAGAGTTGTAACACCCCGAAACTCAAAAGAGCGATGGGTGACGTTTTGGGTCTGTTTTGGGTTCTGGCAGGAGGCACACGGCCTGGGACATGGGCGTGTCCCAGGGCGTGTCAGGCTGGGTCCGACGTTTTGGTCGTGAGGTCGACGATTTTTGGAGTCGACGATAGTCGAGCAGAGAACACGGCCTGCGACACGGGCGTGTCGCAGGGCGAGTCAAGCCCGTGTCGACGATCGGCCCGGGGAGTCGACGAACTTCGCTCGACGAAGTGTAGAGACATGGCACACGGCCTGCGACACTAGCTTGTCGCAGGGCGTGTCGACCCGTGTCGTCACTCGTCTCGGGAGTCGTCGAATTTTGCTCGACGATGTGTCGAGAACGGGCACACGACCTAGGGCACGGGCGTGTCCGAGGCCGTGTCGTGAGCTCGACGAACTTCGCTCGACGAAGTGTCGAGTGTCGAGACCGTGTACACGGCCTGGAGCCCAAGCGTGTTGAGTGGACATGTGTTAGGACACGGGCGTGTCCAGGAACCCGTGTAGTTCTCGGGTTGTTTTCGGAATAAAAAGATGGGGGTATACGGTCGGCCACACGGCCGTGTCAAGTGGAACACGGGCGTGTCAGGTCGAACACAGGCGTGTTCGATGCCCGTGTATTGTTCCAAGTGCGTCGATTTTGACGGCGAATGAGGCACATGACCCTGGACACGGGCGTGTGCCAAGCTGTGTGCGATCCAGATTGGGCATTTCAGTCATGAATCAAATCCGTTCGTTTCTTTATTCTGGGATCCAACGGCTGGGGGTTGTTCCTGATGAGATATACCTGGGATTGGACACAGAAACCCTCACTTTTCATGAGTGGTTATCTTTCTAAAAGCTTAGAGAGTGAGGAGAGCCAAGGAAGGAAGAAGAAGCTAGATCGGGCCATTGGAGGAGCTTCGAAGCTCCAAATCGCGAGCCGACTCCGGATCCACAGAGGCAAAGCTAGTGCGGTGCTTTTCATCCGCTTACTTTTCTATGGCGCCAAAGAAGAATGCAAGGGTAACGATTCTCTTCTTGAGCATATGTAGCTCTCCTTCTTTGCATAGGAAGCCCTCGCTCGCGAGTTTGCGGTGAGTTGGAGACGTTCCTTTGGGTAGATATGTGAAGTCCCCGTTGTTTAGAGTCCGTAAGCGAGAACGGACATAGGCATGATGTGTGAAGCCTATCCGGACATGTTGGTCTGGATCGGTGATGTTGCATTACATAAATGCCGGAGAAGACTCCGTGCTATTGGTTGTTTTTCGGGTTTTCTATACGGTAGATTGCAACAGGGAGCCTTGGGGATTAACCCAAAGGTGCACCCGGAAAACTGGGCAGATGCGTGATCCTGCCAACTTGGTGGCCTGAGAGCCAACTTGAACATAACCGGGTTATGTGAAATGTGATGGAAATGGGACTCGGGAGAAGTTTGACCCGCGCATATGGCTTAAACTGTCGTTGCGATGTGAGCACGAGTTAGATGGAACCGTACCCATTCTATGTCGTTCGGTTAAAGAGACCTAAGGGAACGTGGCACTTGCCGTTGGCATAGATGAGGGTCTTCGGCGGTCTATGGCTTAAATTGTCGTGACCCAGGCCGAGAAGACAAAATGCTCATAGGTTTGGCCGTCAAAGTGGCGCTGGTGAGTCCGGAATGTTTATGGCTTTAATTGACGTGACATCGACCTGTTCACCGAGAATGTGCCCTGAGAGCACGGGGCATGTGGCCGTGCGAGCCAACGACTGTAATGAAATGACTATTATGGTTATTGCTCGCTTATGCTAATGGAATGTAGGGAAGGAGCATCGTCGCCCCGAGTTGGGGGATGGATCGTTATAATTTGGTCAGCATTGCTGACCGTTGCCTTGTTTTGCCACCGTGCGGTGGTTTGTTGCTTGTAGGTGCAGCTGGACCAAGCGGTCAATAGCGGGCTAAAGCCCAATTTGCGAAGCTGGCCCTCGAAGGCCTAATTGGAGCGTTTACTGCTTTATTCATGTATGACCGGCCTGCGTGCCGTGGTTTGTAAATCATGTAATATCAAGTGAACCATTTTATAAGGCATGTACTGGTGTATGTATAACATTCCTATTTGGTATTAGTGGACATTCATGCTTTAATGCTGGGTTCTTTATTTCAACTTACTTAATTGCTTCCGCTAGAATGCTCTATGTAGGACGTAATGATTGGTTGGATGGTTTCCATGAGTAACCACCCGGTCTTTCTGTGGTATATGGCGTCGGGCCCCGGCCGGACCTACTGCTATATGCTATGCGACGGATAGGGGGTGTTACATGTGTAGGTTAAGTAATTGTAGGAAATGCAGAAAAATTTCTAAGTCCATGTGTCGACACCTAGAAAAGCAGTATCGACACTTATGAAGGCTTATGTCGACACTGGAGAAAAGCTGTGTCGACACTTGGAGTAGATTGTGTCGACACTTGGAAAGGCTGTGTCGATACCAAAAGAAATTGTGTCGACATACAGAGGCAGTGTCTACACACAGAGAAGCAAAGTCGACATCAACTGTGTCGACACCAGAAAGCAGTGTCGACACACAGGAATACTTAGTCGATATCAAATGTGTCGGCACATAGAGGCAGTGTCGACACACAGAAGTATTTATCAACATCAACTGTGTCGACACAGAGGAGATGTGTCGACACACGGCAAGTTTCAACAAAGTTAAAGTGGAGAAATACTTGTGTCGACACACTGGACTTGTGTCGACACACAGCAAAGCTTCAACAAAGTTAAAGTAAAGAAGTACTTGTGTCGACACACAGAATCAGTGTCGACACATTCTAAAGAAGCTGTGTCGAGAAGCAGTAAACAATAACAAAGGAGTTGTGTCGACACCACCAAGGCTTGTGTCGACACTTAGTTCACTTGTGTCGACACTTAGTCTACTTGTGTCGACACATGAAGAAGATCAGACTCGACACTTTCAGACAGAGACAGTATTTTCAAGAATTGACTGGATGACTTGACAGCTGTCATTTCTAACCGGTCTACTACAACTGTCAAAGCTGTCAGAAGGTTGTTAGAAACTGGATCAGCCGGTTACCATGGAGGAAGTCTAAATAAAGGTTTTCTCCTTCAACAGAAGAGATAATTTTGTGGAGATAATTACAATTAGGCCTTGTGTGGGATGAGGGGCAGATTGCCTGAGCTGTAGGAGCTTTGTTGGGTCCTGAGTTGTAAGATTTGAGGATCTGAGGTGAAGTGCAGAAGTTAGGCCGAATCTAGTACACTGCTAGATAGGCGAAGGGGGAAAGTGGATGTACCCAGACCTTGGGGAACCACTATAAACATTGTGTGCACTCTGTGATTGATTGATTTTGTGATTGCTGTGTTGTGTTAGCAGTAGAATTTGCAGTTTATTTGTAGTTAACTGAACAGCTTTTCTGCCTTAAAAGAAAAACAAGAATTACACCTATTCACCCCCCCCCCCCCCCCGCTTGGTGGTTAGGCACTAATTCTTTCAAGTAGTATCAGAGCCAGGTTGCTCAAAGAAGGACTTAACAGTCTGAGCTAGATTCCAAAGGCAGATTCTAGATCAAGAAATCAAGAAAATGGGTTCACGTGAGAATCATAAGGAATTAGGTTCTATGAAATTACTCATATGCAGAAAGGTGATATTTGGCATCTGGAAAGAAATGGTCAGGCTGTTTATGGAGGCTTCTTATCCAAGGATCTATATTACAGTCAAAGAAGGTCCTTATATCCCAATGAAGATTTCAATTCTGGATGCAAACCAAAGAATTCTCAAGGATTTCTCAGAAATGACTAAGGATGAGATCATCCTGGCAACTATGGATAAGAGAGCCCAGAATATCATAGTTAGTGTCATAGATGATGCAACCTTTCAAAATTTGATTCACTGCAAGACCTCCAAGGAAATGTGGATACTTTAATAGTCTACAGGGAGGGTTCAGAAGAAGTAAGACAAGATAGAAAATCTATGGTAAACTAGGAATATGAGAGTTTCAGAAAAGGAAAGTCTGACAGTATAACTGAGTGCTATAAAAAGTTCTATAGGATTGTAATTGAGCTGATGTCCTATGGTAGAATATTCAGTAGATATGAACTGAATGATAAATTCCTAAGATCTTTGACAAAGGATTGGGACTCTAAGATTTGTGTCATTAGGGAAGTGGCCAAACTTGCGGATATCTCTCCACCAACCTTGTTTGGAAAACTGCTGTCATATGAAATGCAGCTAATGGCAAGGAAAGAGGAAGAGAAAAGTGCAAAAGGTGAGCATAGAGAAAAGTATGTGGCCTTCAAGGTTGAATCCACTAAGAAAAATAGGAGGATGTCTCCATCACCTCCTAAGATAGTTGCTGAAACTGCTTCAGATAATTTAGACAACTAGATTTCAGACAGCAGTGACTCAGATGAAGATTTTGCAGCATTTACAAGATAGTTTCAGAGATTCCTGAAGAAGAAGTAGTGGAAGTTTAAGCCTTCCACATCTCAGCCTAAGAATGAGTATTATCAAAAGAGGAAGTCATCCAGGAAGGACACGAGCAGGTCTAAGCTAAGAAAATCTACAACATCAAAGAAAGTTTAAGAGGGGGAGAGTTGTAACACCCCGAAACACAAAAGAGCGATGGGTGACGTTTTGGGTCTGTTTTTGTTTCTGGCAGGAGGCACACAGCCTGGGACATGGGCGTGTCCCAGGGCGTGTCAGACTGGGTCCGACATTTTGGTCGTGAGGTCAACGATTTTTGGAGTCGACGATCGTCGAGCAGAGAACATGGCCTGCGATGCGGGCGTGTCGCAGGGCGAGTCAAGCCCGTGTCAACGATCGGCCCGGGGAGTCGACGAAGTTCGCTCGACGAAGTGTAGAGACATGGCACACGGCCTGTGACACTGGCTTGTCGCAGGGCGTGTCGACCCGTGTCGACACTCGTCTCGGGAGTCGTCGAATTTTGCTCGACGATGTGTCGAGAACGGGCACACGGCCTAGGGCACGGGCGTGTCCGAGGCCGTGTCGTGAGCTCGACGAACTTCGCTCGACGAAGTGTCGAGTGTCGAGACCGTTTACACGGCCTGGAGCCCAAGCGTGTTGAGTGGACATGGGTTAGGACACGGGCGTGTCCAGGAACCCGTGTAGTTCTCGGGTTGTTTTCGGAATAAAACGATGGGGGTATGCGGCCGGCCACACGACCGTGTCAAGTGGAACACGGGCGTGTCAGGTCGAACACAGGCGTGTTCGATGCCCGTGTGTTGTTCCAGGTGCGTCGATTTTGACGGCGAATGAGGCACACGGCCCTGGACACGGGCGTGTGCCAAGCTGTATGCGATCCAGATTGGGCATTTCAGTCCTGAATCAAATCCGTTCGTTTCTTTATTCTGGGATCCAACGTCTTGGGGTTGTTCCTGATGAGATATACCTGGGATTGGACACAGAAACCCTCACTTTTCATGAGTGGTTATCTTCCTAAAAGCTTAGAGAGTGAGGAGAGCCAAGGAAGGAAGAAGAAGCTAGATCGGGCCATTAGAGGAGCTTCGAAGCTCCAAATCGCGAGCCAACTCCGGATCCACGGAGGCAAAGCTAGTGCGGTGCTTTTCATCCGCTTACTTTTCTATGGCGCCAAAGAAGAATGCAAGGGTAACGATTCTCTTCTTGAGCATATGTAGCTCTCCTTCTTTGCATAGGAAGCCCTCTCTCGCGAGTTTGCGGTGAGTTGGAGGCGTTCCTTTGGGTAGATATGTGAAGTCCCCGTTGTTTAGAGTCCGTAAGCGAGAACGGACATAGGCATGATGTGTGAAGCCTATCCGGACATGTTGGTCTGGATCGGTGATGTTGCATTGCATAAATGCCGGAGAAGACTTCGTGCTATTGGTTGTTTTTCGGGTTTTCTACACGGTAGATTGCAACAGGGAGCCTTGGGGATTAACCCAAAGGTGCACCCGGAAAACTGGGCAGATACGTGATCCTGCCAACTTGGTGGCCTGAGAGCCAACTTGAACATAACTGGGTTATGTGAAATGTGATGGAAATGGGACTCGAGAGAAGTTTGACCAGCGCATATGGCTTAAACTGTCGTTGCGATGTGAGCACGGGTTAGATGGAACCGTACCCATTCTATGTCGTTCGGTTAAAGAGACCTAAGGGAACGTGGCACTTGCCGTTGGCATAGATGAGGGTCTTCGACGGTCTATGGCTTAAATTGTCGTGACCTAGGCCGAGAAGACAAAATACTCATAGGTTTGGCCGTCAAAGTGGCGCTGGTGAGTCCGGAATGTTTATGGCTTTAATTGACGTGACATCGACCTGTTCACCGAGAATGTGCCCTGAGAGCACGGGGCATGTGGCCGTGCGAGCCAACATCTGTAATGAAATGAATATTATGGTTATTGCTCGCTTATGCTAATGGAATGTGGGGAAGGAGCATTGTCGCCCCGAGTTGGGGGATGGATCGTTATAATTTGGTCAGCATTGCTGACCGTTGCCTTGTTTTGCCACCGTGCGGTGGTTTGTTGCTTGCAGGTGCTGCTGGACCAAGCGGTCAATAGCGGGCTAAAGCCCAATTTGCGAAGCTGGCCCTCGAAGGCCTAATTGGAGTGTTTACTGCTTTATTCATGTATGACCGGCCTGCGTGCCGTGGTTTGTAAATCATGTAATATCATGTGAACCATTTTATAAGGCATGTACTGGTGTATGTATAACATTCCTATTTGGTATTTGTGGACATTCATGCTTTAATGCTGGGTTCTTTATTTCAACTTACTTAATTGCTTCCGCTAGAATGCTCTATGTAGGACGTAATGATTGGTTGGATGGTTTCCATCACTACTAGAAAAGTGAGTATTGGCTACACTTTTTTTGGCTAGGGACTAAAATTCATGGCTAATACACTGATATTTGCCACGATTGCAAAAACCGTGGTTAATAGTTATTTTATAGCCACGGTTATAAATAATGTGGCTAATACTGATGTATTAGCCATGAAATGTAATATTCATGGCCAAAACCCATATATCAATCAAAACCCACACATTTATTTACCCTAAACTCTTTCATCCAGATCTCAACCCTAGCCATCACTCCACGCCGCAGCCCCGCAGCTCGCAACTCCCTCTCTTCCCTCGACAGACCGCGACTTCCCGTCAACAAATCGATAAAGCAGGTCCCGCACCTTGCAATCCCTGGCTCCGATTGTTCCTCCTACAATTTCGCCTACCGTCTAGGGTTTTTGTCGGGAGGATACGGCCGCAGGCCCACAGCTATGGTTCTTCTTTCAAGTAAAATCCTTTTACATCTTCTCGGAGCTTTACATGATTCCTAGCCGAAATAGAATTCCGCTCTGTGTTTTGACGCACTATTGACGGGAAGGGTTCAACGGATTCGTATTCTGGATGATTTTCTTTTGCATGTGAAAAGAAGCAGTAGGATAGTAGCTGGACTCGGCGCATTGCGATTGACCTCATCGTCGCACCTCGCAACTCCCTCTCTTCTGGACAGATGTTTACAAATGGGCTGATTCTTCTGGGAAGATGTTGATAAGAGTATGCTTGTTCTTTCCGCTTCAGACTTGGTCACGCCTAAGTGATGGTTTAAAGATCTCAGCTATTATGTATTTTAATTGCTCCAAAACTTGGTAAGATGTAAGACAATTTTATTTCTAAAGGATGCAGATGCAGCTATGCAAATTGTAAATGAAAAGTAATAAGATGTCTTCGAAGTTGTGAGAAAAAGAAAGCTCGCAAATGTGATGATGAAAAGCATTTTAGTTTAGTACACACTGTTTTTGAAAGCTCGCTGCCCATCTCCATAGTGCGCAGGCACAAGGGGATTATCTCTGTCTGCAGAAGAAAGCTGATAACATCAGGATCGTCAACCTACAAAAGAAACAATTTGAAGATACCTTATAGCAATTAAATACAAAGAAATGAGATTGAAGGAGATAGAAACATAAAACTTTGGTTGTACTTCTTAAGATCATTTCAATTAAAGCCATTTTTTTCAGTCTTTTAGCACTTAGCAGTCACCGAGCTTAATTTTGACAAAAGCGCACGGGGGGGGGGGGGGGGGGGGGGGGGTAGGTGGGTGGTCGCTTTCGCAAAAACAACGGACAAATAATGGGAAGGAAATAACTGCGAAAAAAAACCCAAATAATTGGAGACTAAATTTACATGACCCAGTGAGGAGCACACTGAAATATAACATATTCATCAGTCCAAAGATAAGTACAAGATTATATCACATGCAATCGGAGCCAGGGATTGATTTGCATGTATTTAAGCTCCAGCATTCCGTTCCAAGGAATGACTTCTGCCGTATAGCTGCAAAGAATGGAATTCTTCTTAGACTTGTAACTCAAAACGAAGCCTTAGTACCAATTCATCAGTCTTATAACTCAAAATGTGTGTGGATTAGTTTGAATTGAGAGTTTGGAAGTTGTCCTTGTCAAGCTCAATAGTTTGCCTTTTTTTGAGTCTAAATTCTAGATTTGTATTTTCCTTAACAATATAGAACCTTGGAGTATCTAAATTTTTCTTGTATTTTTGAAAATTAAACATCACAAATTGTTTGGCCGCACAAAATTCAATAATTCATTTCTTTATTTATTTACAATCTATTTGTTTTTGTTTAAGGCAATGCATGTTTGCTTAGATATGTTCTAATTGTTGGCTGTAGGCGCTCTCAACTGCTAAAGATATTGATTTCAGCCTCATTGCTTCCTGTTGAAAGCAGTCCTCCATTGAAGAAGGTGAAGTTCCATCCTCAACAGGAGATCTCACTTTAATTGTCTTTCAGTAAACATAGTGTAAGTAATTTAATTATTTGCATAGAGTTGGATGGAGACATTGATGGTAACTATAAGTTGATTTGCTTTAAAAGATGGTTAGGAATTGTTCTGATATGATTGCTCTGGGATAAGAAGAATATTTGACGATCATGTAAGGGATTCGCTTGCAAATAATAGGAGGCGATTTCGGTTGCCACTTCCTTCCGAGATCAGCCATCTATTTGGGCATGCAGACTGCACTTAACCAAAACATTTAGATGGTTGCACTACTAGAAAAATGAGTATTGCGTGTGTGTGTGTGTGTGTGTGTTTTATTGTGTATGTGTTTGTATTTTTGATTTATATGTGTGTATGTGTGTGTTTGTTTTTATTTGTCAAAGATTATTTAAACTCAAAAACTAATATATTTCATTGTCCGACCTCTATTTGTATAATCCTAATTTTTTTAATTTATGTAGATTTCTCTGTCATTAAATATGGATAAAAGTTGGATTGATTTGCAAAATAGAGCTTCATCTGAATACATCCATGGTGTTGACAAGTTTCTAGAATATGCATATCAAAATAAAACATATAGTTTTGAGACTCGGATTTATTGTCCTTGCAAAAAATGTTGTAATACTTATTTGGTGGAGAGGGTCATTGCTCGTGAACATATAATTATAAATGGATTTTTATCCAAGTATAAGATATGGACCCTTCACGGGGAATCATATTCTTCTACATCTTACAGTGGGAATGAAACAACGTTCTGATTTTAGAGATGATATGATGGAGATGATACATGAAGCAATTGGAATTCCACCTATTGGTGCTAGTTTGTATGAGAATCCACCATCATTAACCAGTCCAAGAGTAGATGGTCCTAGCGAAGAAGATGCCAAATTTATAAAACTTGTTGAAGATGCAGAGTGTCCATTGTACCCTAATTGTGTCAAGTATACATCCTTGTCTTTCATAGTTAGATTACTGCAAGGTAAAGTCATGCATGGATGGACAGATATCTCGTTCACATGGCTATTGGAGTGCCTTATTGATGCTTTTCCAGACATAAAAATACACAAGTCTTATTATGAATCTCAAAAGATTACAAAAGATTTGGGATTTTCTTACGAGACTTGGGATGCATGCCCCAATAATTGCATGATTTTTAAAGGAAATGATATTTCACTTGAAAATTGTGAGATTTGCGGCGAGTCACGATACAAACAACTAAATGACAATGGAAATAACATGCAAAATACAATTTCAAAAATTCCAGCAAAACAAGATATTTTCCTTTGACACCGAGATTGAAAAGGTTATTCATGTCATCAAAAACTGCAAGTTATATGCGATGGCACGCAGAGGAACGTACTAAAGATGATAATATGAGGCACCCAGCTGACTCTCTAACTTGAAAAAGTTTGATAAAGATTATCCTCAATTTGCTGCAGAGTGTCGCAATATTAGACTTGGTTTGGCCTCTGATGGGTTTAATCCATATAGAACCATGTCCATTGCTCATAGCATGTGGCCAGTTGTTTTAATTCCTTATAATTTGCCGCCATGGATGTGCATGACGCAATCTTTTCTCTTTCTTACTGTACTAATTGATGGACCGAAGGGGCCTGGCAATAAAATTGATGTTTACCTTCAACCATTGATTGAAGAGTTAAAAGAATTATGGAATGATGGTGTGGCTACATATGATGCATCAAAAAATCAGATGTTCACTCTACGTGCCGCATTATTTTGGACAATTAATGACTACCCAGCATATGCAAACTTATCAGGATGGAGTACAAAAGGCCAGTATGCTTGTGCAAATTGTAATTTGCAAACTAAATCACAGTGGCTAAGAAATTGTAGAAAATTTTGCTATTTGGGGCATCGTCGATGGTTACCCAGTGGGCACAGGTTTCGAAGAGATAAGGCAGCTTTTAATGGATGTCGTGAATTTGAAGCTAAACCTCTAATGTTAAAGGGAAGTACTATCACAACACAACTGAATGATGTACTTACTGAATACAAGAAAGATGATCTTAAAAGAGGAAGAGGGAAGATAATTGTAGGGTTAAGAATGTTGGTCAGAAACATGGTTGGAAGAAAAAAAGCATATTCTTTGAATTGCCATATTGGGAGCATTTTCAAACACGTCATTTCATTGATGTAATGCACCAAGAGAAGAATATGGGTGAAAATTTGCTTTATATAATATTCGGTATTATAGGAAAAACAAAAGATGGCTTAAAAGCAAGACGAGATTTAAAAGAAATGGGTATTCGAACAAAATTGCACCCACAACAACTTGCATCGGTAAGGCCTTCTTATCTCCAGCCCGTTTTTCAATGAACAAAGTTCATCAAGATGTTTTTCTACAAGTGTTAAAAAATATCAAAGTGCCGGATGGTTATGCATCTAATATTTCCCGATGTGTACATTTGAAAGAGAGAAATATTTGGGGTCTTAAAAGTCATGATATGCACATTCTTATGCAACAATTCCTTCCAATAGCTATAAGGAAAGTATTGCCACCAGATGTTGTGAAAGTTGTTATCGAGCTATCTAATTTCTATAGACAATTGTGCTCAAAGACTATTAAGCATGTGGACTTGAAGATTATGCAAGAACGCATAGTTCTAACACTTTGTCATCTTGAAAAGATATTTCCACCTTCTTTTTTGATATTATGGAGCATCTAACAATACATTTAGCTGAAGAGGCCTATGTTGGTGGTCCGGTGCAATTTCGATGGATGTATCCTATTGAAAGGTAATGAACATTTCATATATTTGAGTTTATATATTTATTTATATAATATTGTTGATATTAACTTATTATATATATTGAAATTAGGTATCTACTTACCTTGAAGAGATATGTTCGTAATCGTGCTCATCCGGAAGGTTCTATTGCGAAAGGATATCTAATGGAGGAATGCATGAACTTTTGTGAACGATATCTTGTTGGCATTGAAACAAAATATAATCGACAAAATAAAATTATGATGGAGGACATGACATTGGTCGCCCGTTTAAAAAGGGGAAAAAGATAGAACTTGATGAGATTTCTTGGATACAAATGCATCGTCATGTTCTTTTCAACATAGATGCAATCACACCTTTTCTAACGTGAGTTGTCATATTTTCTCCCATCAATTTAATTTGGTGTTTCTTTTTTACAATATCGAAATGTGTTTTTATATAGGAAACACATCGAAGAACTCAAAAATACAATCCCTCGTATGTCCGAACATCAAATTGATAAAGCTCATAATGAATCTTTCATCTATGGTTTAAACATTATGTAAGTTCTTCAATATAGTAATGAAGATCAACTTTTTAATGAATCATTTCATTAATTTCATCCATGGTTTGATTATCTCTACAGGTTAGATGTATTGATAACAATCTATCCGAAGAAGTTAAGCGTCTCAGTGAAGGTCCAGATAATTGGGCATGGAGATATGATGGATATTTTATTAATGGATATTCGTTATCGCGAACAAAGTACAAAGATCAAAAAAGAACTCCCAAATAGTGGTGTGCTCTCAAAGCAAGTACGACTAGTTATGCTAGCTCCAAAGATAAGAATCCACGTGTAGGGGGTGTCACCTACTATGGAAATTAAGGGACATTTTTGAGATTCACTATGGTAATGATTTTAATTTCATCCTGTTTAAGTGTGATTGGTTGACCCTCAAGTTGGAAAAAAACAGGATGAATTTAGTTTCACTCTTGTGAACTTCAATCATTTGTTGTATAGACAAAATAAAATGATAGATGAGCCTTTTATATTAGCCACTCAAGCAGAGCAGGTTTGTTACGTCAAAGATCCTCTAGATCAGATTGGGAAGTCGTTATGAAGTTGACAGCTCGGGAATCATTTGATGTTGAACCTCAAGTTGAACCACTCAATCAACAACATTTGGATGAAACAATATGTGTACGTGATGATGATACTAATTAGGTTAGGAAGGAGTTGATGGTGATGTTGTTGATGATATTCCTTTAGATGTCGACGATGAAATAACTAATGAACATTAATATTGTATGTTATCATAATTTTGTGTTTGCCAAATTGCAATATTTTGTCTTTTTAATTAATATATTTTGATTTATAATGTAGTTGTGATGTTTTTGAATTAATATAGTTTGTTATAATGATCTTCTTGCAGGCATGGGGAAGAAAAAAACACGAGGACAAACTATGACTGAAAAGTTGCAACTCTCTCAATCCGTCGCCGCGCATTCAATCTCTCAACCTAATATTAATCCTTCACCAATATCTCACCCATCACCACTCTACATTCAGTTTCCCAAGCTACTGCACATGCTACACCAAACTCCCAACCCATTGACACATCACATTCACTAGACAATGCAGGTATTTGAAATCATAATTTTTTTCTTGACAAATTACTATATTCGGTCATTTTAAATTACATTTGATTCACCAATATAGTTTGTTATATGATCTTCTTGCGGCATGGGGAAGAAAAAACACGAGGACAAACTATGACTGAAAAGTTGCAACTCTCTCAATCCGTCGCCGCACATTCAATCTCCCAACCTAATATTAATCCTTCACCAATATCTCAACCCAACCATCACCACTCTACATTCAGTTTCCCAAGCTACTGCACATGCTACACCAATCTCCCCCCATTGACACATCACATTCACTAGACAATGCAGGTATTTGGAATCATAATTTTTTTCTTGACAAATTACTATATTTGGTCATTTTAAATTACATTTGAATTAATATAGTTTGTTATATGATCTTCTTGCAGGCATGGGGAAGAAAAAACACGAGGACAAACTATGACTGAAAAGTTGCAACTCTCTCAATCCGTCGCCGCACATTCAATCTCCCAACCTAATATTAATCCTTCACCAATATCTCAACCCATCACCACTCTACATTCAGTTTCCCAAGCTATTGCACATGCTACACCAATCTCCCAACCCATTGACACGTCACATTCATGAGACAATGCAGGAATTAGGATCATAAGTTTTTTGCTTGTGCACTATAATAACATATATAAGTTATTGACATTTTTAATGCAGATCTTTCAAACAATCGTGAAACTATTATAAAAAGAGAGGTCGAGTCCCTGCTCAAGGCATCCCAACATGGGGGACAGGTGAGCGATTTCATGTTGATTTTGATAGATATGGGTACCCTACCGGTAAGTGCGAGCAACCATTTGTAAGCCAACTTGGGGTTCTAGCTAGAAATGGGTTTAAACTACCACTCACATATCCATGATGGAAGGATATACCCAATGACATGCTTGATGCGATATGGAGAGAGGTGCAGGTATTGTACTTTATGCTTTTGTTACATTAATGAACACCACTCTTAAAATAAATTCAATTTTATTTCATTGAATAATTGTAGGAGAATACAGATGTCCCTCTAAATTATCAAGGTAGATGCTTGCATTCAGTTGGATTGCGGTGGAGGGAATGGAAATATCATGTTAAGCGTGATAATTATGATATATATACAACCGATGAGGAGCGTCTTGCCATTGTCCCAGATCGAGTTATTGCCGGGCAATGGAGAACTCTTGTTCAATATTGGGGGCAAGAAGCTGTTAAAGTTGTATCAAAGCAAAACTCAATCACCGTGAACATCTTGGAGGATACCATAAAATGGGGAGGTCCTCATTTCGCTCTGTTCGATCGGAGGTAAAACATCCAACATCTTTATATAATACATATATGCAATGACAATTTATTTTTTGTTGTTGTTTTAGATGGAGAAACAAGGTAACAATCAGGTAGATAGAATTAATGTTTTTATAAGAACACGGACAGATAAGAAGGGTAGAATTGATTTTGAAGCTCAGGAGGCCATTGAATGTTTTGATTTCTTTCACCCATAGCTAATTTCAAAATAATACATATAATATTGACAACATTTCTTATTTTTTATCTTCTATCATAGGAAGATATGAACACTCTTCTTGAAAATGTTCCTGAGGAGGAGCGCACCGTAGAATATAGAGATTCTTGCTTCTCTGGGTAATGGGAGAGGATGGACATGGGCGTTTGCGTACATGGGGCTTAATGAGAAAAAAAGATATTAATTTACAACCTAGTCAAGAAGCAGTTGAGTCAATCCGTACTCAACTTCGAGAAGAAATGCAATCACAGTTTGATATTCAAATTGCCGAAATGAAGGCACAAGTGGAGGCACAAATGGAAGAAAAGATGGCATGCCTACAACAAGAGTTGCGAGCTCATTTGGAGCTTGTTAGCTGCCCATTGACACAACAACAACCACTTCTAGAAGTCGGGTGAATCCTTCGATACCTTCTAGCACTGGTCAAGTAAGTAGTATTGTTTATTACTCAATTATTAACATGTTTAACATATCCATAATGTATATTTTTTTTTAGGTTGGTGATGAAAATAGCGCTCAGGAAGATGCAGAATTTCAACGGATGATGCACTACCCAAATTAAAACTTTAGTGTTGATCTACTAATATGGAAAAAAATCATATCAACTCGATGTTTTGAGATAGATTTTGGTGAACTTATATTTATTTCCATGATGTTTTGAGATATATTTTGGAACGTGTTCTTGTTGCAAACAACGCGGAATTTATGATGCATTTTTGTACAATTCATATCATATTAATCTGATGATTTTGTTTTGCTTTGATTTCTATCCTAAACATTCTTTAAAATTTTTAAGGGATGGGGATACAGTGCTTCAATCAGGTTTGTGTTGTTTTGAAATATATTTTGTCTTCCTTTCAAGAATCGATGATGTTACTCCTTTGAGGAGCTTTCAGGATGAGTGATCTTGTGTGCTTAGTAGGGATTGTTTGCCGTTTCCTCTCACGGGGCGTTGACTTTGATAGGCTGCAACACAAACTTGATGTTCTTTGTGAAGTTTGATCTTGTTCATTATGTTCACTGTATTTTACTCATGGAGCGTTTCTGCATATGCAGACGTATCCATCACAATAATTTATAAATTTATGTAGTATGCAGCACATGTGTATTTATATTCATTATGTTGTGATGATTATTAGATTTGTTGGACAATTTCACCTCTTACAAAACTAAACAATAAAAGCACTCAATTTTAATGTTCAGTTAATCATATGTTAGAGACTCTGTCTAAGTAGAGTGGTATTTAATGTTCAGTTTGTATTTTGTTATTTCAAGATGGGACGCTTTATATCAATCAGTTGATCAATTCACCTGAGAGCTTGTTTTTGGGAAAAGACAACATTCTTATTTATCTCAGTAACATAATTGTTCATGTTTTGAAAGGTTTGTAGCTTATATTATACTGCAGTTATTTATCCAACTAAATTATATTTCCAGGAGTTGGATTTCTTGCTTGAGGCACGGAATAGTGAAAAATGCTTGGACAACTTTAAGAGGTTCTCTCCTCATATTGCTGCTGCATATATGCTCCAGTAGGTTCTCTCCAGCTGGGCATTACCTGACAATGATTTGGTTTTGCTTGGTATTGTAGGGATCAAGGTCTGTTATTATATATATACATTGCCTGGTTTTATGTTAGAATTTTCCTGTATCCATAATTTAGACCACTTGATGAATAGACACTTTATATTATTTTCCGCTACTTCATAGAATATGCCACCTTTCTATAGTAGCCTCGTGCTAAAGTAATTTGGAAACGTTGTGGGTTGAAATTCTACTATTAATCACCTTTTTTATGCCTGATCACTCCTACTGGATAATGTTGCATACAATCACTTTTTAACAAAACATTTGTGGTCTTTGCTTCCTATCTCTCTCACACACGCATATATATGTATGTGTCTCTCTCTGTCTATATATGTTTATCCCTCTTAAGAATTGATCTTGTTCTCCGTATTGTTATTTGCAATAAGTTCATTTCATCACACCCGGGTCTTAAATTCTGTAGTATCCATCACTTAAAGCATTTTTTCTTTTGGTCATAATTTTAGGATCGAATTCAGTATACTGGGGTCACTTGTTACATAGAACATGGTTTGTCACAACATTCATTGAGCCCCCCTCACTACGCCTATCCAGCGGTGGTCCTGGTGGATGCTCCCAACACATCCCATCAGACATTGACACCATATGGAAGGAACTCTTGCATCTGCGGGGACTAGTTACTCATACCCAGCTACCCATTTTGGCTTTTACTCCCAGTAACCCTAAACGGATCATGTTGGTTGATCTTTTGGTTTTGTCTGTATTCAAATCATCCAAAATTTTAAGTATGTTACTTTAATAATTTGTTGTTGTCATAGCCTTCTCCGATGATGGTCAAAGGTACTCCTTCAAGATTGTCCACCAAAGCCACAACAAAATTCCCCTAGAAAATTAAATCTGTTTTTAAGCTTCTCAGTAAGACCAAAACATGTCGGTACACTTAAAAATAAATTCAGTGCCCAATTCTCCATCTAACCACCACCGTCCAATGCCTAAACCTGCAGCATCCTCCACCATCAACTTTGACCCCTGATAACACAAACCAACAACAGATCATCACTGTTCACACTCCCGGCCACCACCAACCACAGACTATCACCGACCACTCTCCGGTCACCACAAATTACATGCATCACGATTTAATTATGTTTTTTGCAGGGAGGAAATGCACAAATAAGGTTTCAACCATGTTCGGGCCGACATTTGGCAGGCTGCTGAGAACATTGTGGCTGTACTGGATGTGGAGACACAGACTCGCCTTCATTCATTGCAGGTTTGTAAGTCTTTGAACAAATGTTCAAGAGTTGTTTACCATTCTAAAAGTATTATATGTAATTTCCAAGAAGGATTTACCTGAGAATTATGGTAATTCTGTTTGCAAACCAGATTAAAGGCTGTTTTGTTTGTTTTCTTGTATTACTAACCCTTATCCAACTTTTTCAAGCTTCATGTCTCCCTCAGCCATCCTTTTGTGCTGTGCGACTACTGAACATTTCTATTTTGATTTGTTTTTTATAGCAGACCGAATCCAGCTGAATGCACACTCTGAATGCACACTCTGATGACACACTCTCCCTATTAAAGCCTTCTCTCCCCATTATCCTGGTTTCCCAGATTATAATATTATATCAGATTTTATTCTTTGTTAAACAACTTTCTAACTTGTTCTAAGGGTTAAGTGTACCTTCTATTTGCTTACCTTATTCAAATACACCCCACGAAGCTTTTTTGCAGATCTCACCCCAAATGCAAGAATATAGGGCAATGATTAATGAAGGAAAGAGCAATTCCATTTTGGTCAGTGGAGAAAGTGGTGCTGGTAAAACTGAAACAACAAAGATGCTTATGAGATATCTTGCTTATTTGGGTGGTTGATCCGGAGTAGAAGGAAGAACGGTTGAACAGCAAGTTTTGGAAGTAAGTAAAAGATCTATGCATTGTGAATGATGCAATTTGTGTTCCATGAGCACCATCTCTCTTCTTCCATTTTTACTGCAAATTATCCCATTTATTTTGACTTAAAATTTTATGCTTTCTAACTTTCAGTCCAATCCAGTTCTTGAAGCATTTGGGAATGCTAAAACTGTTAGAAATAATAACTCAAGGTAGGTCATATTGACACTTTTTCTTTAAGGCTTTTACATTCAACCGGGTCATGGAGTATTTTATCTGTTGGTTGTAAAGTCTGACATTGTAGTTGTTTTTTTATATGTTAAACATTTTCTTTTTCATTTCCCTCCATGCAAACTTTGTATATCTTACTATTTGTAACTGCCCAACTTCATTGATGGCATGCAATGAAGCCGCTTCGGCAAGTTTGTCGAGATACAATTTGACAAGAGTGGGAGAATATCTGGTGCTGCAATAAGGACCTACTTGCTTGAAAGATCTCGTGTTTGCCAAATCAATACTCCTGAAAGGAACTACCACTACTTTTACCTTATTTGTTCAGCTCCCCAGGAGGTGCTTAAGCATACCCTGTTTACCTTTTGATATTGTATTGGCTGTGTTGTTTGGTCCTTGTGCCAAAATCTTATCATTCATAAGTATTTCTCGTATATTAGCAGGTAAAAGATAAATATAAATTGACAAGTCCACAATCATTTCACTATTTAAATCAGTCTGATTGTTATGAATTGGATGGATTTGATGATTCTCTTGAATACCTTGCTACTATAAGGGCCATGGATATGTTGGAATCAATGAGAGCGAACAGGTTAAGTTATTTATTCTAAGGCTAATATTACGAAATTATGTCTAAATTTTCTGTATTTTTATGTTTTATATTTATCAGTTCATATTACTGAAATGTGTTTGTTCAGGAAGCAATATTCAGAGTGGTTGCTGCTATTCTTCATTTAGGTAATATTGATTTTGCCAAAGGGAGGAAATAGATTCTTCTGTTATCAAGAATGACAAGTCAAGATTCCATCTTAAGACTGCAGCTGAACTTCTTATGTATGTCCTGATTTCTTTTCTGTTGCTTGATACTTAACTTTTTTTGTGATTTTCACATTTCTAAAAATTCGAGCTTCTCTAATCTATTTCTAATTGCAGGTGTGATGCCCAGGGACTGGAAGATGCACTTATTAAGCGTGTGATGGTGACACCGGAAGAAATTATCACTAGAACCCTCGACCCTCTTGCCATGACATTGTGCCATGTAAGGCGCATGACTGTAAAAATAATGAGTAATGTGATTAAATATTCTGATGACATCATATACTGAAATCTTGGTTATGTCATGGCTGACAATAAATAGTATTATTAAATATTTAGCAAGTATTAGATGTTGGGCTCTTGGTAATGATAGGATTATTTACCAGGATCTCCCATTGAAGTTTGTGTAATTACCGCTCGCCCCTCTACATTATTTTGCATAGTTAATGTTTTTTTGAATGTGTTTTTTTAAAAAAAAACATAAATTAGTATTTGCCACGGCTTGTAACTGTGGCAAATAGTTTTTTTTTAAAAAATGAGTTTACTTTTAGCCAGGGTTTCATACTGTGGCTAATAGTTGGCTTATTTGCCATGGCAGATTTTTTCATGGCTAATACTATTTGCTACGGCCAATCCGTGGCTTAAAATTTTTAGCCACGCCGACTTTAGCCACAGCATTTTCCCGTGGCTAGACCGTGGCTAAAGCTTTTTAGCCACGGTTTTAGACTTTTTGCCAGGGCAATTTGCCCTGGCAAAAAGTCCGTTTTCTAGTAGTGCATGAGTAACCACCCGGTCTTTCTGTGGTATATGGCGTCGGGCCCCGGCCGGACCTACTGCTATATGCTATGCGACGGATAGGGGTTGTTACATGTGCAGGTTAAGTAATTGCAGGAAATGTAGAAAAATTTCTAAGTCCATGTGTCGACACCTAGAAAAGCAGTGTCGACACTTATGAAGGCTTATGTCGACACTGGAGAAAGCTGTGTCGACACTTGGAGTAGATTGTGTCGACACTTGGAAAGGCTATGTCGATACCAAAAGAAATTGTGTCGACATACAGAGGCAGTGTCGACATACAGAGAAGCAAAGTCGACATCAACTGTGTCGACACCAGAAAGCAGTGTCGACACACAGGAATACTTAGTCGATATCAAATGTGTCGGCACATAGAGGCAGTGTCGACACACAGAAGTATTTGTCAACATCAACTGTGTTGACACAGAGGAGATGTGTCGACATACGGCAAGCTTCAACAAAGTTAAAGTGGAGAAATACTTGTGTCGACACACAGGACTTGTGTCGACACACAACAAAGCTTCAACAAAGTTAAAGTAAAGAAGTACTTGTGTCGACACACAGAATCAGTGTCGACACATTCTAAAGAAGCTGTGTCGAGAAGCAGTAAACAATAACAAAGGAGTTGTGTCGACACCACCAAGGCTTGTGTCGACACTTAGTTCACTTGTGTCGACACTTAGTCTACTTGTGTCGACACATGAAGAACATCAGACTCGACACTTTCAGATAGAGACAGTATTTTCAAGAATTGACTGGATGACTTGACAGCTGTCATTTCTAACCGGTCTACTACAATTGTCAAAGCTGTCAGAAGGTTGTTAGAAACTGGATCAGCCGGTTACCATGGAGGAAGTCTAAATAAAGGTTTTCTCCTTCAACAGAAGAGATAATTTTGTGGAGATAATTACAATTAGGCCTTGTGTGGGATGAGGGGCAGATTGCCTGAGCTGTAGGAGCCTTGTTGGGTCCTGAGTTGTAAGATTTGAGGATCTGAGGTGAAGTGCAGAAGTTAGGCCGAATCTAGTACACTGCTAGATAGGCGAAGGGGGAAAGTGGATGTACCCAGACCCTGGGGAACCACTATAAACATTGTGTGCACTCTGTGATTGATTGTTTTTGTAATTGCTGTGTTGTGTTAGCAGTAGAATTTGCAGTTTATTTGTAGTTAACTGAACAGCTTTTCTGCCTTAAAAGAAAAACAGGAATTACACCTATTCACCCCCCCCCCCCCGCTTGGTGGTTAGGCACTAATTCTTTCAAGTAGTATCAGAGCCAGGTTGCTCAAAGAAGGACTTAACAGTCTGAGCTAGATTCCAAAGGCAGATTCTAGATCAAGAAATCAAGAAAATGGGTTCAGGTGAGAATCATAAGGAATTAGGTTCTATGAATTACCCATATGCAGAAAGGTGATATTTGGCATCTGGAAAGAAATGGTCAGGCTGTTTATGGAGGCTTCTGATCCAAGGATCTATATTACAGTCAAAGAAGGTCCTTATATCCCAATGAAGATTTCAATTCTGGATGCAAACCAAAGAATTCCCAAGGATTTCTCAGAAATGACTAAGGATGAGATCATCCTGGCAACTATGGATAAGAGAGCCCAGAATATCATAGTTAGTATCATAGATGATGCAACCTTTAAAAATTTGATTCACTGCAAGACCTCCAAGGAAATGTGGGATACTTTAATAGTCTACAGGGAGGGTTCAGAAGAAGTAAGACAAGATAGAAAATATATGGTAAACTAGGAATATGAGAGTTTCAGAAAAGGAAAGTCTGACAGTATAACTGAGTGTTATAAAAAGTTCTATAGGATTGTAATTGAGCTGATGTCCTATGGTAGAATATTCAGTAGATATGAACTGAATGATAAATTCCTAAGATCTTTGACAAAGGATTGGGACACTAAGATTTGTGTCATTAGGGAAGTGGCCAAACTTGCGGATATCTCTCCAGCAACCTTGTTTGGAAAACTGCTGTCATATGAAATGCAGCTAATGGCAAGGAAAGAGGAAGAGAAAAGTGCAAAAGGTGAGCATAGAGAAAAGTATGTGGCCTTCAAGGTTGAATCCACTAAGAAAAATAGGAGGATGTCTCCATCACCTCCTAAGATAGTTGCTGAAACTGCTTCAGATAATTCAGATAACTAGATTTCAGACAGCAGTGACTCAGATGAAGATTTTGCAGCATTTACAAGACAGTTTCAGAGATTCCTGAAGAAGAAGTAGTGGAAGTTTAAGCCTTCCACATCTCAGCCTAAGAATGAGTATTATCAAAAGAGGAAGTCATCCAGGAAGGACAGGAGCAGGTCTAAGCTAAGAAAATCTACAACATCAAAGATAGTTTGCTACTGCTGTAATAGGCCTGGACATGTTATGGCTGAATGTCCAGATAAAATAAAAGAGACTGCAGATAAAAAGAAGAGTCAACACCAGAGCAAGAAGGAGAAATATTTTGTTGCTAAGAAGGAGAAGAGCTTGACAGACCAATCTACTTCAGAGTCTGAATCTGAAGCTGAGGGCTACATTGGTCTATATGCATCAGATAAAGAAAAGGAGTTTCTCCAGGTACTGAACTTTATATATGAACAAGAAGACCATCAGTGCAAGGGACTGATGGCTGTGTCAGAGGAAGACAAGTGCCAGGATCAGCCTGGTCCTAGTAAGGTACAATGTATTTCTAGAAATTCAGATTGCAGTACTGAGTCAGAGTCAGCAACATCTGCATCAAGTGATGTGGATAGGTCTGAGTCTGAAGGTGATATTCATCAGCTGATAGATGAATATGGAGACTTGCTGTAGGCACTTAAGAAGAGCAAAAACCTGGCCAAAAATCTGGCTAAGGAAATTGCAGATCTTAAGGTGGCTGCATCTGATTTACAGAAATTACTGGATCAGAAGTTGAATGAGATACCAGACTGAAAAACATATATGTTATTCAGTTGGGTACTATCACATTCAAGAATGATCAGATTAGAAATCTGGAGGTTAGACTTCAGAAAAAGAAAGAGATTGTAGCTAGTTTTCTAAACCTAAATCTGTATTACCCTTGATTGATGAGTTTGTACCTCAAAAGGGTAAGGCTGGATTAGGATTTAAGAAAACTGCATGGACTTCTAAGTCCAAATATAAAGGCAAAGCCCTAGTACAAAACAAGAAGCCTGTTGTAGATAATTCAGCTAGGGTGGTACCTAAACAAAGTACAACAATTTTGAGTGCTGGTGTTGTGGCAAGGTAGGCCATATTGCCTTAGATTGTTGGCACAATTCCAGTGTCAAGGAGAGTAGCAATCTACCTGCTAGAAGAGCTACATGTAGATTTGTTAAAGTTTAGACTAACTTGCACCACGGACCCAAACGTTATTTGGGTTTTAAGGTTAAGTAATCTATGTTGCAGGTGAGTCCAAGTAGCCATGCCCCAATATGGTACTTGGACAGTGGATGTTCCAGGCACATGACTAGAACAAGGGGGTTGTTGAAGGACTACACACCCATCATGGATGGTGAAAGATATAGTACCTAAACACCTAGAGGGGGGGTGAATAGGTGACCAAATTCTTTTTAAACTTTAATGCCAGCAATCAGTTATTAACACAAAATCTAATCTACTTTTGCACAGCAATCACACAGCATTCACAGCAAATCACAGCACACAGAAGACACGCAGTTTTATAGTGGTTCCCCAAGCTTTGGGTACATCCACTTTCCCCCTTCGCCTATCTAGCAGTGTACTAGATTCGGCCAAACTTCTCCACTATCTCAGAACCCAAACTGGTTCCTACACCTCAGGCCCAAGGCCCTACAACTCAGCTTTTCCACAAAGCCTACACTCAGCCACCGAGGCCTACACTCAGCCACCGAGGACTGCACTCAGCCACCAAGGCCTGCACTCAGAGATTTCAATCTCCTACACTCAGGCTCTCAAGCCCTACACTCAGCCTTTATAATTACAGGCTTACAAAAACTCAGATGCAAAGGATCCTACAAGATAAAATGATTATACAATTGTTAACTCAGCAACCCAAAGATAAGAGAGAGGGGTTGTGAGTTTCTTGATGAGTTCTTGGAAGAACTTAGCTGAAATCAATCTGACTTAGCTTTCTTCAAAGCTTCTTGAAAGTAGAACTCAATAAGATTGACTCCTTCTGCAGTTGATCCTTGATCTCTGCTTCTTAAGATCCAGAACAAATCTGAACCCTTCTTCTCAGCCTAGTTCCAACGACTGAATTCTTGGATGGAGCTCTCTCTCTCCAACTTCTTAGATCTGCACTTTAATCTTCAAGGAATAGTTAGATCTTCTTTATTAGATACTTGATTAATAATTTGAACAAGTTTTTCAATCTTCAACTTGTCTAATCTGTAGACTGTATGAGCCTATTTATAGGCCTTCTTCATGGTAACCGGCTGGTCCGGTCCATAACTGAATTCTGACATCTCTGACAGGTGATGTAGACCGGCTGGAACGGCAGCTGTCAAGTCATCCAGTCAGTTCTTGAAAATCTCTAACTGTCTGAAAGTGTCGAAACTTTCTGTCTTTAAGTGTCGACACTTATGGACCAAGTGTCGACACAAGTTGTGTAAGTGTCGACACAAGTCTACAAGGTGTCGACACAACTCCTTGTGTTGTAGATTCTAAGTCTCGACATAGATTCTTCTTCATGTGTCGACACTGAAATTGAGTGTCGACACAAGTACTTGATCTTCTGTATTTTGCTGAATTCTTCTAGGTGTCGACACATCTCCTTTGTGTCGACACATCTTCATGTGTTGAATCTGTTAAGTGTCGACACTGCTTCTTGGTGTCGACACATGTCTTCAGTGTTGATACTTGCTGAGTGTCGACACAGCTCCTTGTGTCGACACTTGATTCTTCTGTTGAGACTTCAGCTGAGTGTCGACACATCCCCTTAGTGTCGACACTTGTACTTAGAATATTTTGTTGATCTAGCTATTCTTTGCTAAGTGTCGACACAGCTCCGTGTGTCGACACTTTCTTCAAGTGTAGAGTCTTCAGCTGAGTGTCGACACATACTGTCCTGTGTCCACACTTACTTCAAATGTTGACTCTTCTGTTGAGTGTCGACACATTGTTCTTGGTGTCGACACTTACTTCAAGTGCTGACTCTTCTGTTGTGTGTCGACACATTGTTCTGGGTGTCGACACTTACTTCAAGTGCTGACTCTTCTGTTGAGTGTCGACACATTGTTCTTGGTGTCGACACTTACTTCCAGTGCTGACTCTTCTGTTGAGTGTCGACACATTGTTCTTGGTGTCGACACTTATACTTAGTCTCTGCTAACTTTTGCTGAGTCTCGACACAGCTCCAAGTGTCGACACTTTCTGGTGTAGACACAGCTTCACTGGGTGTCGACACAGCTCCTTGTGTCGACACTGCTTCTCTGCACTTTTCTTCACTGAGTGTCGACACAGCTCCTTGTGTCGACACTTTGTGTCTGGTGTCGACTCTGCATCCCAGGTGTCGACACAATGACTCCAAGTGTCGACACTGCTTGCCTGGGTGTCGACATAAGTCTTCTTAAGTGTCGACACTTTCCCTCTGGGTGTCGACACATGTACTTAGAAACTTTTTGCTTCAGTCCTGCAAATACTTAACCTGCACAAGTAACTCAAAAGCACATCAAATACATTTTGATGTATATCATTGAGTTGGGTGAGGCTTCTTCAAATCAGGTACATTTAATCCAATGTACCCAACAATCTCCCCCTATTTGGAGAAGTCGTAACCCTTAGTCAATGATATACACCATTCATAATAAAATTACAAAATGATGTAAAGCAGGATTATATACAGCAGGGTAAACATAAACATGTATCAATTTCACATGTATACAAATACATCATCACAGAACAAATATGAAATAGACATAGACATCATCACAGAACAAATATGAAATAGTTTTAACATATAACACATTATTCTAATATCTGTCATATTCATTTCCAGAAGTTCACAAAATGTTTTACAGCAAAAGATTACAAAGTAAATTTCAAGAAAATTGTAATTCTATTTCAGTTCTGGCTCCTTAATCACAATTCCTTTGCCAGCTTGAACTTTAGCTTGGACAGAAGCATCAGTAACTTCAGCATCAGCAGGCTTCTTGACTTTCAGATCTTTCTTCTTAAGCTCTTCTGCTTTAATCTTCTGCCTTTCAAAATAATGGTATGGCTTAGGAAAGTACTTGCTAGGCTCCTGAGCAGTAGGAGGTAGCTTTCCCATCTTGGCCTTCCTTCTGTATTGAACTATGGCCTCCTGTCTAGTCTCATGTTTTCTCCATTCAGCTTCAGAGAACCACTTGTTCCTGTCTTGAATGTTATCTTTGGCAGCTTTCCAGGCAGTCAATATAATGTTCCTTGAAGTAGGGCTCCACTGCTCAAAGTCTGGTCTCTGTTCAGCTTGTTCCCTAAACCTCTTCTTAGACAATCTAGTCTCTTCTTCTTTCTGAAGTGCCTCTTGCATGGCTTCTGAAATAGGCTGAACAACTTTTTCAATAATAACATTATCCTTGCCCCCAGGTGGGCTATACATGGACTGTACATCTGCATGAATCATGTCAAAATCTGGAGGAGGATAAATGACTTGAGCCACTTCAGGTTGCTCTCCTCCTAGATAGGCAGGATGAATTCCAGATTCTGCCACATTATCATCATCACAAAGAGGAGGATAACCCAGTGTAGCTCTGATAGAATTTGATATCCATTTGGCATGATCAGAGCTGGCCTTGACTAAAACCCTCTCCCCCTTTATGACTTCTCTTTCTATATGATCTCTCACATCATCTTTTTGAAATCTCACTTGATTATCCAAGTAATTAACTCCATCTTTAAAGAAAGGTTTTAACCTTTGGAGTTTGTAGGTTATCAGCTTCTGATATTCTTGAATGGCAGTTTTAAGAGCAGTGATTTCTTCTAGGAATACTTTGTCAAAATCTGCCTTTGTTATAGCTGGAGTCTGCCCTGCAGCTAGATTTTTCAGTTCTGTGACTATGTTATTGTGAGATGCAGTAAGGTTGTCATTCATTCTTATCTGATTTTCTAGAACATAACCTTGCTTCACAGCCATATCATCCACTTGTGCTTTTATCTTCTCCTAGTGTGTAGCCAAGTACACCACTGCATTTCCACCCTTGTGGAAACAGTCTGTCATCTCTTTCTTGCTAAGATTCATCTCAAATCTTATTGACTTGATATCTTGGGCCAGATCAAATTGCAATGATTTCTGCCCTACATCCACATAAGTCTCTAGTGCTTTTCTATGCTCATCCAACTTGAGCTGCATGGAAACCATCAGATCACTATAGTCTAATGATGGTGTTGGCTGAACTATAGGTTGTGGTGCTATAGTTTGGAGAGCCTTTTTGTAACTTTGGCTTCTTCTTCTGAACACTTGAAACTTCTTCTTCTTTGCTCTAGCAATCTCCTCATCTTCAGAGGCAGATGTGCTGGCTATATCCACCCTCTCCTTAGGGCTTGGAGGCCTCTCAGTTTGCAAATCTGGTGCCTTCTCAGTTTCTTGCCTCACAGGCTCTTCCAGAATTTGCATCTGCTCCCCTTAACTGGAGCATTTTCTCCTTCAGCAGCAGCATTGTCTTTGTCAAAGTCTTGTTGGTCCAGATTTAAAAATAAATCTTCCATAGTATATTCTTGTGATGAATGAGCTGGAGAAATTCTTGGCTCTTCAATCACTGGATCAGAAACTACAATATCAACAGATGTGTCTTCCATGACAGCATCTGGGACTTGGTTATCCAGCTGAGTTTGCTGATGAACATCAGACAAATCAGTATCTTCTATAGGAAAATCTAAAGTATTGAGTTCAGTGATTACCTCTAGGATAATGCTGGTTGCTTGTTCACTTTCCAGTGTAGTGGGTTCATCTACAACTGGAAGCTCCCCCTGGCTTTGATCCTTGTGTATGGGGCAAGCTTGAGGTAGCTCCCCCTGGATCTCAGCATCATCTTGAGGAGCAGGAGAATTCACAGCAGGCTCTTCCTCATTTTCATCTGGAGTGAAGACAACTTGTTCTTCACTGTCTGAGCTGCTAGTGGACACTTGAGCCACTGGAGCAGTTTTCCTCTTCTTCTTTGGTGAAATTTATTTCTCAGGAATGATCTTCTCAGGGGTTGGCATCTCTTTAGACAACACCCTGTCCCATCTGGAGAATATTCTCATGTCCATTCTTCTCATGTGATTTATTTTACTTCCAGCAGCTTGTTGCATAACCTCTGGTATGGTACCAGCTAGGTATAGACTTAAAATTCTGCCCAGGTTGGGCTTCTTCAAGCTTTCCTTAATCTTCTCAAAAACTACCATAGACCAGTCAGTTTGCAGAGAGAAGATTATCCTTGTCATAATACTAAACATATAGGTAGACACTCTGTCATGCCCTCCTGGCTTACTGAGAATTACTTTTCCAACAATCTCAGACATGAATTTGCCTTGGCTGTTCATGCCTTTTCGATTGAAAACAGATCCTATCTTCATCTTAGAATCCAGTCCACACCAGGTTAGAGCTTCCCTGGTCTTTGAAGCAGTAACCTCAGGTTCCTCTTTAGTTCTTGGCAACTGAAGTACCTTCCTCAAGCTCTTAGGGGATACCTTAACCTTTGCTCCATGAACTCTGGATTTAATTTTGTATCCAGATTCGTCTATCTTAGCTCCATTGAGGAATTCTAGTACCTCTTTCTTCCAGATTTTAGTAGGTTCAGAAACAAGATATTCTAACCCGGAATCGGCTACTAGGGTTATGACAGTCTGGATTTCTTGATCAGCATCATCGAAAGCATTGCGCACCAGCTCGTATCCTTCGTTGACGTTCTCCTCTAGCTTAGGCACCATTAGGGTTTGTAGAATTTGTCTTGAGAGAAGAGAGGTGTCGACACTGAAGTTTGGTCTCGAAACTTTGAAAGCGTGTCGACAAACTAAGACAAAACCCTATTTATACCTTTCTAATTTTGAAGATGAATAGGCGGGACAGCTAACTTAAATTGTGTCGACACTGGCAATAAGTGTCGACACTAACTTATAATGTCTCGACACATGTGTGTCGACACAAGTTTAGTCAACAGATAATATGTGTCGACACTTGTTTATGTGTCGACACCACATAACTCGACACATAGTCGAGACTTTACTTAGAGAATTCTGAGTAAAACTTAAGTGTCGACACCACTTTGGATGTGTCGACACCTACTTAAAATATGTCGACACTAATATTCTGAAGTGTCGACACCAACTCCCTAGATGTGTCGACACCTTTTTCCTGAAGTGTCGACACCTACTTTCTGTGTCGACACAGAAATCTCTATGTGTCGACACCTTTTTACTTAGCCATTTCCAATTCTATAAACTTACTCTAAGTTTATCATACCTAGTTCAATTTTAAATCTATTGAACTTAGCTTCTTCTAGGGGCTTAGTATACATATCAGCTAATTGATTATCAGTTTTAACATATTCAAGTAAAATATCTTCTCTTTCTACATGCTCCCTAAGAAAATGATATTTAATTTCAATATGTTTTGTTCTACTATGGGATACAGGATTATTAGCTATTGAAATAGCACTAGTAGAATCACAAAAAAGTGGAGTTCTACTTACCTGAATTCCATAGTCCTCAAGCTGATGCTGTATCCACAGAAGTTGAGCACAGCAACTTCCTGCAGCCACATACTCTGACTCTGCAGTGGAGATAGCCACACTTGTTTCATTTTTGCTACTCCATGAAATTAGTCTCCCACCTAGGAATTGACAGGTTCCAGTAGTGCTTTTTCTATCTTCTTTGCATCCTGCAAAGTCTGCATCTGAATAACCTGTTAGTTCAAAATCCCCATTCCTAGGGTACCAGAGGCCTAGATAGGGAGTGCCCTTTAGATATCTCAATATCCTTTTGACTGCTGTCAAATGAGACTCTTTAGGGCAGGCTTGATACCTTGCACAGACACATGTAGCATACATGATATCTGGTCTACTTGCAGTCAAGTATAATAGGGAGCCAACTATCCCTCTGTATAAGGTTTCATCTACAGGTTTCCCTGCATCATCCTTGCCAAGAGACATACTTGACCGCATAGCAATCTTCATGGTGCTGGATGAATCCATACCATACTTCCTTATGAGTTCTAGGGTGAACTTAGACTGACATATGGATAAACCATTCTCAGTCTATTTAACTTGGAGACCCAAGAAAAACTTTAGCTCTCCCATACTACTCATCTCAAATTGACCTTGCATAAGTTTTGCAAACTTTTTGCAAAGGCTGCTTTCAGTAGACCCAAATATAATGTCATCTACATATATTTGAACTAGTATAACTTTGCCTCTAGATTCCCTAAGGAATAGAGTCTTATCTATTTTCCCCCTTGAGAACTTGTTCTCAATGAGGAAACTAGATAGGGTTTCATACCAAGTCCTAGGGGCTTGCTTTAACCCATATAAAGCTTTCCTAAGTCTATAGGCATGATGAGGTAGAGTTGAACCAACAAAACCTGATGGCTGTTCCACATAGACTTCCTCTTTAAGATTACCATTCAGAAATGCTGACTTGACATCCATTTGGTAAACCTTGAATCCTTGAAAGGTTGCATAGGCCAGGAACATTCTTATGGCTTCCAGTCTGGCTACTGGAGCAAAGGTTTGATCAAAGTCAATACCTTCTTCGTGCATATATCCTTTAGCAACCAATCTTGCTTTATTCTTAATGATGACCCCTTGTTCATCCATCTTATTCCTGTAGATCCACTTGGTTCCTATTATATTGTGGTCTTTAGGTTTAGGAACAAGTTCCCAGACCTTGCACCTCTTGAACTGATTAAGCTCTTCTTGCATTACTTCAGTCCATTGTGGATCTAGAATGGCTTCTTCAAACTTCTTTGGTTCAACTTGAGATAGAAAACTGGAGTAGATTGCTGCATTCTGATTTCTGCTCCTTGTTTGTACTCCTTGTCTTGGATCTCCAATAATCTGCTCTATTGGATGATCTCTAAGATGCCTATTAGCTGGAGGCATCCTAACTTCTGGTTGAACCTCTTCAACATCTCCATCATGCTGTACTCCTTGAACTTCATCAACAATTGGTACATGTAGATCTCCCCCTGGACAACAGCCACTGTCTTCTACTTGCTGTCTTGCAGTAGGTACTTCTTCTATAGTAAGCTTGTCCATCTTCTTTGTTAAACCTGTGGGGCTGCATACACTACTAGACAACTCATTGTTAATAAGTTTAGTCTCATCAAATAATACATGTACAGATTCTTCTACAACTTGTGTAGACAAGTTGTAGACTCTATAAGCCTTACTGTTGTTGCTGTACCCAACAAAAATTCCCTCTTGGGACTTGGCAGCAAACTTAGTTAAGTAAGACTTACCATTGTTAAGTATGAAGCACTTGCAAACAAAGATCCTGAAGTAGGATAGGTTTGGTTTCCTGCCTTTCACAACTTCATAGGGGGTCTTGTTGAGGCTTTTAGTGATGGTAGCCCTATTTATAACATGGCATGTAGTATTAACTGCTTCAGCTCAGAAATATTCTGGTAGTGATGTATCACTTAATAGGGTCCTACCAGCCTCAATCAAGGTTCTATTCTTCCTCTCAGCAATGCCATTTTGCTGAGGTGTTCTAGGTGAAGAAAATTCTTGAAATATCTCAAATTCTTCACATAGTTTTGTCATGCTTTCAGACTGAAATTCAGTACCATGGTCACTTCTAATCTTGACCACTGTACTGTCTAGTTCATTCTGAATTTGCTTGACAAAGCTATGAAAGACACTAGGTGTTTCAGATTTCTATCTTAAGAAGAACACCCAGGAAAACATTGAGTAGTCATCTACAACTACAAAGGTAAAGACCTTCCTACCTAAGCTGTGAACTGGAATTGGACCAAAGAGATCCATGTGCAAGAGGTATAAACACCTCACAACATCTTTGTTTTCTATGCTTCTAAAGGTGGATCTAGTCTGCTTGCCCTTTTGACAAGCTGAGCAAATACCATCTTTAACACACTTAACTTGAGGATCATTCCTCGCTAACTCTTTGCTAAAGAGTTTGCCAATAGTCTTATAGTTAAGATGGGCTAGCCTCTTGTGCCATTTGACACAATGAGAGACTGTCTCATCAGCTACAAGACACACTGGAGATCCATTATTCTCAACCATAATGTCTAAGCAGTAGACGTTCCTTTTCCTATAACCAGTCAAAATGATCTCTTGATCAGTTGACCTCTTGATATGACAACCATTTTTAATAAATGAGATGGCATACCCTACATCACTTAATTGACTTATACTTATTAGGTTGTGTTTCAACCCTTTAATATAAGCCACTTGAGTAATGGTAACTAAGTTATTAGAAATGTTACCAAATCCTTTGATGATTCCTTTTTCAGAACCACCAAAGGTGACTTTTGGACCATCTTTTATTGGAATGTAGTCCCTTAGTAATCCTGTAGTTCCAGTCATATGTCTGGAACATCCACTGTCCAAGTACCATGTTGGGGCATGGCCACTTGGACTCACCTGCAAAACAGATTAATGAACCTTAGAACCCAAAGAATTCTTGGGTCATTGGTACTTGTTAGTTTGCAACCTGACAAAGCTACCTACTGGTTTTCCAATAGGCAGTTTGCTACTCACTTTGGCACTAGCATTGTGCCAACAGTCCATTGCAAAATGGCCAACCTTGCCACAGCACCAATATTCAAACGTATTGTACCTTTGCTTAGGTACTGTCTTTGCTGTCTCATCTACAGCTGACTTGTTGAGTGTTGGGGCTTTGCCCTTGGACTTGGACTTGTACTGCTCAGTCCTTGTAGGTCTAGTAAATCTCAGTCCAGCTTTACCCTTGTGATGAACAAATTCATCAATTATGGGTAACATTGACTTAGGTTTAGAAAACCTAGCAACTAAGTCCTTCTCCTTCTGAAGATTATTCTCCAAACTCTTGATTTGATCATTTTTAAATGATATAGTTCTCATCTGAATCACTGTTATGTGCTTCAGTCTGGCTATCTCATTAAGCTTTTGATCAAATAACTTCTCAGAATCTGTTGCAGCAGCTTTGAGATCAGCAATTTCCTTTGCCTGACTTTGGCAAGGGACTTGCTCTTCTTATAAGCTTGCAACAGTACTTTATATTCATCTATCAGCTGATGAATATCTTCCTCAGACTCAGATACACTCTCATCACTAGATGATGATGAATCTGATTCTGTACTGGTACAAGAAACTGAACTTAAATTTGAACTTTGTACCTTACTGGGTCCTGGCTGCTCCAGGAATTTGTCACTCTCTGTCAAAGCCATTAGCCCTTGGCTTTGACTGTCTTCTTGTTCATATATAGACTCCATAATTTGCATGAACTCTTCTTCTTCTTCTTCAGCAAACAGCCCTATGTATGCCTCAGCATCTAACTCAGTTTCTGAAGAAGAAATATCTGACAGAGTCTTCTCCTTTTTGGCAACAAATGACTTTTCTTTCTTGCCTTTAAAATGAGTCTTCTTCTTGTCACTAGACTCCTTTCTCTTTTCAGGACAATCTGCAACAACATGGCTTTGTCTATTGCAGCAATAGCACACTATTTTTGAAACAGTTGCCTTGCTAGATTTAGTCCTCTTCCTGTCCTTCTTTGAAGCCTTTTTATTCTGATAAAAGTCTTCTTTTCCCTGTGAAGTAGAAGGCCTTGACTTCCACTGTTTCTTCTTCAAGAACTTCTGAAAATGTCTAGTGAAGGCAACAAAGTCTTCATCACTTCCACTGCTTTCAGATTTTGTGCTGACAGACTCATCTGACTCTGATTCAGCAACCTTCGGAGGTGGAGTTGGTGACTTACCTCTGTACTTTCTGGGGGCTTCTGTCTTGAAAGCTACTGTTCTTTCCTTATGTTCATTTCTTGTTGATTTCTACTCCTCTTTCCTCACTGTCAACTACATTTCATATGACAACAATTTGCCAAACAGTGTAGGTGGAGGAATTTCTCCCAACTTAGCCATTTCTCTAATGGCACAGATCTTAGTGTCCCAATCTTTAGTTAGGGACCTTAGAAACTTGTCATTGAGTTCATAATTACTGAACTCTCTTCATAAGACATGAGTTCATTCACTATCCTATAGAACTTCTTATAGCACTCAGTTATGCTATCACCCTTTCCTTGTCTAAAACTTTCATACTCTTGATTTAGCAAGGATTTTCTATCTTGCCTTACTTCTTCAGAACCCTCCATATACATAATAAGAGTATCCCACATCTCTTTGGTTGTCTTACAGTGTATTAGATTCTGAAAAGTTGCATCATCTATGGCACTCACTATAATGTTTTGAGCCCTTTTGTCCATGGTGGCTAGGACAATCTCATCCTTTGTCATTTCAGAGAAATCCTTTGGTGTTCTCTGATTTGCATCTAGAACTGATATCTTCATGGGCACATATGGCCCTTCCTTTACTGTGATGTAAATTCTAGGGTTTGAGGCTTCCATAAACAGCCTTACCCTTTCCTTCCAGATCCCAAATATTTCTTTCCTACATATAGGTAATTTCATGGATCCCAATTCCTTGTGATTATCTGTGGAACCCATGGTTCTTGATTTTCTTGAATCTGTAATTTGACTTATACTGAATCTGCAAATCAGGATCTCCTCAGACTGTTAGTCCTTTTTGAGGAACCTGGCTTTGATATCACTTGAAAGATATAGTACCTAAACACCTAGAGGGGGGGTGAATAGGTGACCAAATTCTTTTTAAACTTTAATGCCAGCAATCAGTTATTAACACAGAATCTAATCTACTTTTGCACAGCAATCACACAGCATTCACAACAAATCACAGCACACAGAAGACACACAGTTTTATAGTGGTTCTCCAAGCTTTGGGTACATCCACTTTCCCCTTACGCCTATCTAGCAGTGTACTAGATTCGGCCAAACTTCTCCACTATCTCAGAACCCAAACTGGTTCCTACACCTCAGGCCCAAGGCCCTACAACTCAGCTTTTCCACAAAGCCTACACTCAGGCACAAAGGCCTACACTCAGCCACCAAGGCCTACACTCAGCCACCAAGGCCTACACTCAGAGATTTCAATCTCCTACACTCAGGCTCTCAAGCCCTACACTCAGCCTTTATAATTACAGGCTTACAAAAACTCAGATCCAAAGGATCCTACAAGATAAAAATGATTATACAATTGTTAACTCAGCAACCCAAAGATAAGAGAGAGGGGTTGTGAGTTTCTTGATGAGTTCTTGGAAGAACTCAGCTGAAATCAATCTGACTTAGCTTTCTTCAAAGCTTCATGAAAGTAGAACTCAATAAGATTGACTCCTTTTGTAGTTGATCCTTGATCTCTGCTTCTTAAGATCCAGAACAAATCTGAACCCTTCTTCTCAGCCTAGTTCCAACGGCTGAATTCTTGGATGGATCTCTCTCTCTCCAACTTCTTAGATCTGCACTTTAATCTTCAAGGAATAGCTAGATCTTCTTTGTTAGATACTTGATTAATAATTTGAACAACTTTTTCAATCTTCAACTTGTCTAATCTGTAGACTGTATGAGCCTATTTATAGGCCTTCTTCATGGTAACCGGCTGGTCCGGTCCATAACTGAATTCTGACATCTCTGACAGGTGCTGTAGACTGGCTGGAATGGCAGCTGTCAAGTCATCCAGTCAGTTCTTGAAAATCTCTAACTGTCTGAAAGTGTCGAGACTTTCTGTCTTTAAGTGTCGACACTTATGGACCAAGTGTCGACACAAGTCTACAAGGTGTCGACACAACTCCTTGTGTTGTAGATTCTAAGTCTCGACATAGTTTCTTCTTCATGTGTCGACATTGAAATTGAGTATCGACACAAGTACTTGATCTTCTGTATTTTGCTGAATTCTTCTAGTTGTCGACACATCTCCTTTGTGTCGACACATCTTCATGTGTTGAATCTGTTAAGTGTCGACACTGCTTCTTGGTGTCGACACATGTCTTCAGTGTTGATACTTGCTGAGTGTCGACACAGCTCCTTGTGTCGACACTTGATTCTTCAGTTGAGACTTCAGCTGAGTGTCGACACATCCCCTTAGTGTCGACACTTGTACTTAGAATATTTTGTTGATCTAGCTGTTCTTTGCTAAGTGTCGACACAGCTCCATGTGTCGACACTTTCTTCAAGTGTAGAGTCTTCAGCTGAGTGTCGACACATACTGTCATGTGTCGACACTTACTTCAAATGTTGACTCTTCTGTTGAGTGTCGACACATTGTTCTTGGTGTCGACACTTACTTCAAGTGCTGACTCTTCTATTGTGTGTCGACAAATTGTTCTGGGTGTCGACACTTACTTCAAGTGCTGACTCTTCTGTTGAGTGTCGACACATTGTTCTTGGTGTCGACACTTACTTCAAGTGCTGACTCTTCTGTTGAGTGTCGACACATTGTTCTTGGTGTCGACACTTATACTTAGTCTCTGCTAACTTTTGCTGAGTGTCGACACAGCTCCAAGTGTCGACACTTTCTGGTGTAGACACAGCTTCACTGGGTGTCGACACAGCTCCTTGTGTCGACACTGCTTCTCTGCACTTTTCTTCACTGAGTGTCGACACAGCTCCTTGTGTCGACACATTGTGTCTGGTGTCGACTCTGCATCCCAGGTGTCGACACAATGACTCTAAGTGTCGACACTGCTTGCCTGGGTGTCGACACAAGTCTTCTTAAGTGTCGAAACTTTCCCTCTGGGTGTCGACACATGTACTTAGAAACTTTTTGCTTCAGTCCTGCAAATACTTAACCTGCACAAGTAACTCAAAAGCACATCAAATATATTTTGATGTATATCATTGAGTTGGGTGAGGCTTCTTCAAATCAGGTACATTTAATCCAATGTACCCAACAGATGGCCCTAAAGTAACCTTTGGTGGTTCAGAAAAAAGAATCATCAAAGGATTTGGTAACATTTCTAATAACCAGATTACTATCTCTCAAGTGGCCTATGTGAAGGGTTTGAAACATAACCTCATTAGCATAAGTTAGCTGAGTGATTTAGGATATGACATCTCATTTATCAAGAATGGTTATCATATCAAAAGGTCAAGTGATCAAAAGATCATTTTGACAGGATATAGAAAAAGGAATGTGTACTGTCTTGACTTTGTGTGTGAGAACAATGTTTCTCTTATTTGTCTTGTAGTTGATGAGAGAGTCTCTCATTGTGTTAAATGGCACAAGAGGCTGCCCATCTTAACTATAAGACTATTGGCCAACTCTTTAGCAAAGGGTTAGTGAGGAATGGTCATCAAGTTAAGAGTATAAAGGATGTGATATGCTCAGCTTGTCAAAAAGGCAAGCAGACCAAATCCACCTTTCATAGCCTTGAAAACAAGGATTCAGTGAGGTATCTATACCTCTTGCATATGGATCTATTTTGTCCTACGCCAGTTCATAGTCTAGGTGTTAAGGTCTACACTTTTGTGGTGGTAGATGTCTATTCTAGATATTCCTGGGTGTTCTTTCTAAGACAAAAATCTGAAACCCCAAGTGTCTTATATAGTTTTGTTAAACAAATTCAGAATGAGTTGGACAGTATAGTGGTCAAAATCAGAAGTGACCATGACACTGAAGTTTAGTCTGAAAGTATGACAAGACTGTATGAAGAATTTGGTATTTTTCAAGAATTTTTCTCACCTAGAACACCACAGCAAAATGGTATTGCTGAAAGGAAGAATAGAACATTGATAGAGGCTGGTAGAACTCTATTGAGTGACACTTCTCTCCCAGAATATTTCTTGGCTGAGGCAGTAAACACTGCATATCATGTGATCAATAGGGCTACTATAATCAAGAGCTACAAAAAGACTCCCTATGAGATTGTGAAAGGCAGAAAACCAAACTTATCCTATTTTAGGATCTTTGGTTGCAAGCGTTATGTCCTTAATAATGGCAAGTCTTATCTAACTAAGTTTGCTGTCAAATCCCAAGATGGGATATTTGTTGGGTACAGCAATAATAGTAAGGCTTATAGGGTCTACAACTTGACTACTCAAGTTGTAGAAGAGTCTGTACATGTTGTTTTTGATGAAACAAGAATGATTAACTGTGAGTTACCAAGTAGTGCTTGCATTTCTACAGGTATAAGTGAGAGAATGGAAAAGCTTACCATTACAGAAGAATCAATTGAAAATCAGGAAGTGCAAAATGGTGGATGTTGTCTAGGGGGAGTACAAGACTCTTCAGATGCTGAAGAAAACCAAGAGGTGCAGCTTAATAAAGAGGCTGGAGGTGTTCAACCTGAAGATAGACTACCTCCAGCTAATAGACACTTAAAGGATCATCCAGCAAATCAGATAATTGGTGACCCAAGATAAGGAGGGCAAACAGGAAGCAGGAATCTGAGCACAGTTCTTTGCTCGAGCTTCCTATCACAAGTGGAACCAAAGAAATTTGAAGAAGCTGTTCTAGACCCACATTGGATTGATGCCATGCATGAGGAGCTGAATTAGTTTAAAAGATGCAAGGTCTGGAAGTTAGTTCCTAAATTAAAAGACCACAACATCATTGGAACAAAGTGGATCTTTAGGAACAAATTGGATGAGAATGGGATCATTGTGAAGAATAAAGCAAGACTTGTTGCAAAAGGATATAGACAAGAAGAAGGTATTTACATTGATCAAACCTTTGCCCCAGTAGCAAGACTGGAAGCAATTAGGATGTTCCTTGCTTATGCAACATATCAAGGCTTTAAGGTATTTCAAATGGATGTAAAATCAGCATTCCTAAATAGAAATCTAAAGAAAGAAGTCTATGTAGAGTAGCCCTCAGGTTTTGTTGATCCTCTCAAACATGATTATGTTTATAGACTTAGGAAAGCATTATATGGGTTGAAATAAGCCCCAAGGGCTTGGTATGAAACCCTGACTAGTTTCCTCATTGAGAACAAATTCTCAAGGGTGAAAATAGACAAGACTCTATTCCTTAGGGAATCTAAAGGAAAGATAATCCTAGTCCAAATATATGTTGATGACATAATATTTGGGTCTACTGAAAGTAATCTTTGCAGAAAGTTTGCAAAACTTATGCAAGGAAAATTTGAAATGAGCAGTATGGGAGAACTTAAGTTCTTCTTGGGTCTCCAAGTAAGACAGACTGAAGATGGATTATCCATATCTCAGTCGAAGTTCAACCTAGAGTTAATAAAGAAGTATGGTATGGATTCATCCACTACCATGAGAACTCCTATGGGGTCAAGTGTGTCTCTAAGCAAAGATGATGCAGGGAAACCTGTAGATGAAACTTTGTATAGAGGGATAGTTGGCTCCCTTCTATATCTGACTGCTAGTAGACCAGATATCATGTTTGTTACATGTGTCTGTGCTAGGTATCAAGCATGCCCTAAAGAATCTCATCTGACTGCAGTAAAAAAGATTTTGAGATATCTTAAGGGTACACCTTATCTAGGCCTTTGGTACCCTAGGAATGGAGATTTTCTATTGACAGGCTATTCAGATGCAGATTTTGCAGGTTGCAAAGAAGATAGAAAAAGTACTACAGGCACCTGTCAATTTCTAGGAGGAAGACTGGTTTCTTGGAGAGTAAGAAGCAGACCAGTGTGGCAATCTCCATAGCAGAGTCAGAATATGTGGCAGTAAGAAGTTGATGTGCACAGCTGTTGTGGATTCAGCATCAGCTAGTAGACTATGGTATTCAGGTAAGTAGAACACCTTTGTTTTTTGATTCTACTAGTATCATTTTTATTGCAAATAATCTTGTTTCACATAGTAGGACTAAGCATATAGAAATTAGATACCATTTTCTTAGAGAACATGTAGAGAAAGATGTCATCTCACTAGAATATGTCAAAACAGATTATCAAATTGCTGATATGTTTACTAAGCCTTTAGATGAAACTAAATTCAATAAGTATAAAATTGAATTAGGAATGTTGAACTTAGAATAGTTTAATAAAATTGGCTAAGTAAAATGGTGTCGACACAAGGAGTTGTCTGTGTCGACACATAGAAGTGGTGTCGACATTCCAGGGAAATGATGTCGACACATCTATAAAATTGGTGTCAACACTTCAGAGAAATAGTGTCGACACATCCAGAGTAGGTGTCGACACATCCAGTAGTGGTGTCGACACTTAGGATTATCACAGAATTCGTCGAGTAGAGTATCGACTAATCGTCGAGCCCAGATGTATTTGTGTTGACACATCATAATTGGTGTCGACACATATAGATCAACACTGTTGTCGAGACTTAAGTAGTCTGTGTTGACACTTTTCAACAGTGTCGACACATTCAGTGATTGTTGACGCGCCTTTTCATCTTCGTTTTTAGAAGGGTATAAATAGGTCAACACCATTGTTTGTCGACACGCTTTATATAGTTTCGAGACCAAAACTTTATGTCGACAACTCTCTCATCTAAATTCAAGATTTCTCTAAACCCTAATGGAGCCCAAGCTTGAAGAGAATGTCAATGAAGGATATGAGCTGGTACGCAACGCCTTTGACGATGCAGATTCTGAAATTCAAGCTGTAGTAACCCTAGTTGCTGAGAATGGGTTGGAGTTTCTAGTTTCTGAACCAACAAAGATTTAAAAGAAGGAAATCCTAGAATTCTATGGCGCTGCAACTTTAGATTCGAATGGATTAAAGATCAAATCACTAGTTCAGGGAGCTAAAGTCAAACTTACTTTGAAGAGCTTGAGAAAAACTCTTCAACTACCAAGAACTCAAGAAGAGGAAGATGTACCTACATCTAAGACAAGGGAAGAACTTCAATGGTGTGGATTGGATCCCACCTTGAAGATTGGAACTGCCATGAACAGGAAAGGAATGAATCAGCAAGGCAAATTTCTTTCAGAAATAGTTGGCAAAGTCATCTGCTGCAAGCCAGGGGGACATGATAGGATTTCTGCCTACATGTTCAGCCTGATGACAAGGATCATCTACAGACTCAACACTGATTGGTCAGCAGTGATTTTTGAAAAGGTTAAGGAAAGTATTAAGAACCCCAATCTGGGTAGAATTATGAGTCTGTACTTAGCTGGAACTATTCCAGATGTAATGGAACAAGTAGCTGGTTCTAAGATTAATCATATGATAAGGATGCACATTAGGATTATCTTAAGATGGGATAGGGTCCTAACTAAGGACATGTCTGATGAGGAAAGGCAAGAGGTTCCTGAGAAATCTACAGCGCAAGAAGTTCTTGCAAAGACCCTTCAAATGAAGCACAGAGGTAGGGGGAGCAACCATGTGCTAGCCCCATCCACCTGGATCCACTCCAGGGGGAGCCTCAACATGAGGAAGTGCAAACTCACTTAGACAGTGAAATGGCAACTCAAACAATCCTTGAGGTAATACATGAAGTTAATCAATCAATTTTCCATATTGAGGATGAAGTATTAACTGAGTCTTTGATTAATGTTGACCAGCCAACACAACTAGACAATCAAGCACAAGATGTTATCTTGGAAGATACATCTGCTGTTGCTGATGCTCCAGAGATAAGAGTATCTCCAGTTCCTTCCCAACAAGAGTGTACCCTAGATGAGCTATACACTGCTATGGAGCAAGAGACTCAGGTGAAGAAAGAAAGAACTGAGGGGGAGCACACTGGATTTGAGGGGGAGAAGGTAGATCTTGAGGGGGAGCATGTAAGGTCTCAGGGAGAGACTGCAAGAAATGATGAGGAGCTACCAAGGACAGAGAAGGAATTGCCTCCTAGTCCTAAGGAAAGGGTTGGCATAGCTAGTACCTCAGCTTCTGAGGATGAAGAAGCTGCTAGAGATAAGAAGACGAAGCTTATGGTCTTCAAAAGGAGAAGCCAAAGCTACAAAAAGGCATTACAAACTGTTGCTCCACAATCTGCCCCAACAGCTGATTACAGCTCATTGTTCGTGGCTTTGCAGATCAAAATGGATGAGCAATGGAAGGCTTTAGAAAAGTATATGGATGAAGGCCATAAGTCACTTCAATTTGATCTGGCTTAGGACATAAAGTGAATACGATTTGAAGTGAATCAAAATAAGAAGGAAATGACTGATTGTTTCCACAAAGGTGGTAATGCAGTGATTTTCCTAGCTACCCATCAAGAAAAGATAAAGACACAAATTGATGATATAGCTCTTAAGCAAGGCTATATCCTAGAGAATCAACTGAGAATGAATGATAATCTAACAGAATCATATAATGTGATTGTAACAGAGATGAAGAATATTGCTACTGCACAGACTGCAGCAAGGGAAACTGACAAGACAGAATTTGTCAAGCAATTACAAGAAGGAGTAGCTGCTATCCAAACTGCTATTACAGAATCTCAAAAGGCCATTTCTGGACTGCTGCTTAAGTTAAAGGGATTTTATAAGGATGGTGTTAATTTTCTGGATGAAAAAATAAGATTTCAAAAGGATGACCTTAGAGATCATGTAGCCAGAGAAGTCATAAAGGGGGAGAGAGTGTTAGTCAAAGCAGGCTCTGACCATGCTAAATGAATTTCCAATAGCATCAGAGCCACACTTGGATATCCACCCCTTTGTGATGATGACAATGTGGCTGAATCTGGTATAAATCCTGCTTATTTTGGAGGTGAGCAAGCTGAAGTTGCTCAAGAAATCTATCCTCCAGCAGATTTTGAGATGATACATCAAGAAGTCCAGTCTATGTACAGCCCTCCAGAAGGTGCTCAGAATATTATTCTTGACAAAGTAGATAAGCCAGTGCCTGAGGAAGTTTTGACCAAAGAGCAAGAAACTCTTTTGTCTAAGAAGAGATTCAGAGAACAGGCTGAGTTTATGCGAGATTTTGAGCAGTGTAGCCCAACTTCTAGAAGTATCATACTGACTGCTTGGAAAGCTGTGAAGGACAATACCCTAGAGAGGGGTAAATGGTACTCTGAGCAAGAGTGGAGAAAGCATGAAGCCAGGCAAGAAGCCATAGTTCAGTATAGAAGAAAGGCAAAACTTGGGAAGCTACCTCCTAATGCTCAGGAGCCTAGCAAATATTTCCCTAATCCTTATCATTACTTTGAAAGACAAAAAATAAGGGCTGAAGAACTTAAGAATAAAGATCTAAAGGGCAAGAAGCCAGTTGATGACACTGATGTTCCAGTTCAAGCCAAGATTCAATCAGGCAAGGGCATTGTCATCAAAGAGCCAGAGCAGCCTTAGATTAGTTTTACTAGATTTTATAACATTGTAATCTTTTGTGTTAAAATCTATGTAAACCTTTGTTAAAGAAAGTATTGGAAGTTGAAACAAAACTATAATGAATGCTCATTATGTTATCATACTTATTCTGTGATGAAATATCTTTTATGTTTTGTTTTAAGTATTTACCCTGTCATATAATGTTGTTATACATCATAATGTGTATTTGTTATGTATGGTGTATATCATTGACTAAGGGTTATGACTTCTCCAAATATGGGGAGATTGTTGTGTACATTGGAAAATGTGTACCAGATTTGAAGAAGCCTCACCCTACTCAATGATATGCATCAAGGTGTATTTGATGTGTTTTGAGTTTATATGTGTAGGTTAAGTAATTGCAGGAAATGCAGAAAATTTTCTAAGTCCATGTGTCGACACCTAGAAAAGCAGTGTCGACACTTATGAAGGCTTGTGTCGACACTGGAGAAAAGCTGTGTCGACACTTGGAGTAGATTGTGTCGACACTTGGAAAGGCTGTGTCAACACCAGAAGAAATTGTGTTGACATACAGAGGCAGTGTCGACACACAGAGAAGCAAAGTCGACATCAACTGTGTCGACACCAGAAGGCAGTGTCGACACACAGAAATACTTAGTCGACATCAAATATGTCGACACATAGAGGCAGTGTTGACATACAGAAGTATTTGTCAACATCAACTGTGTCGACACAAAGGAGATGTGTCGACACACAGCAAGCTTCAACAAAGTTAAAGTGGAGAAGTACTTGTGTCGATACACAGGACTTGTGTCGACACACAGCAAAGCTTCAATAAAGTTAAAGTAAAGAAGTACTTGTGTCGATACATAGAATCAGTGTCGACACATTCTAAAGAAGCTGTGTAGATAAGTAGTAAACAACAATAAAGGAGTTGTGTCGATACCACCAAGGCTTGTGTCGACACTTAGTTCACTTGTGTCGACACTTAGTCTACTTGTGCTGACACATGAAGAAGATCAGACTCGACACTTTCAGACAGAGATAGTATTTTCAAGAAGTGACTGGATGACTTGACAGCTGTCATTTCTAACCGGTTTACTACAACTGTCAAAGCTGTCAGAAGGTTGTTAGAAACTGAATCAGCCGGTTACCATGGAGGAAGTCTATATAAAGGTTTTCTCCTTCAACAGAAGAGATACTTTTGTGGAGATAATTACAATTAAGTTTGAAGATCTATACAGTTATCTAACAACACAAAACGAAGAAGACCTTCGACAGAAGATCTAAGAAGTTGGAGAGAGAGAGCTCCATCTAAGAAGTGCAGTTGCTGAACCAGGCTGCCAAGAAAGATTCAGATTGAGATCTGAATCTCAAGTCAGAAGTTGATTGAAGATCAACTTCTCAAGAGTTCAACCCTACTGAGTTCAGATTCAAGAAGCTTTGAATAAAGCTAAGAGAGGTTGTGCTCTGCCATCAAGTTCTTCCAAGAACTGATCAAGAAGCCATCCATCCATTCTCTCTCTGTCAGGGTGGTGTTAATTTAGTTTGTTTAATCAATTTTCTGTAGGATCTTTTATAGATCTGAGATTGTAAGCCTATTTTTATAAAGGCTGAGTGTAGGAGAACATTTTCTCTGAGTGGTAGGCCTTATGTAGGCTGAGGTAAGACTGTGAGCCAGAGTTGTAGGAGATTGATATCTCTAAGTTGTAGGCCCTGTGTGGGCTAAGGTAGGGCAGATTGCCTGAGCTGTAGGAGCCTTGTTGGGTTCTGAGTTGTAAGATCTGAGGATCTGAGGTGAAGTGCAGAAGTTAGGCCGAATTTAGTACACTGCTAGATAGGCGAAGGGGGTAAGTGGATGTACCCAGACATTGGGGAACCACTATAAACACTTTGTGCACTCTGTGATTGATTATTTCTGTGATTGTTGTGCTGTGTTAGCAGTAGAATTTGCAGTTTATTAGTAGTTAACTGAACAGCTTTTCTGCCTTAAAAGAAAAACAGGAATTACACCTATTCACCCCCCCCCCTCTAGGTGGTTAGGCACTAATTCTTTCAAGTAAATTATTTTATCACAGCACAGATAAGATCTATAATAACACAGCACATAAACAAGCAATCACAGCATACACACAGGATTTATAGTGGTTCCCCAAATGATGGGTACATCTACTTTCCCCCTTCGCCAATCTAGCAGTATACTAGATTCGGCCTAACTTCCTTCCACCTTCTTAGATCCTCAGATCTTATAACTCAGAACCCAAACTGGTTCTTACAACTCACACTTCAATAAGTGCTACAAATCAGACTCTTCCCAAGAACCCTACCTCAGAGTGAATCCCCACTCCGATGACTCAGGCAATCAAGCCCTACCTCATCCTCTTCCACCAGGCCTACAGCTCAGAGAAACCAATCTCCTACCTCAGGGAAATAACCCTACCTCAGCCTTTATAGTTACAGGCTTACAAATCAGAGAACTTAATCTCTTACACTCAGATCTAGAATAGATCCTACAGGAATTTGATTAAGAAGATGTTCCTTCCTTCACTCAGAAAGAGATGAAGGAATCTTAATCAGATCTTGATGGATCTGCTTTTAACTATTCTTTGCAGTGATGAATCTGATTCAGCCTGACTTAGCTTATTCAAAGCTTCTTGAAAGAGAGAACCTAGGTTGAATATTCTTGAGAAGTTGGTGTAGATCCCGCTTCTCCCACCTTGTTGAATTAATTCTGCAATCTCCAAATGATCTGCTGTGAAGCAATCCCCATCTCTGATTTTGAATCAGAATCTTCTGCTGTACTGGAATCCGTGAATTCTTCTTGGAGAATTCCACTTTAATCTCTCTTTAACTTTTGTTAATTGTTTTTCTCTGATTGCCCAGCCCTATTTATAGTTTACAATAGTGGCAACCAGCTGATCCGGTAGTTGACTGCCATCTGATAGTTATGTCATGTCTTAATATGTCGTGACAATTCTAGCAGCTGTCAAGTCTTCAGTCTTGAGATTTGGTACTTAGAGTTTTTTAACTCAGCCGAATGTGTCGAGACATAAGGATAATATGTGTCGATACAGATGGAGTATGTTTCGACACAGTTACCCAGGTGTCGACACACTTCCTTTGGTGTTGTCGACAAACATCAACAACTATCAACATAGCTCTTCACTTAGTCTCAACACTATCTTTGTAGACTGTGTCGACACACTTCAGAAAATAGTCGACACGGCTCTTCATCAAGTACTCGACACGCAGCCTTTGTAGAATGTGTCGACATACTTCAGGAAATGTCAACACAGTTCTTTATCAAGTTCTCGACACAGCTTTTGTAGAATGTGTCGATACAAGTCCTGTGTGTCGACACACCCTCTTTATCAAGTTGTCGACACAGCTTTTGTAGAATGTGTCGACACAAGCCCTGTGTGTCGACACAACCTCTTTATCAAGTTCTCGACACAACTTTTGTAGAATGTTTTGAAACAAGTCCTGTGTGTTGACACAGCCTCTCCAAGTGTCGACCCAAGTCCTGGATATCGAAATAGTTGCCTCTTTATAGTTGTCAGCTCAACAGTCTAAATGTGTCAACACAAGTTATAAGTGTCGACACAGTTGATGTCGACTTAGCTTATAAGTGTCGACACAAGTCCTGTGTGTCGACACAGACTGCTTCTTGTCTCGACACAGCTCCTTTAAAGGTGTCGACACAAAAATAATTGTCTCGATACTTTTGTACTTATAATATTTTCTGCATTCTTCTGCCTGCACAAACTAACTCAATACACTATCAAATACAACCTGATGTATATCATTGAGTTAGGTGAGCCTTCTCCAAATCAGTTACACAAATTCCAATGTACCAAACCCTTTAGTAAATAGTTTTGATGTTCTTTAGTCTGAAGGGCATCAATTTTTAGCTCGTCCCTAAGAATGATCGTAAGGGATACACCCATATACTGTTGGACTTTTGTGTTAGCGTACATGTGGGGTTTCATGGCTTTTCCCAAACTCATTCTTGTGATAAAAATGTTAAAAGCAAACATAATATTTGTCATTCAAAAGTGACAGTAATAATTCTTGCAGAAGCACATCCTTGTGACTTTATAACATCGATAGTTCTACCATAGTCAAACATAAGTTGGATAAAAATAAAATACGGAAGCTAGAACATAATTGGTCTTTGCTGCCCTATTCTTGTCTTTGCTTCAGGTTGTTCCCCTTATCTTGCCTTTTTGAGCAATGTTGGTGGCATCCCTCCCCACAGTCGTGTTGATATGCGAGTTTGCTTCCTACCCAAGTTGCATTTATTGTAGGTAGCACATTTGTGCCACCTCCTAGTTACCCTGAGTGAATCCAATTCTTGTCAGTGTGATGAAAAATATGGTGAGATGGGGGAATGAAAGAATTGCTCCAAATGCTATCTAGAGTGGGCGGCCGAAGATCGCATTGTATGACGACTTTGATTCAATCGTTATGAATTGCACCTGGTGCGTCGACTACTTTAGGAATTATCTGAGAGTGACCAAGAGGGTAATTGTTCCTTCGACAGGGACTAGTCCTTCGTTAAAACCGTAGATCAGACCTATTGTTGTATGGATCTTTTCCTTTGAGATTTGTATTCCCCGGAGAGCCCACATGAACAACACATTGACTGAGCTGTCGTTATCCACCAGTATCCACTTGACGTGGAAGATTGGGTCCCCAATTTTGACAGTTATAACTTGTGGGTACTGATAAGGTATAAGTAATCCTTCTAAATCCTCATTCTTGAAGCTTATTGAAAGAAATTATACCTAATCACCTAGAGGGGGGTGAATAGGTGACCTTAATCTTTTTAAACTTTTAGGCAGAATTAATCACAGAATTCACAGAACTTTAAACAGCAAACACAGAATCAGTCACACACAGAGTACACACAGTTTTATAGTGGTTTCCCAAGGACTGGGTACATCCACTTTCCCCCTTCGCATATCTAGTAGTGTACTAGATTCGGCCAAACTTCTCCACTACTCCTAAGATCCTCAGATCTTACAGCTCAGAACCTCAAACAGGTTCCTACAACTCAGAGTGATCCCACTCCTACAACTCAGGCACACAACCCTACCACTCAGTCTTCACAAAGACCTACACTCAGCCTCCAACAAGGCCTACACTCAGCCTTCAACAAGGCCTACACTCAGAGAAATGAATCTCCTACACTCAGGCACACAGGCCCTACCACTCAGCCTTTATAATTTTAGGCTTACAACTCAGATCCCTTAGGATCCTACAAGAAATTAAAATTACAAAGTATATACCCACAACTCAGAATGAGAGAGAAGAGTTGTCTGGTTTCTTGAAGAGTTCTTGAAAGAACTTTGCTGAGATCAACCTCCCTTGTCTTTCTTCAAAGCTTCTTGAATTAGAACACAGTAGGGTTGATTCTCTATGCAGATGATCTTCAATCACTGCTGACTTAAGAATCAGATCTCAATCTGAAACTTTTCTTCACAGTCTGGTTCAACAGCTGTCTTCTTGGAAGGAGCTCTCTCTCTTCCAATTTCTTAGATCTTCACTTAAAGGTCTTCTTCTTGTTGTGTTGTTAGATCTTCAATGAATTGCTTGATCTTCTTAATCTGTCTCTTTTTATCTGTCAAGGAGAAGGGTCTTTATATAGACTTTCTCCAAGGAGACCGGCTGATCCGGTTTCTAACAACTTTCTGACAGCTCTGACAGTTGCAGTAGACCGGCTAGAATGGCAGCTGTCAAGTCATCCAGTCACTTCTTGAATTCTCTATAACTGTCTGAAAGTGTCGAGACAGTCAGTCTTTAAGTGTCGACACTGATAGACTAAGTGTCGACACAAGTAGACTAAGTGTCGACACTAGCCTTCATGGTGTCGACACAACTCCTTGTGTTGTAGAAATTACTTCTCGACACAGCTTCTTCAGAATGTGTCGACAGTGATCCTGTGTGTCGACACAAGTCCTTCTTCTTTGATACTTAGTTGATTTCTGCTAAGTGTCGACACAACTCCTTTGTGTCGACACATCTTCTTGTGTTGATACTTGCTAAATGTCGAGACATTTCCTTGGTGTCGACACATGCCTTCTGTGTTGATACTTTTTACTGAGTGTCGACACATCTCCTTTGTGTCGACACATTCTTCATGTGTTGAGACTTTGGCTGAGTGTCGACACAACTCCTTTGTGTCGACACTTGTACTTAGACTTTGTTGAAATTTGCTGAGTGTCGACACAGCCTCCTAGTGTCGACACTTATACTTGAACTTTGTTGAAATTTGCTGAGTATCGACACAACCTCCTAGTGTCGACACTTTTGATGTCGACAAAGTTCCTCTGGGTGTCGACACTGCTTCTAAGTGTCGACACAGATTATGTAGACATTTCTTCATTGTGTGTCGACACTTCCTGTATGTGTCGACACTTTCCTTCTGGTGTCGACTCTGCATTCCTGGTGTCGACACAATTACTCCAAGTGTCGACACTGCTTCTCTAGGTGTCGACACAAGCCTTCTTAAGTGTCGACACTTTTCTTCTGGGTGTCGACACATGGACTTAGAAACTTTTCAGCTTTCCCTGCAATTACTTAACCTGCACACATCAACTCAAAAACACATCAAATACACCATGATGTATATCATTGAGTAGGGTGAGACTTATTCAAATCAGGTACAAATATTCGAATGTACCCAACACTTATCTTTTCATTTATTGATATGTTCTGATCCTTCTTGGCCTATGCAACGGAATTTATGATGGTGAACCAGCACCCAACAATGGTCTCAACCATTTCCATAACTATCTACCCCCTATACTTCCTAGCACGCAGTTGGATGTTCCCTCCTCTGCTAGACTGGATGGTTCCTCCCGAAGAAATCTTTCGAGAATTCCCTGACATATGTGTCGCTCAATTTTGTGTTTCAACTTGACACACTCCTCTGTGGAGTGGCCAGTCCCTTTATGGAACTCACAGTATTTTTCCTGATCATCCTTTCCCTTGGAGAACTCTCGTGGCATTCGTAACGTCATGTCATCTCAAAAGGCCTGGAGTACATTAGTATGCAAAGTATTGAGTGGGGTGTACTCTCAATACGGCTGGAGAGGTTGGTCCCTACATCATCCTTGCAGGTGGGAATTCACTTTGTACTCCTCCTAGCACCTTGACACTACTTACTCTCACTTCCTCTTTGTGGCACACTCAGACTGTCGATGGTGCACCTTAATTTATTTATCGGCTGCAATTTGGGCCTCAACTCTGCGTACTAGGTCTTGGTAACTTGCGATTCTTTCCCTCATCAGGGCAGAGTAGAACCCTCCAGGGCACAGTCACCAAGGAAGACTCCATGCAGGAGTTTAGGGTCCATCTGCCTTGCCTTTGCTATGAACTAGTGGAAAACTATTTGACGGTTTCCCCCTCATTCTTGCAGATTCCAGGGAGATGGGACGAGTCCTTAACGATCCTGTGATTGACGATAAACTGGTCTAAGAACTACTTAGTTAGCTGGGTGAAGTGTCAGACCATTCTTTCCCTAAGTGAGTGGAACCACATTCTTGTCTAACCCTTTAATATGGTGGGGAAAACCTGGCAGAGCAGCTGGCCAGGCACATTGTAGATTCGAAGGATCGTAGAGAAGTGATTCACATGCTTGAGGGGATCTTCGGCCCCATCATAATATTCAATACTCAGAATCTTGAATCCTGCTGGGACTGGGTGTGCCAAAACCTCTAGCGCCAACAGTGATCCATTTCTGAAGGGGCAGTGAATATGCGTGGCGCGGTGGCTGAACTGACCGTACTCCTCTTCAAACAGTTTCAGAATCTCCTCCATGGCAATTCCTCTTGTGGGGATCTTGCGAGCACCCGCCTGTTGGTGCTGATATAGGGATATAGTTTCGATGGCCCTGTCCTGGCGGGCGGGGCGTCCTATACGAGCTTCTTGCGAGGACTAAGAGTCCTCTTTCTGGTCAACTATCTGATCGTGAACTTGTGGTGGTGGCACACTGACTGGATCCGGGGTTGTTGTGGGGGTCTTAGGCGTTCCAAGTTCCCTCAGTAGGGCCAATTTCTTAGACTGTTGCTCTTCTTTTGGGGCTCTGTGCCATGTCAGGAAGTGCATGTGCGTGTTTTCTGCTTCTTTTGCACATGGGATGTTGATGAGAGAGTTTGACTGTCCTGGGACGGCACATTCTTTATGGGCCAACCCCAGGGTTATGCGAGTGCTTTCTCTAGGGTTTTCACTCAGGGTTATGCGAGCGCAGTCTCGTGCTTTGCCGAGCTGTCAAATCTGTAGGGTACTCAATTCCCACAGACAACGCAAAACTGTTGAGGTCTGCTCAAGTCTCTTGGTAAATCGGGCTCGCTGAACCTTCTTAGTCTGTTGAGCAGTCAAACGTGCAAACAACAAGAAATCCACATGATAATGAGAAAGAATCTTTTTGACATGGAAAACCCGCAATCTGAGTGAAAATGCACACAACCTATTCGATGTCCACCTAACTTCCACTAGATAGAGTTATTGAACGAAGCTTCACAAAGAAGGCGAGAGCAACATGTTGGTACTCATTACAACTTGAGATGCGAGAGAGGATTTTCGGAGCGTGATAGGGCTCAACACTTTTTTCCAATGGTCCTGCTTCTCTATGCGCTGGGGTGTGTGGGAACTTGAGCATGTTGGCGGGCTTGATTTGGAGATGCAGAGTAGGCTTGTGGTTCGCTTTGACGTCATGCGGATGGCCGATGGAAGAGGGCAATAGTTAGAGTTCCCGCGACCCTCCAAGTTCTTGACGTAGTTCGGGGGCTTCTTCGACGGTCAAGACAATCTTCAGTGGAGAGCCTGCAAAGAAAGGAAGAGAAATGAGAGAGAAAAAGAAAGAAGAAAGTGAAAGTCTGCAGTCCAAAATAGGATCCAAATGAGGACGAGATGGGGTCTACTTAGAGATTTTTATAAGTGCGGTCTGATAATTTTATCTGATAACTACTCGACGGATGAATAGAAACGCGCGGATTTGAGCATGCAGATTGTCAATTTTAGAGAATTGAAGATCTTACACCAGGCGTCCGGCGGGAGGTCGTACGCGGCGAGCGGCCGGCTGAATCTGTCGGCCGCCCGCGTGGGGTGAGGCCAACCCTTGGAGGTCGGTTGAATCCACCGTCCGCCCATGTGGGTGGCGGCCGATTGGGGAGGCCGTCTGAATCCCACAGCCTCCCATGCGTAGTGCGGCTATGGCGGCGGCCAGTCCTTGGAGGCCGTCAGAATCCCCCGACCGCCCGTGCGCCGGACGACCATGGGGGTGGCCGGCCCTTTGAGGGTAGCATAATCCCCCGGCTAGCCGTGCTCCAGGCGGCCGACCCTTGTAGTTCGGCCGAATCCCCCGCCCGCCCGCGTGTGGTGCGGCAGGACTTTGGAGGCCGACCGAAACCCTCGGCCACCTGCGTGTGGTGCTGCCAAAGGGGGGCGGCTGACCCGTGGAGGTCGGCCGAATCCCCCGGCCGCCTACGCGTCGGGCAGCTAAGGGGAGGTCGGCCGACCCCGGAACGACGACCAAGCCCTCGACCGCCCCGATGCTGGGCGGCCAAGGGAGGGACGACCTCCCCTTGGAGGCCGGTCGAGCCCTCGACTGACCGAGCACCGGGCCTCCGAGGGAGCGACCGACGCTTGGTGGCCGGCCGTCGGCCGCTCGATCGATGGGAGGCCGACCCTTGGGAGCCGGTCGAGCCAAGGTAGAGGCCAAGCGGGCGGCCCATGGAATCATCATTATTATTTAATTAATAATTTCTTTTGCATAATAAATATCAGTGAAGTTGTCAACAAAATGCCCATACTTTTTAAATTTAAGTACGGCAGAGTTTTTATGACAAAAATATAAAATGAATAATTTTTCAATATATAAAAACATTATTTAAAAACTGATAATCTAACACCCAAAAAAATTACAAATATTTATTTATACTGAAAAATTCTTCATTTCAAATTTTTTATATGCGTCCATATATATTTTACCAATATCTTCAATCTTTCCCATTCTATTTAGCCGATTGGACTTCTCCTAAATTGGGAACTTGAAACCTCAACTTCATTGTTTCGACTATTTGGTCATATGCAATGCATGGGTCCAAATAGTAAATGTCGCCCTAGCTGGTTCCAATGTACTCTCAACATATAGTGGCTGCTGTCATTAATATATTATATTATATATAAAGTGAAGGCCTAATGGGGGAGTACTCGCGCCAAAGAAAGTGTTAAATTACATTAAAGGGATTATACAATAAACACGAACGTTTTGGAATTCGATTCCAAATGTAGGGATTTTGCGGTGGAGCTTTTACTAGTAAAAGCAGAGTAGTAAAAGAATTTCGATTTAGTGCTTTTTTCAAAGCAGATTTAGGGCTTTTATGAATATAGTTATTCTTTGTTATTTGTGATTTGTTAGTTGAAATATAAATGGATAGGTGTGTTTACTAGTAAAATTTGAACTCAGCTTCTATATTTATTCTTTGTTATCTGTAATTATGTTTTATTAGAAAAAAATTCACTCAAAACTCTGTTTTGTATACAAACAACTTTTCAAAAACTCCGTTTTGTAAACTTGTTTCACCCAAATTATTTTTAACAAAACTCTTTTTTCCAGAATCAATACTTTTTCTATCAGCAACAGCTCATCAACAACTTTTCATCAGCAACAGCCCAACCAAATAGAATCTTAGTGACTTTTTTAGGAGCGACAAACAACATTAAATAAGAAATTTGGTGGCCATATTTCCCCCGAGAGCAATGTGGCACTATTTGTATTCATGCTGACTGCCGAGCGATGGTACAGGAGAGATTAAAATTAGATAATTTAGATTTATAATAATATTATATATTTATATATATCATTTACCAAAACTTTGGTTATTATATAAATACGAGGACCCGACACGGGGCTCCGCCCCTATGACCTTGCGCGACAGTACCTGATCAGCGGCAGCGGGCTTTGCCCGCCCCCAACGAGCTTCTCTCCTCGGCCAATCGCGGCAGTACCTCGACTGCGATAGGTTCAGAGCTCCGCCTCTATCAATTATTTATTACAACTTAAAATAAATATAATATTATTTAATCAATTTTAATATAGTTGATTGGTTTAATCACAACTTCTCGAAAATACCATTGATATGTCAAATGACAATCTTTCTTGAATTTACCACTAACATGTCTAATGAAACCCTATCATAGTAGGTGCATGAGCTCTAATAAAAACTTTTTGAATTTTAATAGATTTTCATCATTACTTTTAAGTTTGAAATAGTATAATTACTTGAATAGACATTATATTTTAATTTTTTTGAAATAAATATAATATATATCATGTCATTAAAATATAAAAACGATGATATAATTGAAACTTTTGAATGTTGCATCAAAAACTACTTTTCACTTATAGTGGTGAAAGATATATCATTATTATATAAATATTTATAACTTTAATTATAAAATTATAATCTTATTTTTATATAAAAAAATCTTAAATAATATATATAAGAATATAAATATGAATATAAACATAAATATATATATATATCATATATTTTGTAATATTATTTGATGCCAATTTGATACAAGTGTTTAAAATTTTGAAGTGAAAGTGACGGTCTGGGCGGCTTGGGTGATCTATACGCGCAGTCTTTGCAGACAGTTATAGCGGCTAGTCAGGTCGGCAAAGGAGTAGCAGACAGTTTGTTCTCTGAAGATAACCAAGCAGATAGGATGGTTATCTGTGCAGTCCGCCGGTTTTATGCGGACTGGTCTTTGTATCCGCTGATGTTGTGTTCGCAATAGGGATGGCTGGTGGTGTGGACTTTGTTTGATTTTTGTACCAAGTTTAGGTGTGCTCAGTCCGAAAGGTCATGCGGTTAGCGCGGAATGTTTTCTTTGTCGACCGAGTTCGGCAGCTATCAGCCTTGTGCTTTGCTTGCTGGTTTGGAGTGTGCGGACTGGAGTAGTGTCCGCAGATGCGTGTGAATTGGAGCGATGTCCACTAGTGTGCGGACTGGTGGTGCTTCCGCAGGGTGTGCTGGTGTTGCGAACTGGCTGTCTTGCTAGTTGTTGCGACTAGGAGGACTGGCTTTGTGTCCGCGGTTTGTCGGATACTCTCTATGCTCACCACGAGACAGGACGGTGATACTATCGGCTAGGGCGGTGATCACACTCCTCTCCGCGCCTATAAATAGGACCCCCCGTCACATCAACTTAACAACTGAATGAACAGTAAGTGCTCTTGGGTAGTTGCAGCGGACATGATTTTCTATTCACGCGGTTTGGAGAGTTGACCGGTTTGTGTTGTGCAGCTTGTGCGGATAGCGCTGGAAAGTCAGGGACTCGGGTCTGACTTCGGTCAGGGACAGTGCGGACTCTGCAGTTAGCAGCAGTCCGCGGCTTGCGACCAGGCGGTCTTCTTCTTTGGCAACCTTTTTCCCAGTTCAATAAGTTGTCCGCTTCTTTCGGCTTGTTTAGTTCGGCAGCAGCAGTTCGCGGATATCTGTCCGCTAGGCGACCTCTCGATTAGGCGGCTTGCGGATTAGCGGACAGGTTTTATTCGGCTTTTGAATAACAGTTGTCTACGTAGCTAGATTGCAATGTTGCGACTTGGCGGCTTCATCGCACTCCGTAGGCAGCTTAGAAGAGTCGGCGGCTTCTCATTGAGACAACACAGCTTGGTTTTGTATTTCTTATTTTTGCTTCCATCGGGATTGGCAAATCATGTCTCTCCATGTATACCTCGTCTTGTAAAGATTGTTGATAGTATAGGATTTCTTGCTCTCCTAGTACATCTGGTTTATTTGTCTTCAGATAAGTTGAGTGTTCTTGCGCCTAGTTTCCCATTTTCCGCGGTTCACAAATTTTTACATGGTATCATAGAGAACTAAGGTTTGAGCAGCGATCAACCGACAGTTAGCCTTATTACTTCTGGAATTCTAAGTGGACCAGGGATAGTGAAATGGAAGGAGGACTTGCAAGGGGTCTTGGATTTAAGCTTCTTACATCGACTAACTTCAAGAAGTGGAAGGCATGTATGGAATGCTATCTTCTTGGTGAAAACCTGTGGGAGGTCGTCTGCGGAGACGACAGACAAGAAGTTATAGCTGCTATTGGAAATGTTAATGCAGTGAGAGCTTGGAGGATGACAAATGTGAAAGCAGAGTTTACTCTCAAGCGGGCTATCTCATCGGAACTCTTCAACCACATCATCAGATGTTAGTCAGCTGCGGAGATTTGGACTTCCCTCGATTAGATGTTCAATAGGAAGAGTATAGCTCAGCTACAATTCCTGGAGAATGAGTTGGCAAGAGGCACTCAAGGAGATTTGCCTATCTCAACATTCTTCCTGAAGATGAAGAACTTGTGCACTGGGATTTCAGCATTGGACGCTGATGAGTCTATTTTGGAAGCGAAGCTAAAAATACACATAATCTGAGGTTTGTGGAAGGAGTATGTGGCCTTTGTTACTTCTATTCAAGATAGGGCCACTCAACCATCTTTTCTGGAGATGGAGAACCTGCTAGTTTAGCAGAAGAGCTTAGCTAGACAGATGACTAGAGTCACTATCTCTGAAGGAGGTAATGAAGCGTTCTTCTCTGGGAAGAAGAAGAAGAGATGAGAGAAGAAGCCTGTTGTAGATGATGTCCCTTCAACTTCAAATCAGCAAGAGAGGAGTTATGCTCCTAAGAGTGATTGGAAGAAGAAGGAAGAGCTGAGGTGCTACATGTGCGACTAGACGGGTCACTTCTAGAAGGACTGTAAGGTCGAGCTGCATGTAACATCCCTCAAACAATTAGACTTCTAGGAGTAGTTTTGTCATGACTAGGTCATGACAAAACCCTAGGAAGCTCAAGAAGACCAAGCCAATCTAGGAATGAAGGTGAGATCGCCTTTGTCTGCAAATATTAAAATTCCAATTAGTAGCAAAAGGATGATCATAAGGCTTCAACTTTACTCCATGACCGCACCACAACACCACTGACCTATTAGAGGGTCCATTAGAGCTATAGGGACCCACTATGGTCAACTAAAAAGGTCAAGTTGACCAAAGTCAACACATACCTTGATTAGGTCAAACTAAGCTCACCCATGCCCAATTGACATCTCCTTGGCCAAAGAGACTCACCTAGACCTTCCCATGCGCTAAGGGAGGTCAATGGGTCATCAAGGACCCATTGGGGTCAACCAAAGAGGCTAAGTTGACCCAAGTCAACCATAGCCCTAAAGTGGTCAAAGTGTCCTAACTAAGGGTCAAGTGACCCCCAAGATGCCAAACCAACCCTACCCAACCCTTTCTAGACCATAGGGGAGGCCAATAGGACACCAAGGACCCATTGGGGTCAACCCAAATGGTCATGTTGACCAAGGTCAACTCTATCCTAAAATTAGGTCAAACTAGCTCAAATGGGCTAACCCAAGCTCAAGCCCATTTCCCCCTACTTGGGATAACTTTATTTTATCTAATATTATGAGCTAATGGGCTGCCAATAGGCTGGAGTGGTCATCAAATAATGCCATGGTGACTAGGAGAGAGAAAACTCCATTTTTCCCTTTAATGGAGGAGAAAGAAAGTGAAAAGAAAGGGCATTCATGGCCAAGCGAGACCAAGGGTGATGAATTGTAAATATACGTATTTTTGTGTACATTAATTTAGTCGTTTTCATCATTTTTACTTATTTTTGTTCAATAAAATGCTCTTATTTTTTAAATTTACTACTAACTTGTTTTATTTTATTTTTTAGGAAAAAAAATTAAAATTTGTCAAAACAGTGCTGACACGCCCGTGTTCCCTGGGTCACGCCCGTGACCTGGGCGTGACAACTCAAAAACTAGCACTCGACGAATTCAACTCGACAATCGTCGATTCTGCGCCACGCCTAGCGTCATGCCCGTGACCTAGGGTGTGACTCCTCTTCCCGCTCGATGATTTGTCAACTCGACACTTTTCGCTCGACGTTTGTCGAGTGTCGACACCAACCGACGCGCCCAGCGTCACGCCGTGACCTGGGGCATGACCACTCCACCTGGCTCGGCAAGACCCGCACGGCGACTTTTGAGCGACCCGCGCCCAGATCCACCTCCCTGACACGCCTAATGTCACGCCCGTGACACAGGGCGTGACCGCCACGTTTTCAGCACGAAGTCAACTTTGTCGTCAAATCGTCGTCCGCCTTCGCAAACAGTAGTGACACGCCCGCCGACACGCCCATGTCGGAGGGCGTGTACTTAGATTTTTTTCCCTATAAATACCCCACTTCTGTAATGACCAAGAGTTCACATTTTTGAGCCACTTTAGTGTGTTTTGTGGGCTGCATCCGTGGATTCCTTTGCTATGTAAGGAGATTTCTCCCCCCTTCCTTTTATGTTTGTTTTTTCTTTAGCTTTAGCTTTGTAATAACTTTGTAGTAGTCTATTTTAATCAATAAAAATGTTAGTTTTTCTCTTCTTAAATGACTTTGGAATAAACTTATGTGCCCACTTTTCTTCTCATTTTATCCTTAGTTTCTCCTTTGTTTTTCTCTTTATGAAAAGTGTGTGTGTGTGTGTGTGAGTGTAACATGTTGATTATTCATGTTTTTAACTTGTCTTCATGTTAGGTTTTGTAGTAGATTTCATTTCCAAATCAAATGTGGTATGATAAGTTTTTCTCTTTTTCATCATGTCCTTTTCTTAAGAGTCTTATGCTTTCATTCTTATGTATTTTCAAAAGAGTTTTGAAAGTGATTTTGATTTTTTTTACTTAGCTTTTTTTTGTAGGATTGTAAAACTTTTTTGTTATTTTTATTTTCTTTTCACTTTTTAATAGCTTTTATGAAAACATAAGAATGAAAAATTTGATATTTTAATTTTTAAAGAACTTTGGTTTTTGATTTGTTTTGAAAAACTTTTGTTCTCTTAAAATTCTAATTTGTTCTTTTTATTTGTTTTTGGTAAAATGTGAGTATAAAAAAGTAGTAGTTTTAATTTTTAGGTAACTTTCATTTTGCTCTTTAAGATTTCATGTTGTGTGTGAGTGTATGAGAATAATCTTTATGCTTTCTTTAATTTATGAAGAGTGTGTGAGTGTAGCTGTTAAATTTTCATGCTTTATTTTCATGCTTTATTTTATCGTTTTCTTCAATTATGTAGAGTGTGTGTGTGTAGGAGATAAATTTTCAAACTTTATTTTCTTGCTTTCTTTCAATTTATTTAGAGTGCGTGCGTGTGCGCATTTATTTATGCCCACTCGTTAAGAGTTAAATGACGTGTTTTTATTTCCCGCCTACTCGTTTGAGTAGGACTTATAATTTTCTTTATTTCCGCCTACTCATTTGAGTTAAATGACAGGTCTCTATTTCTCTGTATTTTTTTGAGCAGTGCTTGTAATTGTATTTATTCCTGCATACTCGTTAAGAGTTAAATGACATGCCCTTTATTTACCGCATGTTGGGTACATTGGTTCTAATGTACCTGATTTGAAGAAGCCTCACCCTACTCAATGATGTACATCAAAATGTATTTGATGTATTTTTGAGTTTACTTGTGCAGGTTAAGTATTTGCAGGAAAGAAGAAAAAGTTTCTAAGTTCATGTGTCGACATCCAGAGGAAAAGTGTCGACACTTGAGAAAAATGTGTCGACACCCAGGCAAGCAGTGTCGACACTTGGAGTCATTGTGTCGACACCAGGGATGCAGAGTCGACACCAGGCAGAAAGTGTCGACACAAGGAGCTGTGTCGACACTCAATGAAGAAAAGTCCAGTGAAGCAGTGTCGACACTTAGCAGTTGTGTCGACACCCAGTGAAACTGTGTCTACATCAGAAAGTGTCGACACTTGAAGGCTGTGTCGACACTCAGCAAAAGTCAGCAAAATCCAAGTATAAGTGTCGACACCCAAAGCAATGTGTCGACACACAGCAGAAGAGTCAACACTTGAAGAAAGTGTCGACACAAGAAAGAATGTGTCGACACTCAGCTGAAGACTCAACACTTGAAGAAAGTGTCGACACAAGGAGCTGTGTCGACACTCATCAAAGTTCAACAAAATATTCTAAGTACAAGTGTCGACACTAAGTTGATGTGTCGACACTCAGCTAAAGTCTCAACAGAAGAAGAATATGTCGACACAAGGAGCTGTGTCGACACTCAGCAAGTATCAACACTGAAGATATGTGTCGACACCAAGAAGAAGTGTCGACACTTAGCAAGTTCAACACATGAAGATGTGTCGACACCAAGAAGAAGTGTCGACACTTAGCAAGTTCAACACATGAAGATGTGTCGACACAAAGGAGTTGTGTCGACACTTACAAGAATTCAGCAAAATACTGAAGTACAAGGACTTGTGTCGACACACATTATCAGTGTCGACACATAAAGAAGAAGCAGTGTCGAGATATAAAATCTACAACACAAGGAGTTGTGTCGACACCTTGTAGGCTAGTGCCGACACTTAGTCAACTTGTGTCGACACTTGGTCTATAAGTGTCGACACTTAAAGACAGATAGTCTCGACACTTTCAGACAGTTACAGAATTTTCAAGAACTGACTGGATGACTTGACAGCTGCCATTCCAGCCGGTTTACTGCACATGTCAGAGTTGTCAGAAATCCGTTATGAACCGGACCAGCCGGTTACCATGAAGAAGGCCTATAAATAGGCTTATACTGTCTACAAAAGAAGATTGATTAACAGAACAACAGTTCAAGTGATCAATATACAAAGAAGATCTAGATATTCATTGAAGAATCCTTTGAGGATCTAAGAAGTTGGAGAGAGAGAGCTCCATCCAAGAAGTCAGCCGTTGGAACCAGGCTGAGAAGAAGGGTTCAGATTTGGTCTGAATCTTAAGTAGCAGAGATCAAGGATCAACTGCAGGGGAATCAATCTTATTGTGTTCTACATTCAAGAAGCTTTGAAGAAAGCCAAGTCAGGTTGATTTCAGCTGAGTTCTTCCAAGAACTCATCAAGAAACTCACAACTCTTCTCTCTTGTCTCTGAGTTGTTTGGGTTACATTTGTATTCATATTTTCTTGTAGGATCTTTAGGGATCTGAGTTTGTAAGCCTATAATTATAAAGGCTGAGTGTAGGGCTTGAGTGCCTGAGTGTAGAAGATTTGAATCTCTGAGTGTAGGCCTGTTGTGGCTGAGTGTAGGCCTTGGTGGCTGAGTGTAGGCTTTGAGAAGAAGCTGAGTTGTAGGGCCTTGGGCCTGAGTTGTAGGAACCTGTTTTGGGGTTCTAAGTGTAAGATCTGTGGATCTGAGATAGTGGAGGAGTTTCGCCGAATCTAGTACACTGCTAGATAGGCGATGGGGGAAAGTGGATGTACCCAAAGCTTGGGGAACCACTATAAAACTGTGTGTCTACTGTGTGCTTGTGATAATCTGTGATTGTTGTTTGATTGCTGTGTACAAGTAGATATAACTCAGAGATAAATTCTGAATTCTGTCTTAAAAGTTAAAAAGATTTAAGTCACCTATTCACCCCCCTCTAGGTGATTAGGTACAATATCTTTCAAGTGGTATCAGAGCCAAGTTGCTCAAAAAAGGGACATAATTGTCTGAGTAGATCCAATTGGCAGATTCAGTCTAAGTAAATTTCAGAATCAAGAAAATCAAGAAACATGGGTTCCACTGAGAATCATAAGAAATTGGGATCCATGAAGCTACCCATATGTAGAAAAGAGATCTTTGGCATCTGGAAGGAAAGGGTGAGACTGTTTATGGAAGCCTCAGACCCTAGGATTTATATCACAGTGAAAGAAGGGTCATATGTGCACATGAAGGTTTCAGTCTTTGATACAAATCAGAGAACACCTAAAGATTTCTCTGAAATGACAAAGGATGAGATAGTTCTAGCCACAATGGACAAGAGGGCTCAGAATATCATAGTGAGTTCTATAGATAATGCTACCTTTCAGAATTTGATACACTGCAAGACATCCAAGGAGATGTGGGATACCTTGATATTGTATATGGAGGGTTCTGAAGAAGTGAGGCAAGACAGAAAATCATTGCTCAACCAAGAATATGAAAGTTTTAGACAAGGTAGATCTGATAGCATAACTGAATGCTATAAGAAGTTCTATAGGATTGTGAATGACCTTATGTCCTATAGCAGAGAGTTCAGTAATTATGAGCTTAATGATAAGTTCTTAAGGTCCCTTACAAAAGATTGGGACACCAAGATCTGTGCCATTAGGGAAATGGCAAAGTTAGCAGAAATTCCTCCACCAACAATGTTTGACAAACTGTTGTCCTATGAAATGCAGTTGATGGTGAGGAAAGAAGAGGAGAAATCTACAAGAAGTGAACATAAAGAAAGGACAGTGGCATTTAAAACAGAAGCCCCCAGAAAGTACAGAAGTAAGTCACCAACTCCACCTCAAAGGATGCTGAAACTGAGTCAGATAATTCAGTAAGCAGAAAGTCTGAAAGCAGTGAAAGTGATGTGGACTTTGCTGCCTTCACAAGACATTTTCAGAAGTTCTTAAAGAAGAAACAGTGGAGGACAAGGCCATCTACTTCACAGGGTAAAGAAGACTATTATCAGAATAAAAAGTCTTCAAAGAAAGACAGGAAAAAGACCAAGTCAAGCAAAGCAACTCTATCAAAAATAGTATGATATTGATGTAATAGACAAGGACATGTGATTGCAGATTATCCTGAGAAAAGGAAGGAGTCTAATGATAAGAAAAAGACTCATTTCAAAGGCAAGAAGGAAAAATCTTTTGTTGCCAAAAAGGATAAGAGCCTATCAGACATTTCTTCATCATAAACTGAGTCAGATGCTGAAGCATATATAGGACTGTTTGCTGAGGAAGAAGAAGAAGAGTTCATCCAGATCATGAACTCCATATATGATCAAGAAGACAGTCAGTGCCAAGGACTGATGGCATTGACAGAAAGTGACAAAATCCTGGAGCAGCCAGGACCTAGTAAGGTACAAAGTTGTTCTTTCAGTTCAATTTCTTGTGCTAGTTCAGAATCAGATTCATCCTCATCAAGTGATGAGAGTGCATCTGAGTCTGAAGAGGATATTCATCAATTGATAGATGAATATAAAGTTCTGTTACAAGCATTTAAGAAATGCAAATCCTTGGCCAAGAGTCAAGCTAAGGAGATTGCAAGTCTCAAAGTGGCTGCAACTGATTATGAGAAGTTGGTTGATCAAAAACTTAATGAGATAGCCAGACTGAAGCACATAACTGTGATTCAGATGGGGACTATATCATTTAAGAATGATCAAATCAAGAGTCTGGAGATTAGTCTTCAGAAGGAGAGAGATTTGGTTGCTAAGTTTTCAAAACCAAAGTCTGTTCTACCCTTAATTGATGAATTTGTTCATCAAAAAGGTAAAGCTGGACTGGGGTTTTCTAAACCAGCTAGGACTGTCAAGTCCAAGTCTAAGGGCAAAGCCCCAACTCTCAACAAGTCAGCTGTAGATAAAATAGCTAAGACTGTACCTAAGCAAAGGTACAATAGGTTTGAGTGTTGGTGCTGTGGCAAGGTAGGCCACTTTGCCATGGACTGTTGGCACAATGCTAGTGCCAAAGTGAGAAGCAAACTGCCTATTGGAAAACCTCCAGGTAGCTTTGTTAGGAAGCAAACTAACCAGTACCAAGGACCCAAGAATTCTTTGGGTTCTAAGGTTCACTAATCTGTTTTGCAGGTGAGTCCAAGTGGCCATGCCCCAATATGGTACTTGGACAGTGGATGTTCCAGACATATGACTAGAACTAGGGGATTACTAAAGGACTACACTCCAATCAAAGATGGTTCTAAAGTCACCTTTGGTGGTTCAGAAAAAGGAATCATCAAAGGGTTTGGTAACATTTCTAGTAACTTAGTTACCATTACTCAAGTGGCTTATGTTAAAGGTTTGAAACACAACCTAATTAGTATAAGTCAATTAAGTAATGTAGGATATGACATCTCATTTGTTAAGGATGGTTGTCATATCAAGAGGTCAAATGATCAAGAGATCATTTTGACAGGTTATAGAAAGAGGAATGTCTACTGG